>JAFFSR010000391.1:807500-1357500 GCA_017163975.1 Anastatus disparis
TTTCTTGTATATCCAGACGGTAACAGCTTTACACGCACGAGTTGTCAGATTTTAATGGGGAAAAAATTGATGGATTTTTCTATCCCGAAGAGTTGGTTAAGGTTGGAAAAAAACGTTTAGATGAAACAGAAAAGTTTAAGATTGAGCATGTAATACGTAGCCAAGGCCGTGGTCGAAGTAAACAAGTACTCGTTAAATGGTATGGGTATCCTGAAAAATTCAATTCTTGGATGAACGCGAGTGTATTAACTAACCTTTAAAAATGGATGAGGATGCTTTTTACTTGATTCTTCCCAGTAACAGTAGTATGAAATACTTTTCAGATAACACAACATCTTGCTTTACTACACACTTATCGCATGAGATACGATTACATGGTGATTGGAGTGTTGGATTGACTCAAATTCATATATTCAGTACTATTTTACACCTTCAAGAATCTGAAGCAAAGTTTTTTTTCTATATAGATAGTGAAGAACTCCCTCAAAATATTATGAATGTGGGATACATAAAACAATTTGAATGTTCATTTCCCTCTAGAGTATATGAAAGTATTGGTGAATTGGTCCGAGCAATCAATAACCATGCTGGCGATATTAATAAGCATATAGTATTTGATGTCTCGAAGAAAAGAAAAGGATTTTAGGTGATACAGCAAGTATGTGAGTGCAAAGAAACACATTACATTGAAATGAATGAAAAGCTTAGAAATGTTTTCGGATTTTATGGCAAAAACGCTATCATTACTTTGAAAGCAAAGAAAAATAAGGACAGCACAAAGGGAGTAACAGTTATCGTGATAGACTGGTATGTTTAGCAAGAGCAATACCCGATCAATTTTACATTTACACAAATATATGCTTGCCTTACCCAGTGGGAGATACTCAAGCTTCACTGTTACGTATAGTCACATTTAACAATACAAAGTATACATTTGGATCTAACATAGTGAAACAGTTTTCACTTATAAATTACATCCCTTTACTTAATAACACTTTCCAGAATATCATTTTAGATATAAGGGATCAACACGGTCATCGTATATCATTTGAGTACGGGACCTTGACGGTTACGCTTCACTTTAAACGTAATCACTAATTTAAAATATGTCTCATTACACAGCTTATTATTCTGAGCAGATTGGCGGAGGCGGAATCCATCGAGTATTCAACGGTTCACATTACCAACATGAACATGGTATAGAAAGTTTTCTAGGGAGTCTTTTTCGAAGAGTTTTACCTTATCTTACCACTGGAGTAAAAGCAGTCGGTAAAGAAACTGTTCGCGCAGGTATGCATGTACTAGACGATGTTACCAACAATGGTACAAATTTCAAACAGTTTGTAAATACGAGAATGCATAAATCGGGTCGAAATCTCAAGAGGAAAGCAGTCAATAAAATCTCTGAAATGATGAAGGGTTCTGGATATAAACGTCGTGTTGCCAAGCGGAAGCGTCAGTCTTCAAAAAGACGCTCCACAGCTCGTACTAAAGTCAAAAGAAAACAAAGTGTTATAAAAAACAAAAAAGGTGGTATTCGAAACGGTAAAAGAGTTAGCGAAAAGAAAATACAAGCTTTACGCAGTGCGACAGATATTTTTAGACCTAACTAGAAAAACAAGATAGCATTCTTACATGCAAACTCATGCGAATGCGTGAAATCAGAATAAGACTTATTTACGCTTCCACCAACTCAAACATCTTTAGAATCTTCACAATTTATTCAGTCTAAACCAGTGTCATCGCTTACCGATGATGGACCAATTGGATTTGTAATACCTGGAGGTGAAGATTATATCGATCTGGCACACACAATGCTAAATGTGCGTGTACAAATTATACCGAATATTCTCGCTGAGAATAGTAAAGTAGGACCTGTTAATAATTTTTTTCATTTACTGTTTAATCAAACTGATATATTCTTTAATCAAAAACTCGTCTCATCACCAAACAATGCTTACCCATACAAAGCCTATATCGAAACATTATTAAATTACTCAAACTCTGCAATAAATTCACATCTAACAACGTCTTTGTGGAATCTCGATACTGTTGGAAAAATGGAAGCTTTACCAAACGTGGGGCGCGCCGCTGGTAAAGCTAATCATGGACTATTAAAAAGATCATATTATACGGAAAATTCAAAAACAATAGATTTAATAGGTCATTTACATTGTGATGTTTTCAATCAAAATAAATTTTTATTTAATGGTGTTGAACTAAGAGTACGACTTGTTCGAAGTTGCATTTTGTCTTATGGATGCTTCCAAAAATGATACTTTTAGTGTTAGTATAAAAGAAGCCTCTTTGATGATACGTCGTGTAAAAATTAGCCCAGGAATATTACTCGCCCATGCCAATGCTTTAACAAAAGCAACCGCAAAATCTCCTATTACACGAGTTGAAGTAAAATCATTTACCATGCACAGAGGTATACATGGTGATACTTTGGATAACATAATTTTAGGCCAAATGCTAAAAAGAATTATAATAAAATTTGTTGATAACAGAGCGTTTAATGGAAATAGACAATTCAATCCATTCAACTTTCAACATTTTTCCATTAATTATCTTTCGCTCTACATTGACGGAGTACAAGTACCGAGTAAACCATTACAACCAAAATTTACAGGTGATAATCCACAGTTTGTTGAAGCTTATCACACTTTATTTTCAGGGGCTAGTATACATTTTTCTAATGAGTTCCTTTGTTTCAGCCGAATAGATTATTCTAGAGGTTTTTGTTTGTTTGCATTTGATCTGACACCCGATCTTTCTGCAAATTATGCTTTACACTGGAATCTTATCAAACGTGGTAGTGTAAGATTAGAAGTGAAATTTGATCAGGCCTTGGAACAAATAATAAATTGCATTATTTACGCAGAATACGATAACGTTCTGGATATAGATTCAAGTCGTAATATTATAACGGATTTTAATGCTAAAGCTAAAGCAGTAGCAGTGGAATCACAGATGGGGGTGATTAGTATAAAAGATCATTGATGAACTGCGTTGATCATCAGTCTCTTTGTGGAGTCCGATTCTGTACAGTGAAAGTGGTCAAAAGTAAGTTCATAGATTTCGTCATTGATATTCAAGGTCTAAAAAATCAAAACAATAAATTTTTTCCAAAGGAAGTGGCAGTACTTAGTTTAAGAACTAGAGTTTTTTCCCATTGGATAGTAAAATCACCACATGATTTCTCTGAATTGCCATCAGGAGTAAAACGGAGCAACGAATTTGTGATAAATAATCATCATGGTATTCAATGGATAAAAGGCGACGTTTCCATCGGTCAACTGTTACTCAATTTATACAACATTGCAAAAATAGCTGCAAAAATCTATACTAGAGGTTACGAAAAAGCAGCGTATCTAGAAGCAACCAGGTCGCGAGAAATCATCAATCTAGAAATATACACACCATCATTCAATGAACTTTTTACAAGATATCATAAGGATGGATTTTCATGCGTCACTCATAGTACAAAAGATAAGTGTAAAAGAGTTGTATGTACCCTCAATCAGGCATATATGCTGAGGAAGTGGTTGCATACGAAACTATCGTTGTGTATTACATCCGACAACATCAACGACAATCCATTGAGGTTAAGCGACGCACTTCTTGAGCGTGTGAGAGCACGCAGGTTAGCTCGCGCAGTTGCTGACGAAGGTGTGAATGAAGTTGATTATCCAGCATCACCAACAGACTCCATCAAGGCATCGAAAGATAGTAATTCAGAAGCAGATGAAGATGATGATGATGATGATGATGATGACGACGAACAATGAACACTCGTCAAATAATCAAAGCACTTGCTGCAGTCAACGCTAGAACTGTAGGAGTATATGCAGCAGATCGGATTCCGAACATTCTCGAACTTCCAGCAGCTATAGTTGCAAACGTTGATGACCATACAAAAGGTGGATCTCATTGGATTGCTGTATATATAAATAAAAATGGCTACGGAACCTACTTTGACAGCTACAGATTGTCACCATTCTCATCACATCATCTCGATAGACTCAAAAGAAATTGTGCGCGATACGAATGGAATAAACAACGAATGCAAAGCTACGATTCGCAAGTTTGCGGTCAATATTGTATTATGTTTTTATACCATATGTCTCATTTTCATAATTTACGTACGTTTTGCAGTAAGTTTTCGAGAGATTCCAAAAAGAACGATAATTTAGTTATAAAATTTTATAATAAACTAATAAAAAATAAAATTAAGCGTTAAAAATCTGTAAAAGCTTTTAGTAACGAATGTTCATTAGGTTTTGGCTTTTGTAATCAAACATGTACTTCGAGAATATAATATTAAATCTATTATTGTAACATGAAATTTATATTCAATAAATGTTAATCAAATTTACATTTTTTCTTCGTAATATTTATTCACCTACACCTTATCCCTTCCACATTAGTATTATTATTTAAAATTATTTAACTTATCATTTAACAGAGAAAATGTATATTTATTCTATGAAATTCCGTTATACTACCTTTTTTATAATATAATTTTATTCATTTAAACTGATTTAATGCAGAAATTTAATATTTTAATAACAAAAGGGTATAATAAAATATATCTGATATACGGTACATATTCTTGAAATATACCACATATTACGCAATCAAAGATGAGAATGGAATCTTTTATTTATCAGTTTATAATGAAATGTAAATCTCTATTGAACCGACAAAGGGCACCAAAATTTTTGTCAAGTTATGACAAAATACGACTTAACAGGAAATGATATAATGTGATCGTTATATTTTGTTTATCAACGAAGTATAATATTACATACTACGGAATAAGATGTGACATTTGATTTTCAAGAAACCATAATATTTTATTACAAGAAAACAGTACCCAATTGTTGAACCATTAATATATTATCTTTTAACATAAACATGATATTCTTGGAAAAAGCATATCAAACGATACATACTTTCCCCCTACATGCTTTTGAACTTGGTAGGGATTAGGGATATAAAGCACAAGCGAGATCTCAAGTCAGATCAGTTTTAGTTCAGACATAGTTCAAGTAAGACTCGGTTATACGTAAGACAACAGTTTTATTTCTCTCTCAAGTTATCTATAATAATAATCACAATCAACGAGTGAAAATTGCCGTGACAATAACCGTTTTAAAGAGTACGTTATGCTTCTTCTAGATAGCATGCTCTTGTTGACAACATATTCTCTCAACAAGTCGCAGACCAAACGTGTAGCTGTTGGTTTACAATACGACGGTGGTCATTACAAACCTTGTGTAAAAATATCGACAGATTCTTCATCCAAATGGGTTAATTTTGATATCAATGCCTGGAGGTTATTGAAAAATCATTTTGACTTGATCAACGCTTATTTTCAAGAAAACTACATATTTAAAACCGAGTACGGAAATCCATCAAAACTTTATTTAGAGAACCACGATCTTTTATTTACGTCATCGTACTATACAAAAACCATAGTGCTAGAGGAGAGAGCAGTATTCCAACCATCAGTACATGTTCAACCAGTAGATGAGGAAGAGCAAAGTGAATCACCTAACAAAAAAAAGGAAATCTATGTACCAAACGCCTTCAACGTGTTTGCAAAAAGTGTCATTTGATGGTCTTAAGCTCGCAGTGCCTTGTATAGATGAGCAATTGAAACGTCGTGCTGGAAAAGTCAATAGGATTATCGACTACATCCAAGAATACCTTAAGGAGCACTACAAGAAAGATAGTGAGGAAGATATAAAGTCATTTACATTGAAAATATTTGCTAGTTTTAATCGATATTATACTGTAAAAATTCACGAGGTAACAACATTTGTTTTAACAAAAATGCTTGACGATAAAGATTTAGATAAATCTACATTGGATATTGTAATTTTAGAAATTAATGCGCTTACTTTACCACACATCTACAACGACTTGTATGCTTTAATGTGTGAACCTTAATGTAAATTGTGACGTAAATATAATAAAAAATAAAGGGTGTACATTTTAAGGAAGGTAAACCAGCTATTAAAGTTATGTATGTATGGACTTATGCAAGTTAAAGTGCGTGTCGTGGTGAGTGGGAACAAATAGGTCGTGACAGAGAGAGATTTTGAATGAAAATTGAAAGAATGAAATCCGTTATCAAACCTGTATTATTAAAAAAAATATAATGAATACTTAAACAATAAATAATTAAAATATTTGATTATTATTTAATCATATTTTTATTACAAAAAATTATACATTAATAAAATTACAAAATACTTAACAAAAATTTTTTAATTTATCTTCTCCACTTTTTCCATTTTTAATCATAACATATTTAGTATAAATACACTTACACTGTGTAAAAACTTTTATTTCCATTTCATTATTCATAGAGTACGCCAGAGATGAACAATGGGTCAGGTAAAAGGAACACTAAGACAACCATCTTACTTGGATTCAGATGGAACCAAGAAGGACAGAAAACCTCTGCTCAAAGATGAAAAATCTAAAAAAATACAATTTCACACTAAATATCTAATGAATACATTTCATTCCCAAAAACTCAGAGATATAAAAAAATATAAACAATATACTTACCATAATCGGTCCTTTTCAGGACCACCAATAGAAAAACGTAGAAACCTCTATTTTTACCTTAAGTGTGTGTGTGTGCGCACACGCGTGTGTGTAAAAACAAAGTTACCTCAAATGTTTATTTAAATAAGTCATTATCTTATCTCAATTGTTTGTTTGAATAAATAAGTCATTATCGTATCTTAATTATTTGTTTGAATAAATAAGACATCATCTTGATTGATTGTTTATGTAATCAAAGTGTTATATTATCTTAATTAATTGTTTATGCAATTAAAGTGTTATCTTATTTGATTGTTTATGTAATCAAAGTGTTATCTTATCTTATTTGTTATGTAAACATCGTTATCTTAATGGGTTGTTTATGTAAACATAGACAGGCAAAGCGAGTGACGTCATTTGTTCACGTCTCGCTATACCTGTCTATGTACTACTCATACACACACATGTACACACACACGCTCACACGCACACACGCACACATACACAAACACGAGGCGTTACACATGCAAATGAAAGTTTATGTAAGAAAAAAGCCTATATACAAACTAAAGAAGAACAACAAAAAAAAGAAAAAAAATTAGAAAATACTAAAATAACGAAATTGAAATTCAAGGAAAGAATAAGTATTGATAAATTGGAAGAAATACGTGCGAAAAAAGCTTTACTTAAAAAAGAAGAATATATAAAAATTAAAGAAAAACAACCGAATAAATATGAAGAAAAATTTAAAAATACTAAAATAAGAAAAAGGAAATCAAAGATATAATAGGGTACTGATAAAATGGAAAAATTACGTACAAATGAAGCTCCACGTAAGAAAGAAGCTCACATAGAAATGAAAGAAAAACAAACAGATAAATATAAAGAAAATTGAAAATATTATGATATCAAAAATAAAATCGATTGAAAATGAAGATAGTAATAAAAAATTGCATGAAAAAGATAAATTACGTAGAAAAGAAACTTATAGAACACTCATTAGTGAGCAATATAATGAATATGAGAGAATGGTACAAATTAAAAATTAATAATTGGAAAGAGCGAATATTATTAAAAAAACACAAATGAAAAATGATTGTTATTAATTAAAAGAATCACGCACAAGGTGTAAACAAATAGAAATTGATGACATTAAACATACTAATAATGATACTACAATAAATAAACCAATAAATAGAAAGAAGCGAAAATATAAATATGATTCTTATTAATTAAAGACATTATTTATAAAGTGTGAACGATTAAAAATTGGAGACAATAAAAATTATAATGAAAATAACAATAATAATGATTATAATAACAATCATAATATTGTATTGAACAAAGTTATTGGTAAAACAATAAAAGGTAAAATAGAAAAAAAATCATAGAAATTAAATGAAAAAATTTTTACTGAAAAAATTAATTTAAAACTAATTGGTTGTATAGCAAATATATATTCCGATGAAAATCTCATATCTTAAAATTACATTGGTTTACATTGGTACATATTGAAAAATTACATGACAAATACATGTATTTATTGTGATGCGAAGCAATTTGCTTTCGAATAATAACGATTCTAAAAGTAACGATTTCTCCAATTTTTGTTATAAAGGTAAAGTAGAATCGTTAGAAAATTCTCCTTGCCCAGAACAATTAAACTTTTTAGCAACTGAATTAACGAAAGAAATTATGGATTTTTGATAAAATGTTAGGTTTTACCATAATGCTTTAGCATTCGCAAGTTTTGTTGCCAATTTTGAAACATTGACGGGTAAAGGACCACAAGCTATTAAAATATGTGGACAAATTCACCATAATGTATCTGCGTTACATTCTAATAAAGATGAAGCACGTAAATATAGACATTTATATATTTTAGATAATGAAATGGCAACGATCGAACTTTATAAGTTTAATACAAATTTAACATTATTAAAACAATTAGATAACTTGATAAGAGACATTAACCCTTAAGCTAAAGCTCATAAAATGATGCATGAAGTAGAAAAAGGAGAACTACAACGATCTGCAAAAATCAATTGTTCTTAAAGAACTGCTACTATGTCTATTGTCCGCAATAATAATTTGAATAAAAATAGATATAATCTGCCTACCCGTAATGAAGTTGTAATAGTATATGTTGGAAAAGACGATTTTCCTCCTATTAAACGTAATATTGTCATTTACTTTAAGTATGATAAACCAATTAGTATACCGACAATTAGCAAACATACAGATCCTATGACATATCCGCTTTTTCATCCTTATGGTGGTTTTGGATGGATACCAAATATGAAAAGTAAATTTGAAAAATCTAATATTTTAAATTTGCAATTTTATGATTATAGATTTGGTGTTAGAAATGAATTTAGTCCATGCCTTAATTTGAGAAAATTATCTCAACAGTCCATTGTTGATGCGTTTGTAAAAGTTGAAACATCCAGATTATATCTTATACGAAAAAACAAAAACATATTAAGAAGTGATTGTTACAAAGGTGTTATAAACTATTTACATGACGAAAAAAATTAGATTTTTCAAAAATTAAAAAAATGGTCATATCACCACCAAACTTTACAGGTAGTCCACGATTTTTAAAACAAAATTACATTGACTTAATGACACTTATAAATTATCATAGCAAACCTGACCTTTTTTTAATCATGATCTGTAACCCACAATGGAAAAAAATAACTGAAAACTTGGAAATTTATGAAAATGCAATAGATAGACTAGATATTATATAAATAGTACTTTGTCAAAAAGTAGAAGATTTCAAAAATTTAGTAATAAGAAGGGAATATTAGTAAAATGTATTCCATATAGTTATGTAATTGAATTTCAAAAACGAGGACTACGACATGT
This sequence comes from Anastatus disparis, assembly GCA_017163975.1. Lineage (NCBI taxonomy): Eukaryota > Metazoa > Arthropoda > Insecta > Hymenoptera > Eupelmidae > Anastatus > Anastatus disparis. The sequence goes on from JAFFSR010000391.1 coordinate 816,936, forward strand.
GCATATATTGTTATTCTTCAATAAAAATGATAAATTTGACATCCCCGAAAAAGTTGATAAAATAATAAGTGCAGAAATCCCAAATAGAAATACTTATCCAAAATTATATAGTATTGTTAAACAATTTAGTATACATGGTCCCTGTGATATAGAAAATATAAATTGTTCGCGTATGGATGAAAATACGAAATGATTTACTAAAAATTTTCCAAAAAATGTAATAATACAACATCATTTAAATTGAATGTATATCAACAATACAAACATCAAAATGATTTCATCAAAATAATTTTCAAAAATAAATTTACAGAAAGAGTTGCAGATAATGGATTTGTTGTTCCTTATAATCCTTATTTATTATTGAATTTTATTGCACACATGATCATAGAAGTGTGTTCCACTGTACAATGCATTAACCTTTAGACCGCCGAGATTTAAAAATAATGAAAAGTCGATTTTCCCTAAAGAAAAGTGTTCTGAGGCCTTCTAGGTAGGACATTATCTAGTGTGGACATGTGCGAGTCAGGGGTGCGCGCCATATGACGTAATCTCGGCGGTATAGAGGTTGAATATTTATTCAAATACTGTTATAGAGGTCATGATTGTGCATACATTAAAATACATCAAGTGAATATCGATCTTCAATCAGAAAATAATGACACTTTTCAAAATAACAGTCATGAAAATGTTTTATATGAATATGACGAAATCCAACAATACAATAATACACGATATTTATATCCACCTGAAGCATTGCATAGATTATTAGAGTATCCTGTACATGTAATTTCACAAACTATAAAACGTCTAAGTGTTCATGATGGAAATCAACAAAATGTATTTTTCAAAGAAGAGATAGAAGAAATGATCATGCGAAAAAATGTAGGAACAACATTACCAGCATATTTTGAATTGAATAGAGAGGATTTTGAAGCACAAAATTACTTGTATTTAGAAATACAAAATTTCTATACATTTGATGAAAAACTGGAGAAGTAAAATGTAAGAAGAAAAAAACAAAACTAATACTTAGTAGAATGTACTTGGTAAGTCCTAAAGATAGATAACGTTATTTTATTCGGTTATTACTATTGCATGTTAAAAAAGTCACATTTTTTTAAGCTTTGTGTACTGTTGATGATTTGATGTACAATACATTTTATGAGGCAGCTAAGGCAAAACAATTACTACTATTATATTAAGTTGAAAATTAAGACTTTTTTATTCTTACATGAATATCTATTGCATTATTGTCACATACATACATACACATACACCCATGCACCTTCAACATATACATACACATACACTCATGCACCTTTAATATATACATACACATACACACATACTCATACACACACACACACACACACACACATGCATACATATACAAATACCCATACACATACACATACTCATATACACATACACACATACACAATATCCGTCACTCCGTCTCCGTCTCCGTCATTGTCTCTCTGTATCGGTCTCTCTGTCTTCGACATCGTCTCTCTGTCTTTGTCTCTCCGTCTCCGTCTTTCCGTCTCCGTTTTCGTCGCTCCGTCTCCATCACTCTGTCTCCGTCTCTTTATCTCCGACTCCATCTCTCCGTCACCGTATCTTTGTCCCCGTCTTTCTGTCTCCGTCTCTAGGTCTTCGTTTCTCCGTCTCCGTTTCTCCGTCTCCGTTTCTCCGTCTCCGTTTCTCCGTCTCCGCTTCTCCATTTCAGTTTCTCTGTCTCTGTCTTTCTGTCTCCGTCTCTCCGTTTCTCAGTGTCCCTCTTTCCGTCTCTGTTACATTGTCTCCACCTCTCCGACTTCGTCTCTCTGTCTCAGACTCTCCGTCTTCGTCTCTCCGCCTCTGTCTCTCCATCTCCATAAAAAGTTTAAACAAAGTAAAGAAAAATATATTTTTATAGATGGACCAGGTGGAAGTGGAAAAAGTTATTTACCTAACGTTTTAATAGCTTATTTTAAATATCACACTATACATTATTTATGTGTAGCTTGGACAGGCAAAGCAGTGAATTCATTAATCGATGGAAAAACAGTGTATACAAAATTTAAACTATCGTTAAATATAACAGATTGTAGAACTTATAATGTTAAGTCTGATTCTGCAAAAGGCAAAAGATCAGAGAGAACACAAATAATTATTTGGGATGAAATATGCATGACTTCAAAATTTGCTTTTGAAGCAGTTGATCGTTTTTTTTAAGATTTGTAGAGCCCAAGAAGCTATAAGAATCAAAAAGATATTAAGCCCAAAATATATAGAACCCAAGAAAATATAAAAATCAAAATAATATTAGGCCAAAAAAATATATAGAGGCCAAAAAAAATAAAGAGCCAAGAAAAATATAGGATCCGAATAATATAAGGTTTGAAAAAATGAGGCCCAGAAAAATAAAAGGCCCAATATAATGTAGAGCCCAAGAAAATATAAGAATGAAAAAAGTATTCGGCGCAAAAAAACATAGGAACGAAGAAAATGTAGTAATCGAAGAAGTATTGGGCCAAAAAAAATATAAAACTAAAAAAAATAAGATTTAAAAAAACTGGTGTGGCAGTCTTTGGGACTGGCCGACAGAAGTGAAACTTGTTTACGAAACTATAGAACTCATAAATGTTTATTTAAGTTCTATCACTGTTTTATTTAATTTAGAATAATTTTAAAACTAAATAATTATAAAATGAAATAAAACTAAATTAAAATAATTTAATTTATTTAAGGAATGAATTGTTTTCAATTTTAAATGAGATGGTGTATAAAATTTTTGTTAATAATACTTATTTTACAAAAATACAATTCAAAAAATGTAGGGAAGAGCAGGGTTCACCATAAAACATTACAGAGAAAGAAAGAAAAAGAGAAAACGAGTGCTATTGCTTTCTTTATTTATTCAGATCAGATTCAGATATTTGTATTGCATATATAATATACATGTATACATATACTATATCTGTGCGTTTGACATCAAGTCAGTCCCGCCAATTTTTCTTTATACGTATTTAGTACATATAGTACTTGATGTACATATAGTAGGCGCGGACGCTCCTCCTATATATGTACACTTCCGTTTCATTAGTTCCGTTGCATGTACCGTCATGAAATCAATTCACTCCCGTATAATTTTTTTATACGGCTCTTATGGGAAGTGTATACCGTCGGTAAAGAAGTTTTACTTCAAAATATCGGGTTCAAAGACTAAAGAGACGATAAAAATATAAAAATCAAAAAAATATCAGGCCTAAAGAAATATTGGGCCCAAAAAAATGTAAAGCCTAAGAAAATATTAGAATCAAAACAATATTGCGCCCAAAAAATATAAAAATTAAAAAATTATTTGACCCAAAAAATATAAAGCCCAAGAAAATATGAGAATAAAAATAATATTGGGCCCAAAAAAATATTAAGCCCAAGAAAATATAAGAATCAAATAAATATTTGGTCCAAAAAAATATAGAGAAAAATATAAAAATAAAAGAATTTTGGGCCAAAAAAAATATAGAGCCCAAGAAATTATAAGAATAAAAAAAAATATTGAGCCTGAAATATATAGAGCTTAAGAAAATATAAAAATCAAAATAATAATGGGCCCAAAAAAAAATAAAGCCCCAAAAATATAAGAATAAAAATAATATTGGGCCAAAAAAATATGTAGAGACCAAAAAACCTAAATAGTAAACCTATATATAATAAACTTATATACATATAGACCCATATACCCTACATCTATATACCCATTAAGAGGAGGCCATATAGCTCTGTCCTTGTCTAATCTTAATTTTCGTTATTATTAATAAATTAAATATTGTTATACAAAAGTAAGGGTATAGCCCAATAGATTTTAGGACGAGCAAACGATACTATTCTATAAAAATTTAAAATTTCCATTAGTTTTTGAGTAAGGTCTGAAACGGAAAAACAGTTATCAAGTTCAATTGTTTCTCCGTTTTAGACCTCACTCGGAAATTAATAAAAATTTTATATTTTTCCATAGAATAGGATCATTAACTCATTCTGAAACCTATTGGGCTATGCCCTTACTTTTGTATCACTATATTTAATTTATTAATAACAACGAAAATTTAGATTAGACAAGGACAGAGCTATACGGTCACCTCTTAACCCCCGACATAAACTCCTAAACCCGTAAACACACATACCCATAAACCCATAAGACCATAAACCCTTATACTCATATAGGAATTAACCCATATACCCATGAATTTATATGTACCCATAAATTCATATACCCACAAACACATGTACCCATAAACCTATATACTCATTATAACATATACCCGTAAACCCATACGTACATTAACCCATATATCTATGAAAATATATACTCATAAACCCATGCACCTACAAACCTATATAAAAATAAACCCATACACCCATATACTCATACATCCATATGGCCATGAACTCATTTCCCCATTAATCCGTGTTACCATAAGCCTATATACCAATGCACTTATATACTTATAAATTTGTATATGCATATACCTATTAACATATATACTCATAAACCTATAAATATATACACCTATGAATATATATATCAACAAATCATGAATCCATATACTCATAAAACCCATATACCCATAAGCCCACGTACTCATGAATCCACATACCCATAGACCAATAAAACCATACACCCATAAACTTATATATCCCTAAACCTTAATACCCTATACCTATATATCCATAAACTCTTTATACCCATTCATCCATAAATCCATAAACCGATACACCTATAAACATAAGACTATTTACCGTTGGACTCATTAACCCATGTAAGTAAATCTCATATAAATCTGCCTTTTTATGTAATTTTTTGAACATAATTTTAAAATAGTTGCTATACTGTTACATTTAATGGCACATACCTCTATAACGTCTTAAATTTTTGGTTTTTGATTTAGAAAATAAACCTCAGTTTTTCATAAAGCTATATTGAACGTTACCTTCAAGATTTTATTAAAAGTATTAAATTTTTGATAAAAAATTTTAATTGTGCATGAATGTTCTAAAAAAAGTGCCAAATTTTTACAGCTATAAGGAAATATAAATTATAACGTTTAACAAAGCTCCAAAAAAATTATTGGTCTATTTTTTTTACTTAAAAATGAATGATTTGAGCCTAATTAGAGTCATTTGCCACTTTAAACAACTAAGTAACAGCCTGGAGTAGCAACATGGAAAGTTTATATGTTATCTTTATACAAAATTGCTATTAGCAAAGCTTTTTGAAGTAGTACATAACTTCATGAGGCTGAAATTATTCGTTTTTAGTTTATGAAAATAGTCCAATAATTTTTTTGGAGATTAGTTAAACATTATAATTTATATTTCCTTAAAACTGTAAAAATTTGGCACTTATTTTAGAACATTAATGCAAAATTGAAATTTTTTATAAAAAATTTAATACTTTTAATAAAATCTTAAAGGTAACGTTCAATATAAATTTATGAAAAACTGAGGTTCATTTTCTAGATCAAAAACCAAAAATTTAAGACATTATAGAGGTATGTGCCATTTAATGTAACAGAATAGCAACTATTTTAAAATTATGTTCAAAAAGTTACATAAAAAGCCAGATTTATATAAGATTTACTCATATACTTATGAGCCATATACCAACAAATTGATTTACTCATGAACCTATACATCCATCAACCTATATACCCATGAAAACATATATGCATGAACCTAGATACGCATAAAACCATGTATAAATAAACCCATAAAACTATATACACATGAACTCATTAAGCCATTTTCTTATATACCTATAAACACATATCCATGAACCTGAATACCCATGAACACATATACCAATAAACTAATATACCAATGAATCCATATAGACATACACTCATTAACCCGCATACCCATAGACAGATGAGCTAATACATCTATAGACCTATATACTCATTAACTCGTAAACTCATATACCTATAGATCCAAATACACTGTACCTATATACCAATAAATCTCTTATATCCATAAACCTATTCACCTATATACCTATATATGAATAGACTCATATACTTATAGATTCATAAACCTAATAGCTTATATACCTACAGTGCCGTCCATATATTTTTGACCTTTTTCAATGAAAATTGTATGAACTTTAAAATATCATATCTCTGCGAAAAATCAACGTACAGAAATCGCCAGCATGGATTTAGAAAGGTCTGGAATAGCACTTAAAAATCGCATCGTTTTTATTTGAAAATACATTTTTTTTAATTCTTTATAAGAATTAAAAAACTAAAAATTTTTTTTTAATTTTGACTCATTCTTAATATTTTGTCACTCATTAAAAAAATTTTTTTCCTCTGCTGTCAACATATAAAAATAAAGGTATTTCATTCCTTCTTCAAGTTCCGTTCGATTTATTTGTCTGCGATTTTTTATTAATTAGTTATTAGCCAACTCGTGAGAAATAGGTGCGTTTTTTAAATCTTGCATATCTCCGCCATTTTTCACTTAAGAAAAAAATGTTAAAGAAAAATAATACATATTTTTTAGTTTAGAATATGGTGAATTCTCAAAAAATCGGCCGATTTCCGTTCTTTGCCAAAACTTTCATATAGAATAACGTGTGACAGGACTGAAAAATAATTTTCAAGTTACCTTATACTTCCTTGGATAGATAACGGGATGAAATTATTAATGAGATATCTTATTTGTTGACCAAAAAATTGTGAAATATTAGAAAATGTAACTCCGTTAGCTTTCACGCGTTGAATCATTAAAGTATTATTACATATCATCCTTGTTTCATATTAAAAGTTTATTCTAATCCACTCAGAAGTGTTCGTTTTTCTTTAATAAAAAAGTATATTTACTTGTTTATACCCCTTTTTACATTCATTATTGAGTATTAATAATTGGATCAATTCCACCCCAATAAAAATCGTAAACTCCGTTAACTCGACGTAACGGCTATTAACTAAGGTACTTATTGAAAGGGATTCATAAGTACTTAAGTTCAAATTTCATCTTCATTAAAGTATTATTCAAGTTAAATATAATACATAAAAATACAATATATCAATTCTTTTCAATTGTAATCATTAAAAATTTCTTGTGTAATCAACCAATTTTTTGAGAATTTACCATATGCATACAAAGTTTGAAAAATTTATATGAAAAAAAAATTTTTCGTTTTTTTTTCGACAGTAATTTGGCTATTAAAAAATTTGAAATTTTTTTTTTTTCATATAAAGTTTTCAAACTTTGTATACATATTCTAAACTAAAAAATACACATTTTTTTCTTTAACATTTTTTTTTAAGTGAAAAATGGCAGAGATATGCAAGATTTAAAAAACGTACCTATTTTTCACGAATCGGCTAATAACTAATTAATAAAAAATCGCAGACGAATAAATCAAACGGAATTTGAAAGAGGAATGAAAAACCTTCATTTTTATATGTTGACAGCAGAGGAAAAAAATTTTTTCAATGAGTGACAAAATATTAAAAATAGGTCAAAATTAAAAAAAATTCTTTTAGTTTTTTCATTCTTATAGAGAATTAAAAAACTAATTATAGACCACCAGTGACAGGTGGCGACTCGACTCGGCACGAGATTATAAGCCTCGTTGATGAAATTGGTAAATATGACAAATTCTTTTTATTAGGGGATTTTAACTTCCATCACTACTATTGAGGTAGTGGCAGATGCTGCCCTAATGCTAACGTATTGATGAATAATTTGAATCTTGAAGAGTTCTTTCTACTTAATTATAATACTCACACGCGTTATTACTTGAATAACTTAATTTAAAAAAAGTTTTAATATCGATTCAACTTTTGCGTCTATGAATTTAGCAATGATGTCCGAATGAAGGCTGGGAGATGACCCGTGAGGGAGTGATCATTTTCGAATTTTTATTGATGTTAACGTTCAACCGGAATATACTACCAGAAACTATTTTAGACATAATTTGAAAAAACTTAATTTGCCTGACTTTCTAAATTTTTAACTATCATTTATTCATCTATTTTTTTATCTAGAATTCCTAAATAAGAACGCTTTATCAAGATACGATTATTTTATTGATTTTATCAATGAGAATATTGTTAACTTTTTTAATATCAAAGGGTCTAGCCAAGTAAGATAGGTGAATTAGCCCTGGAAGCAAAGAGAAAAAGTGGTAGAACCATCATATTCTATATAAAAAAGCATACCTTTATGCAAATATTCAGTCTTCTAAACCTAAACATAACCTCGAAAAATCCATTTTTATTTTTGTGAGTTTTTTACATCTATCTCTGTTAATTTTGACCGAGAATACTCTTTTTTTTTGTAGTATTTTTTGAGCCCTATAAAATAGTTTCTGACAATTTTTTTCTTGGCGCAAAATTCAAATTTTTAGAAAAGATATTTTGAAAACTAAGATAGACAACACTCTAGAGAAAATTTATGTTGTTTCATTATGCACCAAAAAAATGTGAACATTTTTTCAGATTTTTGAAAGTGGTGCAACAAAAACCAAAAAACCTTCCTTTTGCATATTTCTGCCTATACGCGATCCAACCCTCGTATCCTACATTTTCGTATGCAATATTTTGAAGTAGGAATTCATTTTTGGAGACACTTCAAGTTGTAACATATCGAAAATAAGTCAGAAGAATAAGAGAATAAGTTTCACTTTAAAGCGCTCCCAGAGACCTTAAGAAGCTCATTATACTGATAAAAATACGTATAAATGTCCTGCTAGGTGATGCATGTATCTTAATCTATAAAACTACGCATATATTTTTCTATAGTCTATCAAAATATATACAATCTAACTCTAAAAAAAGGAATATACATATATACTGAATGTATTGTTTTGGATTATCACTGAAACACCACCTAGTGGGAGCAATCGTTCTAACTCTTCAGAAACTAATTGATAATATTATTAATTTTATATAATCTAAATATTTAAATTATTTTTTGTATTAATCTGGAATATCTATTTTGTAATTAAAGATCAAGCCCCGTTAAAAATTAATGAATTTTCATAATTTTTATGCTATTTAAAAGATGAAAATTTAACCCCGTTTGTAGAATTTTAGAAAGTATATATTATATTAAATAATGCATAAAAAGTAGGTACGATTTTTTTTAATTTTTGAAAGAGCTGTAATAAGGTAAGTAAAAGAATAAACGTCTTTTACGCATTTAGCATGTGCCCACTTTTAGCCCTTGTACGCAAACTTTTTTTACGTCATTTTTATTTGAAAACCCTGTCCAACTTTTTTTTGTTTGATTGAGATCCAATATATAAATATTCGTAATACAAATAAAGTCCTCATATAAAGTTTTTATTTTATGTGTGACTAGACACATTTCTGTCCACCAGCATACACTTGAATATAGAAAGCCGTATGCAGTCTTCATGGTTGAGGCTGGAGGTTATAGTCGTTATTCATTTCTCATTTCCAAACCTCAAGTATCCTATCCTTGTTCTCCTTACACCGAAAAAAATCCGTTACGCCAATGGTTCCATACCTCCTACAACTATTATTGTTCGCGAGGTTAAAACTACAGCGGTCTAAAATATGTGACGCACATTATTAGATAGGTATAGTAACAGAGTAGTTCACTGTAAATACTGCAATAGTTCGAGCGCTGAACGTTGGCTATTGGGGGTAAATGAAATACGATCCGTCAAAACACACGAACGCGCGTGATTCCAGACTCGAATGATATAGCGTCGATGAGGTTTTACTAAAGCCTCATCGACGCTAATATCATTCGAGTCTGGAATCACGCGCGTTCGTGTGTTTTGACGGATCGTATTTCATTTACCCCCAACAGCCAACGTTCAGCGCTCGAACTATTGCAGTATTTACAGTGAACTACTCTGTTACTATACCTATCTAATAATGTGCGTCGCATATTTTAGACCGCTGTAGTTCCAACCTCGCGAACAATAACAGTTGTAGGAGGTATGGAACCATTGGCGTAACGGATTTTTTTCGGTGTATGAAAGTAGGGTAAGGAAAACAATAATAGAATACTTAACAACTATGAAATGAGAAACGAGTAGCGACTATAAGGCTTGAATTCATAGATCCAACTCAAGTGAAGATTGTTACTTTAATCTCATTCCGCCGTCTAAAACTTTTAGCCTAAACCATTAAGACTGCATACGGCTTTCTATATTAAGAGGCGGTCGGGTCTATTCGCCGCTATCTATAGGGTAGCGCTGCGGTCAGGTGAGAGAAATCTATTAAATATTTTTTGTACAGCTATTTACAATTTTCTGAGACGACAATATACTTTTAATGTTGTCATTTCCTCTAGTCATATATATGTAGAATAATTATTAATACTTATCTTGTTTGAAAAGTTTAAAATATTGTTGTAAAGCGAAAAATGCGATGCAACGTACGACCGGTGTAAACATGCGTATACCTTCCTTTAGTGCGACAGAGAGAGCAATACTAAAGAATGATGTATACTAATGTTTACGTTCACTCACGCCGTATTCTTCGCTTTATAACAATATTTTAGACTTTTCAAACAAGATTAATATTAATAATTATTCTACATATATATGGTTAGAGGAAATAACAAGATTAAAAGTATATTATTGTTCCAGTAAATTTTAAATTACAGTATCAAAAATATTTTATATTTTTCTCTCACCTGATCGCAGCGCCACTAAGCGAAGAAAGGTTCCGACTGCCTCTTCAAGTGTATGCTGTTGCAAAGGAATGTGTCTGATCATACACAAAATAAAAACTTCATATGAGGACATAATTTGTATTACGAATATTTATATATTGGACTTCAATCGAAAAGAAAAAGTTGATGATAAATTACACTATTAAAGTAAATTTAAAATGAATTTTTGAATATATATTTGAGGTCTTCCAAGGATATTGTGGTAGCATATCGATTGTAATAGAATAAACATATAAAGCGAGAGTTGAAAAAGGCTCACGCATGCGCAGAAGATTCAAGCAATATATGAGGTCGCGTAGTCAGTTTGTAGAGGCTGTGGTGCTGTATACAATAAGTCCTCTCTTCTTCGGTTGCAATTATGTACTGCAGTACTCTACTGGTTATAGCCTGTTCAGATGATCTGCAGGGCTTGTGGGTATGCGCAGGAAGTCTCCATAGGTTATAAACATGCGCAATCGGTTGCTAGAGATAGTAAGCAAGTACGGTCGGATTGTAGAGATTGTGAATCAGCATAGTTTGATTAAAGTATTAGCTTTTGATAAAGCCCATACGAAGCTTAGTCCAAAGAAAAGGGAAATTTAAAACGTACTATAATTTTTTTATTATATATGAAAAAAGCAGATTTATGTGAGACTTGCACATATTTGTGTTTCACATAGTGGAGGATGGATTTTAAGTACAGTCTGCGGTAAAAGGAGGAGGCATAAACTCCCATGATTATGTAGGGCTATAGGCGATGGGAACCATAGTTTTATTTTTAATATTTATATAAGAATAATAAAATAATTTCAGTTTATTTTAGCTTGTCTCAAAATTTGTTAAAATGAGTATGTTTATTTTATATAGTGATTTCAAATAGAACAAAAAAATCACTCGCCTTTAGATGTCATGTATTGTTTATTATTTAAAACGACCTCGAAATTTAGGTTTGGCTTCATAAGAAAAATTAAAATTATTTTCAACCTTTTTAAAATTCTCTAGAATCGTAACTACGCTAGAAAAATTAGTTTTCAAAAGCTTATTTTCTTTAGACAGTAGCGAATAAATTGCATACAAATTTTGAAGCAAATCTATCGAATAATTCACGTAACATGGAAAAAAATATAGGATTAAAATTTTTTTCAAAATTTTCAAAATGCTTTAAAATTAAAATTGCACTAAGAAAATTAGTTTTCAAAAGCTTGTTCTCTTCTGACAATTGCGAATAAATTGCATACAAGTCTCAAAGAAAATCCATCAAATAATTTACGTAAAATAAAATAAAAACAAAAAATGAAAATTTTTTTCAAATTTTACAAAATGCTCTATAATCAAAGCTAGGCTAAGAAAATCAGTTTGAAAAAGTTTTCCTTCTTTTAGCCATCAGGTTCTTAACTTAAAATACAAAAAAAAAAATAAAAAAAAAAATTTTTTTTAAATTCTTAAAATGTCTCTAAAATTAAAATTTTACTAACAAAAGCAATTTTTAATAGCTTCCGCACCAGTTACGTAAAAAAAGAATTTTTTTGTAAAATTTGAAGCAAACCTATCGAGTACTTCTCTAGATCGAACTGGCGTAATGAATACAAATACACACACACACGCACTTGCGTGAACACACACACATACATACATAGGTACAGATATTTTCTGGAAATCATTTTTTTCGACTCCTTGAGTCCAAATATATTGAAAATTAATTGAAAAATAGAAAAAAATTTTTTATCGATGCAATGTTTTTTCTGTGAGAAAACAAAATGGGAATTTTGAGCTAAATAGATCTGCAAACAGTGTGGAAAAAATATGAAAAATACTTAATACAATTACAAAGCTATTTGCATATTTCTAGATTTTTTAGCCGCAAATTGTGCACGGTAAAAATTATTTGGGAAAAAACAAGTTTCTGATATTTTTGGAGCCCCTGTAACAGCTAGGGAGCTGTAATTTGGCATAGAGACATCTTTCAATATACTTTATCAAATAAGCAACGAGGTGTGAAGATCCTGGCTAGGGCTGATTTGACCCTCTTATCCTACTATGGCCTTTTTATACACTGTAAAAAATAGAATCTAGGAGTGAGAGGAAGAATCTATTTGATTCTTAGTTCTTGAATCAAATAGAAATCTAGTTGTACTTAATAACTATAATCATCCTGCGAAATCGCAGTAATCTAGGTTCTAGCGGAAAATCCTCTATCTTCAAGAAGAATCCTATTAGAATTTAGAGGATATACATTTATTAATAAAAACCATAAAGACATTTTTTACATCATTTCGAATTCGTTACATCAGAATGTATTTTTATACAGATTGATATTACAGATATGATATATCTTTATTATTTAAAAATATAATAGAAGTAACAGGTATTACATTAGAATCAATTTTAATTACGGTACGCACGAAAATGACAGACCTCGTCCAATAACAGAGACTTATTTAATTAACAATAGTGTAAATATGGATGCTTCGGAAATGCTTACTTTAATTTTGTATTTACCGTTGTTGATAGATAATCTTATACAAGAAAATACAGAAAGCTGGAAATGGTTTTTCATAATGACAGAAATTATAGATATAATTTTCTCGAAACAAATTGAAATTGAGCTGCTACCGTATTTAAAATCATTGATAAAAAATATTTAGATTTAAGATTAGAATTATTCCCAAACGATGTATGTGCTTCGAAGCAAAACAGAGTTTCTATTTCTTACGGTAGATTCTCAAAAAATAAATTTAATTTACCTCTATCTTTATGTAAAAAAATCAATTATCTCTTGCTTATACTTTTTCGGTTAAGAATTTAATAAAAAAAAAACATTGTTTATAGACCTTTAAGTTTAATCGAGTTTTTTTGCTACAAAGAAAAAATTTGTAAGATTAAACTCTAGTGCGGGCAACTCAAGAAATCCACTAAAATATTATACATACAAAGTTATAATAAAAACTTTGAATGTATCGTATTTTAAGGTTAGGTTTGTCGAGTTTGATATCTAATTTCCAATCCAAGCTCATAAAAAAAACAAGTCCAAATCGTATTTAAATCAGGTCTCTTTTAACAAAAATTATTGTATTAATATAGCTTTAGTGCGGACAAGTCATTATATTTGTAAAATCTATGAATTTAAAAAGATATTGATAAAATAAAAAAAGCAAAACTCGATTGCTGCGGCTCCGACATCCCGTTAAAGACGCAATCTTTGAGTTCTTTACCTGAATTTCAAAAATTCAAATCAACTTTTAATTCTCGAGATAATTATCGACATTTATATTCAAATGGTTTGAGGAAAACGGAATCGTATTTAAACCAGGTCTCTTTTTATGTTAGGAAAATATTGATATTCTACCTGTTTTCGTAGAAATAATTTATATATTTTAATATGATGGAAATGAAAATATTTATTTAATATTAAAATAATGGCATTCTTTAGATTTCAATGAGCATGTTCATGCGCATTAGGTAGAAACGGAAAATGAATATGTTACATGCTGCTTTAAAGAATTGTACAGCGAGAAAATAATGCATAAGATTCAATTTGTTGATGGAAGAAATCATATTATGTTTTATAAGTAAATATATATTATTAATTATTTAAATAATAAATTTCTTAAATATAATTAATTTTTTTACTTAAATCATATGAATAAGAACATGTAAGCTAATGCTTACGTAGTTAGAGAGATATATATTCAATAATTTCAAATAAAAATTAAATTAAAAAATTTCAAATGGAATTTTTAGATTATTATTTATAAAAAATATACTAGTTTTTCTCTTGGTGGATGCAGATTTAATTTTTTTTGAAGTTTAGTTGCTTCAAAAATATTTCTGCTAGGTGGTAGCAGAATATCTATTAGAAGGAAGTCGATATCATTGAAGCAGATTTTCCTTTTGAGTCAAGCGGAATTCTACTATGGCTTAAAACAAAACGAAAATCTTCTACCACCAAGCAGATTCTCATTGGTTCTAGATTCTATTTTTTTCAGTATGTACACACAAATTTGTGTTTTATCTGTAACTTTTATGTGTGTTAATATTACAAATTTCTTTTTACAGTCTACACAAAATCAAACAGCTTTTAAATGGAAAATGTCAAAAATTAAACAATATAGAAATTTCAACATTTAAATATCTCATTTTAAATTTATGAAATTAAACTAATAATAATGTGTCAAAATTTAAGTACAATCAACACATAATTTTCAATATTAAGAGAATACCGTATACCGACACAGATACCTGTTTTACCGACTCGTTTCAAAATTTATTTTTTATAAAAACTAGTTACTAGATGCACAAATTAAGAGATGGTTTCGATGCCTATAATAAATAGCAATATTTTCTCTGATGAAAATAAATTAATTTTATCGCTTCGTTCTCTAGAAAAGTTGGAATAATTTGAAAATCGTATTTTCTGCCTTTAATCTCTAATTTTATTATTTCAACTTTTCTTGGAAACGAAGCGATAAAATTAATCTATCTTCTTCAAAGAAAGTATTAATTTTCGTTATACAAATCGAAACCATCTCTTCATTTTTACCTTTAGCTGCCAGTTTTTGGAAAAACAATAATTTTGTAATCAGAAAAGGATAGAGAGATACGGTGGCCTCTTAAACGTTTTCATAAATATTTTATAGAATTCGAT
Organism: Anastatus disparis; assembly: GCA_017163975.1. Lineage (NCBI taxonomy): Eukaryota > Metazoa > Arthropoda > Insecta > Hymenoptera > Eupelmidae > Anastatus > Anastatus disparis. Next base: position 832,270 of record JAFFSR010000391.1, read on the forward strand.
ACTTTAAAAAAAAACAATCATAAATCTTATAATTTAGCAAAAATGAAAATTTTTTCTGCTTTTCCGCAATTCTAAGTAATTTTAGAAAATTTTTCATACTTAGGTCTTAGTCTATTAATTTTGTCATAAAAAATAAATGAATAGTATATTATGTATCTAGGTAGGTAAAGAATTGGCAAGTTCATAGCACACTTTTGCCACCCGAGCCAAAAGCGAGGGTGGCAAATACGTGCTATGGAATCGCCATTTTACCTCCCTTGGTGTCAACTATTTTTTGCCATACTTATGCTGAGAATATCACTTTTGTTTTCCGGATACGGGACTCAAGTGGTACCTTCAGTCAAGGCATATCAAAAAAATTTTTTTTTCATCATATTATTCCACCAATAATTTTCAGAAAAAAGTGCATTAAGAGCAGGCCGGATTCGCTGTCCTTGTCTAATTGAGATTTTCGTTATTTACTCAAGTATTAATCGGTGTATCTGCAAATTGAAGGTTAAGCGCAATAGATATTATTATTACAAATATGTATGCACAAGAAAACAAAAATCTACCGATTTGTTTTTGAGAAAAGTAAGGAACGCGAAAATATTATAAACATAAACTTTCACCTCGGCGTTCCTTACTTTTCTCAAAAACAAAGCGGTAGAATTTTTTTTTCTTGAGCATAAATGTTTATTATAATAATATCTATTGCGCTTAACCTTTAATTTGAAGATGCACTGATTAATAGTTGAGTAAATAATAAAAAACTCAATTGCTACTCGGTCGGTATCAGGTTCTACTCCGGCCTGCTGTTAAAGGATTCACTGAACAAAATATTTGAAAAATTCGAAACATTGGATTACGTCTAATTTTTGACCTTTTTGACCTAGAACTCTAAAAATTTTTTTGTATATTTTGAGTACCGAATGAAACAAGTTAAGTATTATATATACACTGCCGTTCACGAAAATTTGGCCACTTAAGAAAATTTCAGCTAAAATAAAGTTTTTTATCTCTACAAAAAATGAGTAAATCTAAAAAATTCCAACAGAATTTCCAAGATTATACTAAAAACAATAAAAAACTGTGAGTTATATTTTTAAAAAGTTGGTATATCAATCCTTAATAGAGGAAACCGGTGTAAATCAGACCCTGGGGCAAATCGGACTAGCACCACTGGATATGAGTACAAGTAAATATTAGAAGATGTAATAACTATAAACAAACTCTAACAAAAAAAGTAATTTGTTGTAATAATATTAAAATTTGAGTAATAAAATAATTATGTACTATATATTTATATAAAGTGATGCGGGTCCGCTTTTTCCCGGGGGTCCGATTTCCCTTGATTATCCCTACATAAGAAATGAAACTATTTTATTTTTATTTCAACTCGTCCATTTTAAAATTTAAGCCATTTTGTGAAACATTTGCGGAGGTTCAAAAAAGAGGTGAAAGCTACAATACTCTACTAAAAAATGAGAGGTTGAAAGCTACCGTACGTCTATTTTTAAAAGAGGAATACTCACTCAGGTGTAAGAAATACATTTTTTTCAACAGGTAATAACTTTCTAATGAGAAATTCAATGTTGAAGTTTAAATACAAGTGAAAAATAATTTTTTTTCTCACGTTCTCGTAGAAATAAAATTTTAAAAATGTAGAGAATAAAAAAAAATTTTTAACGATATTTTTTTAGGTGGCCAAATTTTTGCTAGCGGCAGTGTATGCACGTATTTGATATTTATATTAGAAATATTTTGAGTTTAGAAAAACATACATTTTAACAGTGCCATGTATTTTTATTTGTTTTTTAATACATAAAAATGTGAAATCTGACAAGATATTTAAAGCATTGACAACTTGGTCATAAATAATTGAAACTTACGGTTCTTAAAAATCATAAGTTTATAATTTGGATAAGATATATTTTATCCTGATTAAAATTATAAGATAAGCTACGGTCTTATTTTACCTTATAATTCTAAAAAAATTAGTTTAATGTTGAATTGCATATTATTATTTCTGAATCCAGTTTATCTAGTTATTTATAGTTTCATCCAGTCTTTAATCATAATTTCAACTAAAAAATTTTCTGCAATAATGGAATGCATTTTTGAGATTAACTTACATTCTTTTCAATATTATACCATCGATTAATTTACAATTTCAACTTGTTTATATTATTTGGTCATTTACAGGCTCCAGAAGGGTCAGAAGAGCGAGAATTATATGAATCCGGAGTAAGATTTGGCTGTTGGGGTATGTCAATGTATTCACTATCATGTTCATGCTATTCTTTAATCATCGAGAAATTAATTCATCGCTACAGGTAAATTTAAGATACAAAGAATTTATTAGAAACACGTTAAGAATTTTTTTTTTGTAGAGCGCGAAAAGTCTACATTTATGGACTGCTATTTTATAGCTGTGGAATGATGATGATGGCTTTTACACAGCATCCCGCTGGCGTTATTATATTTTCATGGACTGCTGGAGTGATGTATTCTACACTTTTCACAATGCCATATCTATTGATTGCACACTATCACGCTTCTGGCATAGTAAGCAATAATACAATATTTTTGCTAATAGCTATTACGTATAAAAACGTCATATTGCTATCATTAACCTAAATATCATTTGCAATATATAATGGTGTTCTTAATCAGAATTTCAATAATTTAGCGATAACTAAATTACATACTACGGAATTTATCAACTTAATACGGAGGTCGTTTAATAACTCCTTAAAGAAAGATAAGAATATGAATCATTTTCAGGTTGTTTTTTTTGTCTCTTAGCATAACCTTTTGTTAACTCCATATATTTTTCCAAACTTTTTTTAATTTATTTAAACCATCTAAATAACAACATTTTTAATGATTCTACATTTAGAATCATTTGTCTCTCTCTTGCAGCGCGCGCAGCGTACAGCACGAGAAATAAAGCTGAGCACAGACAAGCAGGAAGCGCCATAGCGTCATTCCTTCTATCACCAGCGTGTAGTAAAAAACGTTACAACTTGCGATATTGTGTAGTACTTTTTGTTAGTGTTGCAATTATCGAAACTCAAGTGAATAAGAATAGATAAATTTATTATTCCATAATTTATTTCAGTTTTGCTTTGAAAAGCCTCGTGTTGTTGCGAACGCAAGATTGTTAAATAAAAGAATATAATCTATTGCATTCTTTTGCGACGTATTTGCCGGGCAATCGCGTGCACGTTCTGTTGCGTACTTTTCCTTTGTGCTATTGCAATTCTTTTTTTTGTGTGCTCGTGCCCTTTTAGCGCATGTTTTATGTGTCTATCTGCTTTTCGTCATGCCGATAGTTACTTAACCAGTGCAAGCAGCGTCACGTACGCTATACGCAGCTGACGTCTATTCCAAGTGCGTGTGCAACTACTGCAAAAATTACTAAAATAAAGATTCCCTTTTTTATATCACTTTGTTAATTACATCTTATATATTTTTCAAATCAGAGAGACCTCCAGATCCTCAGAGTTGTAACGAAACACTGCCGTTCAATTGTTTTTTTTCCACCTCATAGTAAAATTTATTGAAATGAAATTTTATATCTCCAAAACTAATAATCGCATCTTTGAGATTCAAACGGCGTTTGAAAGATTGGTCAACAATCTTTAAAATAAAGTTAAGCAAGATAAGAGAAATCATTTTCTAATTGCTTATGACAACGTCAAACAGAATTTTTTTTAATAAGTTTATTTGTCCAAATCAAAGTAAATGCCATTTAAATGCAATTATATTATCAAAAACATTCCATATACACGGAAAAAAGTTTTCACCGGTAAAACTAATGCTAAATTCGATTAGATGTTTGAATTCCAATGCTAGTGTGTTCTAAAGTAATGAATGGCATTAATTTTTTTCGCTCCATTGACAGCACAAATAAAATTCATACCAGTGTAGTATTTTTTAGTGCTATAAATATTTATTTTCGATAACTGACGCTTGAATTTACAGTGCCACCTTTGGCACGGTTTTTTCGGGTGCCAAGCACGTCAAATAACAGCGCTGGTATGTTTGTGTATACGAATTTTCGATTGTAGCAGTGTGCACGATTGTGAAGTTGTACACAAAAGTTTTTCTATTTATTGCATAGGAAATAAGTACCAAATGGATAATTTTATACAAAAAATATTAAATGAGTGGAATCTCACTAAATTAAAAAATCTTTTCAAGTGTAAGTATAAATTACCTTAAATAAAAAAAATGCAAGTTCGTTTTGACCAGTTTTCACGTATAATTTCGTACTAAAATAACTAAATAACTTTTCTTGAAAAAGAAATCTTGTTGAACTTTGAACATAAAACTCTGTCATTATGTTTTCACAGACATGTACATCTATATACATACATACATGTATAAATAAATAAAATATAACTGACTTGAAAGATTATTTATGATAGCAATAAGTTAATTTTGTGAAAAAACTGATACCATGCATTAGGAATTTCTCTGTTAATGCGCAGAACTTAAATTTTGATGTTGGCACTGGAAAAAACCGTGCTAGTCATTGAAAATCAATGTGCTGGACCTTGAAAGGTAAAATAGTAAAACTAGCATTGATTAAAATGATACTGTCATGGTTTTTTTCATTATGATACACGCAATTTTAACCTTCTATTATTTAGCACTAGTTTTTAAGGTGAAAAATTTTTTCCGTGTAAGTTTTTCATCTCAAATATTCTTCTTTAGAACGAACTAAGTAGAATATTTCGATCATTTTTCAAAAAAACGGCCTATTTTTTCATGTGTATTAGTGAATGTGTATGTGTGTATGTGTATGTGTATGTGTGTATGTGTGTGTATGTGTATGTGCATGTGTTTATGTGTACGTGTGTATATGTATGTGTATGTGTATGTGTGTATGTGGGTGTGTATGTGTTTGTGTGTATGTGTATGTGTTTATGTGTATGTGTGTATATGAATGTGTATGTGTATATGTATATGTATGTGTATGTGTTTGTGTGTAGGTGTATGTGTTTAAGTGTGTATGCCAGTATATGTATGTGTGTATGTATATTTGTATGTGTATGCATATATGTGTATGTGTGAATGTGTATGTGTTTATGTGTATGTGTATGCTTATCTATATGTGTGGGTGTATGTTTATGTGTATGGGTATGTGTATATGTGTATGTGTATGTGTATATGTGTACGTATATGTGTGTATGTACATGTGTATATGTGTATGTGTGTATATGTATGTGGGATTGAGTATATGTACGTGTGCATGTGTATGTGTGTATGTGTATGTGTATGTGTGTATGTAGTTATGTGTATGTGTACGTGTGCATGTACATGTCTGTATGTGTATTTGTGTATGTATATGTGTGTATGTTTTTATGTGTATGTATGTATGTGTATGTGTGTGGTATATGTTTATGTGTACGTATATGTGTGTAAGTGTATGCGTGTATGTGTATGTGTATGTGTGTATGTGTTTGTGTGTATGTGCGTATGTGTATGTGTATATAAGTTTGTGTATGTGTATGTGCGTATGTGTATGTGTGTATGTGTGTGTGTGTATGTGTATGTAAGTATGTTTCTATGTGTATGTAGTTGTCTGTATGTGTACGTGTGTATTTAAATGTTTGTATGTGCGTTTGCATGTGTATGTCTGTATGTGTATTTGTAAATGTGTATGTATGTGTATGTGTGTGTCTATATGTGTATGTGTATGTATGTAAACGTGTGTAAGTGTATGTGTGTATGTGTATGTGTGTATGAGTATGTGTGTATGTGTTTGTGTGTATGTGTATGTGTGTAAGTGTATGTGTATGTGTGTATATGTATGTGTGTATGTGTGTATGTTAGTATGTGTATATGTGTATGTGTGTATGTGTGTATGTGCATGTGTTATGTGTGTATGTGTATGCGTGTATGCATATTTGTGTATGTGTATGTGTATATGTGTATGTGGGTATGTGTTTATTTGTATGTGGTCATGTGTATGTGTATGTGTGTATCTGTATGTGAATATGTGTATATGTATATGTGGACGTGTATGTGTGCATGTGTATAAGTGTATGTGTATGTGTGTATATGTATGTGTGTATGTGTGTATGTGCGTATGTGTATGTGTGTATGTGTATGTATGTATACGTGTGTAAGTGTATGTGTGTATGTGTATGTGTGTATGAGTATGTGTGTATGTTTTTGTGTGTATGTGCATGTGTATAAGTGTATGTGTATGTGTGTATATGTATGTGTGTATGTGTGTATGTGCGTATGTGTATGTGTGTATGTGTATGTATGTATACGTGTGTAAGTGTATGTGTGTATGTGTATATGTGTATGTGTGTATGTGTGTATGTGTATGCGTGTATGTATATTTGTGTATGTGTATGTGTATATGTGTATGTGGGTATGTGTTTGTTTGTATGTGGTCATGTGTATGTGTATGTGTGTATTTGCATGTGTATATGTGTATGTGTATATGTGGACGTGTATGTGTGTATGTGTATGTGTGCATGTGTATAAGTGTATGTGTATGTGTGTATATGTATATGTGTATGTGTGTATGTGCGTATGTGTATGTGTGTATGTGTATATGTGTACGTATATGTGTGTATGTGCATGTGTATATGTGTACGTATATGTCTGTATGTGCATGTGTATATGTGTACGTATATGTGTGTATGTGCATGGGTGAATGTGTACGTATATGTGTATATGTGCATGTGATTATGCGTATGTGTGTATATGCATGTGTATTTGTGTATGTGAGATTCAATATATGTATGTGTGTACGTGTATGTGTGTATGTAGTTGTGTGTATGTGTACGTGTGCATTTGTTTTTTCGTGTGTGCGTGTGCATGTACATGTCTGTATGTGTATTTGTGTGTGTATGTTTTTATGTATATGTATGTATGTGTATGTGTGTCGTATATGTTTAAGTGTATGTATGTACACGTGTGTAAGTGTATGCATGTATGTGCATGTGTATATGTCTATGTGTGTATGTGTATGTGTATATGTATATGTGTGTATGTGTATAAGTGTATGTGTATGTGTGTATGTCTATGTGTGTATGTGTATGTGTATATGTGTATGTGTATCTGTGTATGTGTTTGTTTGTATGTGTTTATGTGTATGTGTATGCGTGTATGTAAATGCGTATATGTGTATGTGTGTATGTGTATGTGTATATGTATATGTGTGTATGTGTATATGTGTACGTGTATCTGTGTATGTGTTCGTGTATGGGTATGTGTGTATGTGTATGTGTGCATGTGTAAGAGTGTATGTGTATGTGTGTATATGTATGTGTGTATGTGTGTATATGCGTGTGTGTATGTGTATATGTGTATATGTATACGTATATGTGTGTATATGCATGTGTATGCGTGTTTATGTATGTGTATTTGTGAATGTGGAATTGAGCATATGTATGTGTGTATGTGTATGTGTGTCTGTAGTTGTGTGTATGTGCGCATTTATTTGTTTGTATTTGCGTTTGCATGTACATGTCTGTATGTGTAATTGTGTATGTATGTGTGTATGTTTTTACTTGTATATATGTATTTGTATGTGTGTGGTATATGTTTATGTGTATGTATGTATACGTGTGTAAGCTTATGCGTGTATGTTTATGTGTGTATGTGTATGTGTATATGCGCATGTGTGTATGTGTATGTGTATATGTGTATGTGTGTATGTGTATGTGTATATGTATATGTTTGTATGCGTATGTGTGTATGTATATATGTGTACGTGTGTATGTGTGTATGAGTATGTGTGGGTGTGAATGTGAATGTGTGTATGTGTATGTCTGTATGTGTATGTGTACGTGTGTATGTAGTTGTTTGTATGTGTACGTGTGCATTTGTTTGGTTAAATGTGCGTGTGCATGTACATGTCTGTATGTGTATTTGTGTATGTATATGTGTGTTTGTTTTTATGAGTATGTATGTATGTTTATGTGTGTAGTATATGTTTATGTATATGTATATATATGTGTGTATGTGTATGTGTGTACGTGTTTTTTTTATGCGTTTATGTGTATGTGTATGCGCGTATGTGTATGGTTATGTGTATGTGTATATGTGAACGTGTATGTGTGTATGTGTTCGTGTGTATGTGTATGTGTGTTTGTGTATGTGTGCATGAATATGTGTGTATGTGTATGTGTGTATTTGAATGTTTGTATGTGCGTTTGCATGTGTATGTCTGTATTTCTATTCATGAATGTGTATGTATGTATGTTTTTATGTGTATGTATGTGTATGTGTATCTATATGAGTATGTGTACGTATGTATACGTGTGTTAGTGTATGTGTGTATGCGTATGTGTGTATGAATATGTGTGTATGTGTTTGTGTATATTTGTATGTGTGTATGTGTATGTGTATGTGTGTATATCTATGTGTGTATGTGTGTATGTGAGTATGTGTATATGCGTATGTGTGTAAGTGTATGTCTATATGAGGATGAATGTATATGTATGTGTATTTGTGTGTGTAAATGCCAGTATGTTTATGAGTCTATGTGTATGTAGATATGTGTGTGTATGTGTACGTGTATGACTATGTATGTATGTGTGTATGCGCATGTGTATGTGTGTGTCTGCATGTGTTCGTGTGTATGTGCATGTGTATGAGTACGTGTGTATGTGTATGTGTATCTGTGTATATATTTGTGTGTATGTGTGTAAGTATGTGTATATGTGTACATATATGACTGTATGTGCATGTCTATAGAGGATGAATGCATATGTATTTCTGTTTGTGTAAATCTGAGTATATGTATCTGTGTATGTGTATGTAGGTATGTGTGTGTATGATTACGTGTATGTCTACGAGTGTATGTGTGTATGTGCATGCTTATGTGTATGTACATGTGTATGTATATGTGCATGTGTATGTGTTTATGTGTATGTGTGTATGTGCATGTCTCATGTGTATGTGTGTATGTGTATTTACGTATGTATATGTGTGTATGTGCAGGTTTATGTGTGTACGTGTATGTGTGTATGTGCCTCTGTTAATGTATATGTGTGTATGTGTCTGTGTGAATGTATATGTGTATATGTGTATGTGTGTATTTGTATATGTGTATGTGTGTATATGTATATCTGTTAGTTTGTATGTGTGTATGTGTATGTGTGTATGTGTATGTTTGTATGTGTATTGCTGCATGTGTATGTGTGTATGTGTATGTGTGGATGTGTATGCTTGTATGTGTATGTGTGTTTGTGTATGTGTGTATGTATGTGTGTATGTGCAGGTGTGTATGTGTATGTTTGTATTTGTATGTGTGTAGATGTGTATGTGGTTGTGTGTATGGTTACGTGTGTATTACTTTTTTGTATGTGTGTGTGCATGTGTATGTCTGTATGTGTATTAGTGAATGTGTATGTGTATTTTTTATGTGTTTGTATTTTCGTGTACGTGTGTGTATATATGCGTAGGTGTCTAAGTGCATGTGTGTAGGTGTATGTGTATGCGCGAATGTGTATGTGTGTATACGTATGTGTTTATGTGTTTGTGCATGTGTGTATGTGTTCGTGTGTATTTGTATTTGTGTATGTGTTTGTATCTATGTGTCTGTTTGTATGTGTATGAGTGGATGTGTATGAGTATATGTGTTTGTTTGTGCGTTTATGCATGTATGTGCATGTATAAATGTGTATGTGTTTATTCGTATGTGTATGCGTGTATGTATTTGTGTGTATGTGTGTGTGTATGTGTTTGTTTGTATGTGTTTATGTGTACGCATATAAGTGTATAATTGTATATGTATGTATGTATGTGTATGTGTGTATGTGTGTATGAGTTTGTGTGAATGTGTATTCGTGTATGTGTTTGTTTATATGTGTTTATGGGTATGTGTATGTGTGTATGTGTAAGTGTATTTGTATGTGTGTATTCGTATGTGTGTATGTGGTTGTTTGTATGTGTTTATGGGTAGGTGTATGTGTGTATGTGCATGTGCATGTGTGCATGTCTTATGTGTATGTGTGTATGTGTATTTACGTATGTATACGTGTGTATGTGCAGGTTCATGTGTGTACGTGTATGTGTGTATGTGCCTGTTTGAATGTATATGTGTGTATGTATTCATGTGTACGCATATAAGTGTATAATTGTATATGTATGTATGTATGTGTATGTGTGTACGTGTATGTATGTATGAGTTTGTGTGTATGTGTATGTGTGTATGTGCTTGTTTGTATTTGTTTATGGGTATGTGTATGTGTGTATGTGTATGTGCATATGTATGTGTATATGTGTACGTGTTTGTGTGTATGTGTTTGTGTGTATGTGTATGTGTGTATGTGTATGTGTTTATGTGTATGAGTGTATGTATATGTGTGTATATGTATGTGTGTATGTGTGTATGTGCGTATGTGTAGGTGTGTATGTGTATGTGCATATGTATATGTTTGTATGCGTATGTGTGTATGTATATATGTGTACGTGTATATGTGTGTATGAGTATGTGTGGGTGTGAATGTGAATGTGTGTATGTGTATGTCTGTATGTGTATGTGTACGTGTATATGTAGTTGTTTGTATGTGTACGTGTGCATTTGTTTGGTTAAATGTGCGTGTGCATGTACATGTCTGTATATGTATTTGTGTATGTATATGTGTGTTTGTTTTTATGAGTATGTATGTATGTTTATGTGTGTAGTATATGTTCATGTATATGTATATATATATGTGTGTATGTGTGTACGTGTTTTTTTTTATGCGTTTATGTGTATGTGTATGCGCGTATGTGTATGGTTATGTGTATGTGTATATGTGAACGTGTATGTGTGTATGTGTTCGTGTGTATGTGTATGTGTGTTTGTGTATGTGTGCATGAATATGAGTGTATGTGTATGTGTGTATTTGAATGTTTGTATGTGCGTTTCCATGTGTATGTCTGTATTTCTATTCATGAATGTGTACGTATGTATGTTTTTATGTGTATGTATGTGTATGTGTATCTATATGAGTATGTGTATGTATGTATACGTGTGTTAGTGTATGTGTGTATGCGTATGTGTGTATGAATATGTGTGTATGTGTTTGTGTATATTTGTATGTGTGTATGTGTATGTGTATGTGTGTATATCTATGTGTGTATGTGTGTATGTGAGTATGTGTATATGCGTATGTGAGTAAGTGTATGTCTATATAAGGATGAATGTATATGTATGTGCATTTGTGTGTGTAAATGCCAGTATGTTTATGAGTCTATGTGTATGTAGATATGTGTGTGTATGTGTACGTGTATGACTATGTACGTATGTGTGTATGCGCATGTGTATGTGTGTGCCTGCATGTGTTCGTTTGTATGTGCATGTGTGTATGAGTACGTGTGTATATGTATGTGTATCTGTGTATATATTTGTGTGTATGTGTGTAAGTATGTGTATATGTGTACATATATGACTGTATGTGCATGTCTATAGAGGATGAATGCATATGTATTTCTGTTTGTGTATGTAAATCTGAGTATATGTATCTGTATATGTGTATGTAGGTATGTGTGTGTATGATTACGTGTATGTCTACGAGTGTATGTGTGTATGCGCATGCTTATGTGTATGTACATGTGTATGTATATGTGCATGTGTATGTGTTCATGTGTATGTGTGTATGTGCATGTCTCATGTGTATGTGTGTATGTGTATTTACGTATGTATATGTGTGTTTGTGCAGGTTTATGTGTGTACGTGTATGTGTGTATGTGCCTGTATTAATGTATATGTGTGTATGTGTCTGTGTGATTATATATGTGTGTATGTGTCTGTGTGAATGTATATGTGTATATGTGTATGTGTGTATTTGTATATGTGTATGTGTGTATATGTATATCTGTTAGTTTGTATGTGTGTATGTGTATGTGTGTATGTGTATGAGTGCATGTGTATTTGTATATGTGTATGTTTGTATGTGTATTGCTGCATGTGTATGTGTGTATGTGTATGTGTGGATGTGTATGCTTGTATGTGTATGTGTCTTTGTGTATGTGTGTGTATGTATGTGTGTATGTGCAGGTGTGTATGTGTATGTTTGTATTTGTATGTGTGTAGATGTGTATGTGGTTGTGTGTATGGTTACGTGTGTATTACTTTTTTGTATGTGTGTGTGCATGTGTATGTCTGTATGTGTATTTGTGTATGTGTATGTGTATTTTTCTTGTGTTTGTATTTTCGTGTACGTGTGTGTATATATGTGTACGTGTCTAAGTGTATGTGTGTAGGTGTATGTGTATGCGTGAATGTGTATGTGTGTATACGTATGTGTTTATGTTTTTTTTGCATGTGTGTATGTGTTTGTGTGTATTTGTATTTGTGTATGTGTTTGTATCTATGTGTCTGTTTGTATGTGTATGAGTGGATGTGTATGAGTGTATGTGTTTGTTTGTGCGTTTATGCATGTATGTGCATGTATAAATGTGTATGTGTTTATTCGTATGTGTATGCGTGTATGTAATTGTGTGTATGTGTGTGTGTATGTGTTTGTTTGTATGTGTTTATGTGTACGCATATAAGTGTATAATTGTATATGTATGTATGTACGTGTATGTGTGTATGTCTGTATGAGTTTGTGTGAATGTGTATTTGTGTATGTGTTTGTTTATATGTGTTTATGGGTATGTGTATGTGTATGTGTAAGTGTATTTGTATGCGTGTATTCGTATGTGTGTATGTGTTTGTTTGTATGTGTGTATGGGTAGGTGTATGTGTGTATGTGCATGTGCATGTGTGCATGTCTTATGTGTATGTGTGTATGTGTATTTACGTATGTATACGTGTGTATGTGCAGGTTCATGTGTGTACGTGTATGTGTGTATGTGCCTGTTTGAATGTATATGTGTGTATGTATTCATGTGTACGCATATAAGTGTATAATTGTATATGTATGTATGTATGTGTATGTGTGTACGTGTATGTGTGTATGAGTTTGTGTGTATGTGTATGTGTGTATGTGCTTGTTTGTATTTGTTTATGGGTATGTGTATGTGTGTATGTGTATGTGCATGTGTATGTGTATATGTGTACGTGTTTGTGTGTATGTGTTTGTTTGTATGTGTATGTGTGTATGTGTATGTGTTTATGTGTATGAGTGCATGTGTATGTGTGTATATGTATGTGTGTATGTGTGTATGTGCGTATGTGTATGTGTGTATGTGTATATGTGTACGTCTGTATGTGTGTATGAGTATGTGTGGGTGTGAATGTGAATGTGTGTATGTGTATGTATGTATACGTGTGTAAGTATAATTGCGTATGTGTATGTGTGTATGAGTATGTGCGTATGTGTTTGTGTGTATGTATATGTGTGTATGTGTATGTGTATGTGTGTATATGTATGTTTGTATGTGTGTCTGTGAGTATGTGTATATGCGTTTGTGTGTAAGTGTATGTGTGTACGTGTATGCGTGTATGTGTATGTGAGTAGGTGTATGTGTATGTGTATGTGTGTATGTGTTTGTTCGTAGTTGTATGCGTATGTGTTTAGGTGTATGTGTGTATGTGTATGTGTATGTGTATGTGTGTATGTGTGAATGTGTATTCAGCTATGTGTTTGTGTAAGTGTGTATATAAATGTGTGTATGTGTATGTATGTGTATATGTATATGCGTATGTGTGTATATGTATGTGTATAAGTATGTGTATTTGTGTATGCGTGTGTGTGTATGTGTAAGTGTGTATGTGTATGTGTGTATGTGTATGTGTGTATATCAGCGTTGTTACAGAAAAAGTTTTGACACGGCACCCCTAACTTTTTTCTTTCAGTTATAGTAGAGTGCCAAAGCTATCTAGGGAGTTTTAGTAACTTTTATATTCTGCGCCTTCTGCTACAGTAGCCAAGTTTTTTACGCTACATATGCTAGTTTAGGTTAGGTGATATTTTTATTAAAATAAAAATATTAGTATTTACTTAGAGTATTTATCTCTTCAGAGTAAACAGTAATTAAAGAATATAGATGATACTAAATTTTAATTGAATGAAATTGAAAATATTTATATTAAAACATGTGATGCTAATAGTGGTAGCGTCAGAGAGGGAAATTTAAAAATACCCAAAATTGGTCAAAAAAAAATATTAAAAAAAGTATTTTTCATGATTTGATATTTAATAATAAATAAAAAGAAAAAAAGTTACTATGATAAAATTAATTTATTGCACTTATTTATGATTTTATAATTAATTTGAAAATTGTGCATCGATAACGGATTTATGTGTGTTTTACGTTATTTCAATTAAAAAAACATAAAATACTAACGGATATCGTTATAAATAAATTATATTTCAATTATAAAGTACAACAAATAAATAGATATTGTTTGAAATATGAAATTAGATAATTAAAACTGAAATAATCTTGTGTTTTATCGACCCTTACCACGAGCGAGACTAATCTTAAGCAAGAAATTTATGCGTAATACTCAAACAATAGACACAAAAGGTTGAATAAATCAATCGTAAGTATTTAAAAGATTACATCCAGCTTTTTGATATTGATTAATTGTTGCATTATTTTATGTAATTTGCTTTTACATGAAAATAAAAATTAAAATAATTTAATATAGCGCTTATTCAATATTATAATTTATGCCATCATTACTAAAATTATTTCAATTAAACATCAAATAAGTCAAGATTAATTATAAGTCATGCAAAAAATATCCACAATTTAAGGAAAATAAATATTTAATAGAACACGATTGTTAATGATAAAAATATTATTCACTACAGACTCTTTGCAACCAAGCTCAACCAGTGACCAATTTTTTGTTATAACAAATTTAATTATTTATAACCCTGTTGGAAATGATAAATCAAGAAACTAAGCATGATTTTAAAAATAGAATTATTTCTAATCAACATGGAAATATGGTAACTACTGAAACATGAGATATTGAATTTACAAAATTTTTTTAGACAGTTGCGTTTTTTCATATTTCTTAAGTTCTATACAACCGAATGAGGCTTTATAGGGCTTATTTTTTAGCTTAAGACTTATATAATCAAATCGCAATAGTTAAGTTTACGAAAAATAGCCCAGCTTTAATTGCGATTCTGTAATGTTTAAAATTCGTATGAAACAAAAATCAAGAGTCGGATTCCCTCGAGATTCCTCATACTAAAATGTTAGATAATCACTGAAAAATGCCATAAATTTAAAGTTTTTTACTATAGAATATAGCAGAATTTTCGATTTTTACGATATGAATCTTCTAACCTGAAATATTCTAATGACAAGATTTTTTTTAGACAGTTGCATGTTCTCATATTTCTCGAGTTCTATTCAACCGAATGAGGTTTTATAGGGCTTATTTTTTAGCTTAAGACTTATATAATAAATTTGCAATAGTTAAGTTCACGGAAAATCAGCCCATCTATAATTGCGATTCTGTAATGTTCAAAATTCGTATGAAACCAAAATCAATAGTCGGTTTTCCTTGAGATTTCTTATACTAAAATGTTAAATAATTACTGAGAAATGCCGTAAATTTATAGTTTTTTACTATAGAATAAAGCAGAATTTTCGATTTTTACGATATGAATCTTCTAACCTTAAATATTCTGTTTACAAGATTTTTTTTAGACAGTTGCGTGTTTTCATGTTTCTGGAGATCTATTTAACCGAATAAAGTTTTATGGGGCTTATTTTTTAGCTTAAGACTTATATAATCAATTCACAATAGTTAAGTTTACGAAAAATTAGCCCATCTAGAATTGCGATTCTGTAATGTTCAAAATTCGTATGAAATGAAAATTAAGAGTCAGTTTTACTTGAGATTTCTCATACTAAAATGTTAAATAATCACTGAAAAATGCCATAAATTTATAGTTTTTAACTATAGAATATAGCAGAATTTTCAACTTTAACGATATTAATCTTCTAACCTGAAATATTCTATTTACAAGACTTTTATTTTATAGTTGCGTGTTTTTATATTTCTCGATTTCTATCTAACCGAATTAGGTTTCATATAGCTTATTTTTTAGTTTCACGGTAGGCCGGAGTAGAACCTGATACCGACCGAGTAACAATTGAGTTGTTTGTTATTCACTCAAGTTTTTTCTGGTGTATCTTCAAATTAAAGGTCGAATGCAATAGATATTATTATTATGAACATCTATGTACAAGAAAAAAAATATCTATTGGTTTGTTTTTGAGAAAAGTAAGTAACGCCAAAGTAGAAGTTTATGTTTATAATATTTTCGCGTTACATACTTTTCTCAAAAACAAACCAATAGATATTTTTTTTCTTGTGCATAGATGTTCATAATAATAATGAAGAGTCGGTTTTCCTTGAGATTTCTCATACTAAAATGTTAGATAATCACTGAAGAATGCCATAAATTTATAATTTTCCACTATAGAATAAAGCAGAATTTTTGATTTTTACAATATTAATCTTCTAACCTGAAATATTCTACTTACAAGTTTTTTTTAAACATTTGCGTGTTTTCATATTTCTTAAGTTCTATCTAACTGAATGAGGTTTTATAGGGCTTATTTTTTAGCTTAAGACTTATATGATTAATTCGCAATAGTTAAGTTTACGAAAAATAGCCCATCTATAATTGCGATTCTGTAATGTTAAAAATTCGTATGAAACCAAAATCAAGAGTCGGTTTCCCATGAGATTTCTTATACTAAAATGTTAAATAATCACTGAAAAATGCCATAAATGTATAGTTTTTTACTAAAGAATAAAGCAGATTATTTGATTTTTACGATATTAATCTTCTAACCTGTGATATTCTATTTACAAGACTTTATAGTTGTTTTATATTTCTCGAGTTCT
Source organism: Anastatus disparis (assembly GCA_017163975.1). NCBI lineage: Eukaryota > Metazoa > Arthropoda > Insecta > Hymenoptera > Eupelmidae > Anastatus > Anastatus disparis. Next base: position 849,047 of record JAFFSR010000391.1, read on the forward strand.
ATCTAACCGAATGAGATTTTATAGGGCTTATTTTTTAGCAAGGCTCATATAATCAAATCGCTATTCTTTAATTCACGAACCTTAGCCCATCTATAGTTGCGATTCTGTTATTTTTCAAATTCTTATAGAACCAAAAGCGAAACTTGGTTTTCCATAGAATTGTTCATACACTGAAAAATAAGTGGGAAAGAAGCACTACCATCGGTAACGAAACTATACTCTTTTCGTTCCGTGCGCACAGAGTGCCACTGCGGGAAAACAGTGGTGCCACTGTGGGACGAGAGGAGTACTTCGCATGACGCCAAACGAAATCCCACGTGAGTGGGAATACACACGCACAACAAAAAGAGCTGTTAGCTTCGACAGTGGGGCGTCACGTTCCCCACGAGAGAAAGCATTAGCATTCTTACGGTTTCGTGGAGCAGAAGTACTTCGAAGGACTCGTGGACTACCACTTATTTTTCAGTGTACTAAACGTAGAATTATCACTAAATAATACCATAAATTTATAGCTCTAAATCTTATGGAAAAGCGACTATTTATCTTGGTTCTATAAGAATTTTAAATATTATACTATCGCAATTAGGGATTGGTTGATTTAACGAATACTATTGCGATTAAATAATATAAATATTAGGCAAAATAACAAGTCCCATGAAACCTCATTTAGTTAGATATAACTCGAGAAATGTAAAAACATGCTCCCGTCTGAAGAAAATCTTGTAAATACAATATCTGACAGAAAATTCAGATCGTGAAAATCGATATTCGTTCTTTATTTTAAAGTAAAAAAGTATAAATTTATGGTAGTTTCTAGTGATTATTTAATGTTTTAGTATGTAAAATCTTATGGGAAACCGACTCTTGATCTTCGTTTTATACGAATTTTGAACATTACAGGATTGCAATTAAAGCTGGGCTATTTTTTCGTAAACTTAACTACTTCGATTCGATTATATAAGTCTTAAGCTAGAAAATGAGCCCTATAAAACCTCATTCGGTTAGATAGAACTTAAGAAATATAAAAACACGCAACTGTCTAAAAAAAATCTTGTAAGTAGAATATTTCAGGTTAGAAGATTCATATCGTAAAAATCGAAAATTCTGCTATATTCTATAGTAAAAAACTATAAATTTATGGCATTTTCCAGTGATTATTAACATTTCAGTATGAGAAATCTCAAGGGAAACCGACTATTGATTTTGGTTTTATACGAATTTTGAACATTACAGAATCGCAATTATAGATGGGCTAATTTTTCGTAAACTTAACTATGGCCATTTGATTACATAAGTCTGAAGCTAAAAAATTAGCCCTATAAAACCTCATTCGGTTAGATAGAAATCGAGAAATATGAAAACACGCAACTATAACATAAAAGTCTTGTAAATAGAATATTTCAGGTTAGAAGATTAATATCGTAAAAATCGAAAATTCTGCTTTATTCTTTAGTGAAAAACTATAAATTTATGGCATTTTTCAGTGATTATCTTACATTTTAGTATAATAAAACTCAAGTGAAACTGAGTTAAAATTATCTCGACCTATAAGTCGACCTAGCGTAATAGGTAGCGTTAATGCCTCGTAACCCGTAGGTCGTGGGTTCACGCCCCAGTTGAGTCAAAAATTTTTTAAGCGTTTTTTTTAGGCGATATAGTTTTATTAGTTTGATTCTCGAAATAATTGCTTATTAAAATAGATAAATTTCGACACAAAAAAATGAAATCCCCATAAATTAATTTTTAATTTTTAATGTATTTCAATCATTTACACACATTATACGTTTAAATTTACACGTTTACGTGTGTCAAATTAAGAGAGCGCGGTGGCGAAGAGAGCGCGGTGGCGTAATGGATAGAGCTCTTGCCTTCAACGCGGAGGGCATGGGTTAAAATCCTGGCAAGGTACCTTTAACTTTTTTTCGAAAGAAAATAAGTGTATGTGCCATTTACATCGCGACTCTGTGAAAAATCCGACCTCATTGGGTATCGGTTGATTGTTGGTTACAAAAGTGGCTGACCATCCATCGGTAGTCAAAGTTTTCGGTATGGTGGGTCTGACAGTCCTAGCCTGATGTAATGTGTTAAACTGATGACGGGCGGGGGACTCCCCCGACTTCACCATATAAAAAAGGTTAATCATATAGAGAACAATATCCTTTATATATTAATTTTTTTTTTTTAAAAAAAACAAGAAAAAAAACGTGTGTCAAATTAAATATCTAAAATGTGTTAAGGATTAACCACACAAAAAAGTGTGTAAAATTAGCGACAGCCGAATTACACACGTAAGTGTGTTATTTTAACACACTTGAATTTGCAGTGTAAGTCTTATGCTAAGGAATAAGCCCTATAAAACCTCATTCAGTTAGATAGGTCTCGAGAAATATGAAAACACGCAACTGTCTAAAAAAAAATCTTGTAATTAGAATATTTCAGGTTAGAAGATTCATATCTTATAAATCGAATATTCTGCTATATTCTATAATAAAAAACTATAAGTCTATGACATTTTTCAGTGATTATCTCACATTTTAGTATGTGAAATCTCAAGGGAATCCGACTCTTGATTTTTGTTTCATACGAATTTTAAACATTACAGAATCGCAATTAAAACTGGGCTATTTTTCGTAAACTTAACTATTGCAATTTGATTATATAAGTCTTAAGCTAAGGAATAAGCCCTATAAAACCTCATTCAGTTGAATAGAACTTGAGAAATATGAAAACACGCAACTGTCTAAATAAATCTTGTAAATAGAATATTTCATGTTAGAAGATTCATATCGTACAAATCAAAAATTCTGCTTTATTCTATAGTAAGAAACTATAAATTTATGGCATTTTTCAGTGATTATTTGATATTTTAGTATGAGGAATCTCAAGGGAAACCGACTCTTCATTTTGGTTTCATACGAATTTTGAACATTACAGAAACGCAATTATAGATGGGCTAATTTTTCGTAAATTTAACTATGGCCATTTGATTACATAAGTCTTAAGCTAAAAAATTAGCCCTATAAAACCTCATTCGGTTAGATAGAAATCGAGAAATATGAAAACACGCAACTATAACATAAAAGTCTTGTAAATAGAATATTTCAGGTTAGAAGATTAATATCGTAAAAATCGAAAATTCTGCTTTATTCTTTAGTGAAAAACTATAAATTTATGGCATTTTTCAGTGATTATCTTACATTTTAGTATAATAAAACTCAAGTGAAACTGACTCTTAATTTTGGTTTCATACGAATTTTGAACATTACAGAATCGCAATTATAGATGGGCTTATTTTTCGTAAACTTAACTATTGCCATTTGATTATATAAGTCTTAAGCTAAAAAATAAGCCCTATCAAACCTCATTTGGATAGATAGAACTTAAGCAATATGAAAACACGCAACTGTCAAAAAAAAATCTTGTAAATAGAATATTTCAGGTTAAAAGATTAATATCGTAAAAATAAAAAATTCAGCCTTATTCTATAGTATGAAACTATAAATTTATAGCATTATTAAGTGATTATTTAACATTTTAGTATGAGAAATCTCAAGGGAAGCCGACTATTAATTTGGTTTCACACGAATTTTGAACTTTACAGAATCGCAATTATAGATGGGCTAATTTTTCGTAAACTTAAGTATTGCCATTTGATTATATAATTCTTAAGCTAAAGAATAAGCCTTTTAAAACCTCATTCGGTTAAATAGAAATCGAGAAATATGAAAACACGCAACTATAAAATAAAAGTCTTGTAAATATAATATTTTACGTTAGAAGTTTAATATCGTAAAAATCGAAAATTCTGCCTCATTCTATAGTAAAAAACTATAAATTTATGGCATTTTTCAGTGATTATTGAACATTTTAGTATAAGAAATCTCAAGTGAAACCGACTCTTAATTTTGGTTTCATACGAATTTTGAACATTATAGAATTGCAATTATAGATGGGCTAATTTTTCGTAAACTGAACTATTGCGAATTGATTATAAAAGTCTTAAGCTAAAAAATAAGCCCTATAAAACCTCATTTGGTCAGATAGAACTTAAGAAACATGAAAACACGCAACTAGAAAATAAAAGTCTTGTAAATAGAATATTTCAGGTTAGAAGATTAATATCGTAAAGATCGAAAATTCTGCTTTATTCTATAGTAAAAAACTAAAAATTTATGGCATTTTTTAGTGATTATCTAACATTTTAGTATGAGAAATCTCAAGTAAAACTGACTCTTAATTTTGGTTTCATACGAATTTTGAACATTACAGAATTGCAATTATAGATGGGTTAATTTTTCGTAAACTTAAATATTGCGAATTAATCATATAAGTCTCAAGAGCAGGCCGGATTCGCTGTCCTTGTCTACTTGGCATTTTTGTTATTTACTCAAGTATTAATAGGTGTATCTGCAAATTGAAGGTTAAGCGCAATAGATATTATTATTACAAATATTTATGCACAAGAAAAAAAAAAATCTATCGCTTTGTTTTTGAGAAAAGTAAGGAACGCGAAAATATTATAAACATAATCTTTTACTTCGGCGTTCCTTACTTTTCTCAAAAGCAAATCGGTAGATTTTTTTTTTCTTGTGCATATATATTCATAATAATAATATCTATTGCGATCAACCTTTATTTTGAAGATACACCGATTAATACTTGAGTAAATAACAACCAACTCAATTGTTACTCAGTCGGTATCAGGTTCTACTCCGGTCTGCTAAAAATTAAGCCCTATGAAACCTAATTCGATCAGATAGAACTTAAGAAACATAAAAACACGCAACTGTCTAAAAAAAAACTTGTTAATAGAATATTTCAGATTAGAAGATTCATATCGTAAAAATCGACAACTCTGCTATATTCTATACTAGAAAACTATAAATTTATGGCATTTTTTAGTGATTATTTAACATTTTAGTATGAGAAATCTCAAGGAAAACCGACTCTTCATTTTGGTTTCATACGAATTTTGAACATTACAGAATCGCAATTATAGATGGGCTTATTTTTCGTAAACTTAACTATTGCGAATTGATTATTAAAGTCTTAAGCTAAAAAATAAGCCCTATAAAACCTCATTTGGTTAGATAAAACTTCAGAAACATGAAAACACTCAACTAGAAAATAAAAGTCTTGCACATAGAATATTTCAGGTTAGAAGATTAATATGGTAAAAATCGAAAATTCTGCTTTATTCTAGAGTAAAAAACTAAAAATTTATGGCATTTTTTAGTGACTATCTAACAATTTAGTATAAGCAATCTCAAGTGAAACTGACTCTTAATTTTGGTTTCATACAAATTTTGAACATTACAGAATCGCAATTATAGATAAGCTAGTTTTTCGTAAACTTAAATATTGCGAATTGATCATATAAGTCTTGAGCTAAAAATTAAGCCCTATAAAACCTAATTCGGTTAGATAGAACTTAAGAAACATGAAAACACTCAACTAGAAAATAAAAGTCTTGTACATAGAATATTTCAGGTTAGAAGATTAATATCGTAAAAATCGAAAACTCTGCTATATTATATAGTAAAAAACTATAAATTTATGCCATCATTCAACATTTTAGTATGAGAAATCTCAAGGGAAATCGACTCTTCATTTTGGTTTCATACGAATTTTGAACATTACAGAGTCGCAATTATAGATGGGCTTATTTTTCGTAAACTTAACTATTGCCATTTAATTATATGAGTTTTAAGCTGAAAAATAAGCCCTATAAAACCTTATTTGGTTAGATAGAACTTAAGCAATATGAAAACACGCAACTGTCTAAAAAAAATCTTGTAAATAGAATATTTCAGGTTAGAAGATTAATATTGTAAAAATCGAAAATTCAGCCTCATTCTATAGTAAAAAACTATAAATTTATGGCATTTTTCAGTGATTATTGAACATTTTAGTATAAGAAATCTCAAGTGAAACCGACTCTTAATTTTGGTTTCATACAAATTTTGAACATTATAGAATTGCAATTATAGATGGGCTAATTTTTCGTAAACTGAACTATTGCGAATTGATTATAAAAGTCTTAAGCTAAAAAATAAGCCCTATAAAACCTCATTTGGTCAGATAGAACTTAAGAAACATGAAAACACGCAACTAGAAAATAAAAGTCTTGTAAATAGAATATTTCAGGTTAGAAGATTAATATCGTAAAGATCGAAAATTCTGCTTTATTCTATAGTAAAAAACTAAAAATTTATGGCATTTTTTAGTGATTATCTAACATTTTAGTATGAGAAATCTCAAGTAAAACTGACTCTTAATTTTGGTTTCATACGAATTTTGAACATTACAGAATTGCAATAATAGATGGGTTAATTTTTCGTAAACTTAAATATTGCGAATTAATCATATAAGTCTCAAGAGCAGGCCAGATTCGCTGTCCTTGTCTACTTGGCATTTTTGTTATTTACTCAAGTATTAATAGGTGTATCTGCAAATTGAAGGTTAAGCGCAATAGATGTTATTATTACAAATATTTATGCTCAAGAAAAAAAAAATCTATCGCTTTGTTTTTGAGAAAAGTAAGGAACGCGAAAATATTATAAACATAATCTTTTACTTCAACGTTCCTTACTTTTTTCAAAAACAAATCGGTAGATTTTTTTTTTCTTGTGCATAGATATTCATAATAATAATATCTATTGCGATCAACCTTTATTCTGAAGATACACCGATTAATACTTGAGTAAATAACAACCAACTCAATTGTTACTCAGTCGGTATCAGGTTCTACTCCGGCCTGCTAAAAATTAAGCCCTATAAAACCTAATTCGATCAGATAGAACTTAAGAAACATAAAAACACGCAACTGTCTAAAAAAAAACTTGTAAATAGAATATTTCAGATTAGAAGATTCATATCGTAAAAATCGACAACTCTGCTATATTCTATACTAGAAAACTATAAATTTATGGCATTTTTCAGTGATTATTTAACATTTTAGTATGAGAAATCTCAAGGAAAACCGACTCTTCATTTTGGTTTCATACGAATTTTGAACATTACAGAATCGCAATTATAGATGAGCTAGTTTTTCGTAAACTTAAATATTGCGAATTGATCATATAAGTCTTGAGCTAAAAATTAAGCCCTATAAAACCTAATTCGGTTAGATAGAACTTAAGAAACATGAAAACACTCAACTAGAAAATAAAAGTCTTGAACATAGAATATTTCAGGTTAGAAGATTAATATCGTAAAAATCGAAAACTCTGCTATATTATATAGTAAAAAACTATAAATTTATGCCATTATTCAACATATTAGTATGAGAAATCTCAAGGGAAATCGACTCTTCATTTTGGTTTCATACGAATTTTGAACATTACAGAGTCGCAATTATAGATGGGCTTATTTTTCGTAAACTTAACTATTGCCATTTAATTATATGAGTTTCAAGCTGAAAAATAAGCCCTATAAAACCTTATTTGGTTAGATAGAACTTAAGCAATATGAAAACACGCAACTGTCTAAAAAAAATCTTGTAAATAGAATATTTCAGGTTAGAAGATTAATATTGTAAAAATCGAAAATTCAGCCTCATTCTATAGTATAAAACTATAAATTCATGGCATTTTTAAGTGATTATTTAACATTTTAGTATGAGAAATCTCAAGGGAAATCGACTCTTCATTTTGGTTTCATACGAATTTTGAACATTACAGAGTCGCAATTATAGATGGGCTTATTTTTCGTAAACTTAACTATTGCCATTTAATTATATGAGTTTCAAGCTGACAAATAAGCCCTATAAAACCTTATTTGGTTAGATAGAACTTAAGCAATATGAAAACACGCAACTGTCTAAAAAAAATCTTGTAAATAGAATATTTCAGGTTAGAAGATTAATATTGTAAAAATCGAAAATTCAGCCTCATTCTATAGTATAAAACTATAAATTTATGGCATTTTTAAGTGATTATTTAACATTTTAGTATAAGAAATCTCAAGTGAAACTGACTCTTAATTTTGGTTTCATGCGAATTTTGAACATTACAGAATTGCAATTATAGATGGGCTAGTTTTTCGTAAACTAAACTATTGCGAATTGATTATAAACCTCTTAAGCTAAAAAATAAGCCCTATAAAACCTCATTTGGTTAGATAGAACTTAAGAAACATGAAAACACGCAACTCGAAAATAAAAGTCTTGTAAAAAGAATATTTCAGGCTAGAAGATTAATATCGTAAAAATCGAAAATTCTGCTTTATTCTATAGTAAAAAACTATAAATTTATGGCATTTTCCAATAATTATTCAACATTTTAGTGTGTGAAATCTCAAGGGAAATCGACTCTTCATTTTGGTTTCATACGAATTTTGAACATTACAGAGTCGCAATTATGGATGGGCTTATTTTTCGTAAACTTAACTATTGCCATTTAATTATATGAGTTTTAAGCTGAAAAATAAGCCCTATAAAACCTTATTTGGTTAGATAGAACTTAAGCAATATGAAAACACGCAACTGTCTAAAAAAAATCTTGTAAATAGAATGTTTCAGGTTAGAAGATTAATATTGTAAAAATCGAAAATTCAGCCTCATTCTATAGTATAAAACTATAAATTTATGGCATTTTTAAGTGATTATTTAACATTTTAGTATGAGAAATCTCAAGGGAAACCGACTATTGATTTTGGTTTCATACGAATTTTGAACTTTACAGAATCGCAATTATAGATGGGCTAATTTTTCGTGAACTGAACTATTGCGAATTGATTATAAAAGGCTTAAGCTGAAAAATAAGCCCTATAAAACCTCATTCGGTTAGATAGAACTTAAGAAACATGAAAACACGCAACTAGAAAATAAAAGTCTTGTAAAAAGAATATTTCAGGCTAGAAGATTAATATCGTAAAAATCGAAAATTCTGCTTTATTCTATAGTAAAAAACTAAAAATTTATGGCATTTTTCAGTGATTATCTAACATTTTAGTATAAGAAATCTCAAGTGAAACTGACTCTTAATTTTGGTTTTATGCGAATTTTGAACATTACAGAATTGCAATTATAGATGGGCTAGTTTTTCGTAAACTAAACTATTGCGAATTGATTATAAAAGTCTTAAGCTAAAAAATAAGCCCTATAAAACCTCATTCGGTTAGATAGAACTTAAGAAACATAAAAACACGCAACTGTCTAAAAAAAATCTTGTAAATAGAATATTTCAGGTTAGAAGATTCATATCGTAAAAATCGAAAACTCTGCTATATTATATAGTAAAAAACTATAAATTTATGGCATTTTCCAACGATTATTCAACATTTTAGTGTGTGAAATCTCAAGGGAAATCGACTCTTCATTTTGGTTTCATACGAATTTTGAACATTACAGAGTCGCAATTATGGATGGGCTTATTTTTCGTAAACTTAACTATTGCCGGTTAATTATATGAGTTTGAAGCTGAAAAATAAGCCCTATAAAACCTTATTTGGTTAGATAGAACTTAAGCAATATGAAAACACGCAACTGTCTAAAAAAAATCTTGTAAATAGAATATTTCAGGTTAGAAGATTAATATTGTAAAAATCGAAAATTCAGCCTCATTCTATAGTATAAAACTATAAATTTATGGCATTTTTAAGTGATTATTTAACATTTTAGTATGAGTAATCTCAAGGGAAACCGACTATTGATACTGGTTTCATACGAATTTTGAACTTTACAGAATCGCAATTATAGATGAGCTAATTTTTCGTAAACTTAAGTATTGCTATTTGATTATATGAGTCTTAAGAGCATGACGAAGCTGTCCGCCTTCTAATAATATTTTCAATCTTAACTTATGAATAAACGATGCGTTTAATTGAGTTTTTTTGCTATAAAGAAAAAATTTGTAAGATTAAACTCTAGTGCGGACAACTCAAGAAAACCACCAAAATATTATACATACAAAGTTATAATAAAAACTTTCAATATATCGTATTTTAAGGTTAGGTTTGTCGAGTTTGATATCTAATTTCCAATCCAAGCTCATAAAAAAATAACAAGTCTAAATGATTTTTTATTTTAACAAAAATTATTGTACTAATATAGCTTTAGTGCGGACAAGTCATTATATTTGTTTAATTTAAGAATTTAAAAAGATATCGATAAAATAAAAAAAGCAAAACTCGATTGCTGCAGCTCCGACATGCCGTTAAGAGCATGACGAAGCTGTCCGCATTCTAATAATATTTTCAATCTTAATTTATGAATAAACGATGCGTTTAATCAAGTTTCTTTGCTACAAAGAAAAAATTTGTAAGATTAAACTCTAGTGCGGACAACTCAAGAAATCCACCAAAATATTATACATACAAAGTTATAATAAAAACTTTCAATATGTCGTATTTTAAGGTTAGGTTTGTCGAGTTTGATATCTAATTTCCAATCCAAGCTCATAAAAAAATAACAACTCCAAATGATTTTTTATTTTAACAAAAATTATTGTATAAATATAGCTTTAGTGCGAACAAGTCATTATATTTGTTTAATTTAAGAATTTAAAAAGATATCGATAAAATAAAAAAAGCAAAACTCGATTGCTGCAGCTCCGACATGCCGTTAAGAGCATGACGAAGCTGTCCGCATTCTAATAATATTTTCAATCTTAATTTATGAATAAACGATGCGTTTAATCAAGTTTCTTTGCTACAAAGAAAAAATTTGTAAGATTAAACTCTAGTGCGGACAACTCAAGAAATCCACCAAAATATTATACATACAAAGTTATAATAAAAACTTTCAATATGTCGTATTTTAAGGTTAGGTTTGTCGAGTTTGATATCTAATTTCCAATCCAAGCTCATAAAAAAATAACAACTCCAAATGATTTTTTATTTTAACAAAAATTATTGTATAAATATAGCTTTAGTGCGAACAAGTCATTATATTTGTTTAATTTAAAAATTTAAAAAGATATTGATAAAATAAAAAACGCAAAACTCGATTGCTGCAGCTCCGACATGCCGTTAAGCTAAAGAATAAGCCCTTTAAAACCTTATTCGGTTAAATAGAAATCGAGAAATATGAAAACTCGCCATCATAAAATAAAAGTCTTGTAAATAGAATATTTTAGGTTAGAAGTTTAATATCGTAAAAATCGAAAATTCTGCCTCATTCTATAGTAAAAAACTATAAATTTATGGCATTTTCTAGTGATTATCTAACATTTTAGTATAAGAAATCACAAGTGAAACTGACTCTTAATTTTGGTTTTATACGAATTTTGAACATTACAGAATTGCAATTATAGATGGGCTAGTTTTTCGTAAACTGAACTATTGCGAATTGATTATAAAAGGCTTAAGCTAAAAAATAAGCCCTATAAAACCTCATTCGGTTAGATAGAACTTAAGAAACATGAAAACACGCAACTAGAAAATAAAAGTCTTGTAAAAAGAATATTTCAGGCTAGAAGATTAATATCGTAAAAATCGAAAATTCTGCTTTATTCTATAGTAAAAAACTAAAAATTTATGGCATTTTTCAGTGATTATCTAACATTTTAGTATAAGAAATCTCAAGTGAAACTGACTCTTAATTTTGGTTTTATGCGAATTTTGAACATTACAGAATTGCAATTATAGATGGGCTAGTTTTTCGTAAACTGAACTATTGCGAATTGATTATAAAAGTCTTAAGCTAAAAAATAAGCCCTATGAAACCTCATTCGGTTAGATAGAACTTAAGAAACATAAAAACACGCAACTGTCTAAAAAAAATCTTGTAAATAGAATATTTCAGGTTAGAAGATTCATATCGTAAAAATCGAAAACTCTGCTATATTATATAGTAAAAAACTATAAATTTATGGCATTTTTCAATGATTATTCAACATTTTAGTATGAGAAATCTCAAGGGAAACCGACTCTTGATTTTGGTTTCATACGAATTTTGAACATTACAGAATCGCAATTATAGATGGGCTTATTTTTCCTAAACTCAACTATTGCCATTTGATTATATAAGTCTTAAGCTGAAAAATAAGCCCTATAAAACCTTATTCGGTTAGATAGAACTTAAGCAATATAAAAACACGCAACTGTCCAAAAAAAATCTTGTAAATAGAATATTTCAGGTTAGAAAATTAATATCGTAAAAATCGAAAATTCAGCTTTATTCTATAGTATAAAACTATAAATTTATGGCATTTTTAAGTGATTATTTAACATTTTAGTATGAGAAATCTTAAGGGAAACCGACTCTTTATTTTGGTTTCATACGAATTTTGAACATTACAGAATCGCAATTATAGATGGGCTAATTTTTCGTAAACTTAACTATTGCAAATTGATTATTCAAGTCTTAACTCACATAGCACGAAAGATTCGGGAAGCTTCCATCGAAAGATTCGAAAAAGATTCCAATGTAAGCTTCTAGCAAGTTTCTCGGAAGCTAAATGAAAGCTTCAAGAAGCTTTTATTGGAATCTTTCATGTAAGCTTTACGGAAGGTTTAGGAAAGCTTACATGTAATATTCCATGAGGGCTTAATGGAACATTATTAAATAGCTTTCAGTAAGCTTTCAAAAAGATTACATGCAATATTACAGAAACGTTATTTGGAAGATTGCAATATATCTTGCAGGAAGCTTCCAGTAATATTTTGGGGATGATTCCTTTCGAACTTCCTGCAGCTTTCAACGGAATGTTACAGGAAGAATATTTCAATGTTTACGAAAGGTTGCCAGTAACTTATCAGGAAGATGACCTGTAAGCTTCCCGAAAGCTAAATAGAAGTTTCGAGAAGCTTTCATTGGAATCTTTCATGTAAACTGTACGGAAGGTTCAGGAAAGCTAACATGTAATATTCCATGAGGGCTAAATGGAACATTACGAAATCGCTTCCAGTAAGCTTCCAGAAAGATTACATGTAACATTACAGAAACGTTATACGAAAGATTTCTTGCAGGAAGCTTTAAGTAATATTTTGTGGAAGATTCAATTCAAACTTCCTGCAGCTTTCCGTGGAATGTTATAGGAAAAATTTTTTATTGTTTACGAAAGGTTATCAGTAACTTTTCAAGGAAGATTCCCTGTAAGTTTCCCGAAAGCTAAATGAGAGTTTCGGGAAGCTTCCATTGGAATCTTTCATATAAGCTTTACGGAAGGTTCAGAGAAGCTTACATGTAATATTCCATGAGAGCTAAATGAAACATTACGAAATAGCTTCCATTAAGCTTTCTGAAAGATTACATGCAATATTACAGAAACGTTATTCGGGAGATTACATTATATCTTGCAGGAAGCTTCCAGTAATATTTTGTGGAATATTTCATCCAAACTTCCTGCAGCCTTCCGTGGAATGTTATAGGAAAAATATTTTATCGTTTACGGAAGATTACCAGTAACTTATCAGGAAGATTTCCTGTAAGCTTCCCGAAAGCTAAATAAAAGTTTCAGGTAGATTCCATTGAAATCTTTTATGTAAGCCTTACGGAAGGTTCAGGGAAGCTTACATGTAATATTCCATGAAGGCCAAATGGAATATTACAAGATAGCTTCCAGTAGGCTTCCGAAAAGTAATATCCGAATATTATTTGGAAGATTACTTTACATTTTGCAGGAAGCTTGCAGCAACATTTTGCGGAAAATTCTATTCAAACTTTTTGCAGCCTTTCACAGAATATTACAGGAAGGATATATTAATGTTCACAGAAAGTTATTGCAAAGTTTCAGAAAAAAATACATTAGTTTGTAGTAAATATCATGAAAATTATTTAGTTGAATTTTTAAATAAATCTATTCCTTTGTTTATAGGTATTTTGTATTCCTGGTACGAAATCGAATAATTTTTATATATATCATTGGGCTTCAACATTTTAAATAACTGATGAATGAATTTATTTAAAAAATTCATAGAATAATCTTCATGGTACATACTATAAGCTAATGCATTTTTTTTCTAAAATTTTACAATAAAATGAAAATTTAGGCAATACTTATGAGTACAGGTGTAGTGTCTGCCTTACATTAATTCAATTTTATAGATTAAAAATATTGTCTTTTCTTTCTATTAAATAAATGTCTCATATTCTTTTTAATTTACAAAATTTATGGTAGATTATTTAAATATGAAGTAAAACATATTACATTTTTAATGATTAAAAATTTTTTATAATTGTGTATAACTTTCGATAAAAAATTTTTATAGTTATTGATTTTAATTAATAAAAAAGAACACAAACAACTATGTTTTTTTTTAAAGAAAGTCGTTAATTTAATAAAATTTTATAAATTAAATAAATTGATTACAAAATCTAAATATCTTTACAATGTTTTGAATACATGACTTTTATCAAATAAAAGATTTTTCCTCAAAAAGCATAATATTTTGTGTTCTTTTACTAACTAAAAATTAATAGTATTAAAAAATTTATATATTTGTGTGTATGTGTGTATGTATGTGTATATATGTACGTATATGTTTGTATGTGCATGTCTATATAATGATGGATGTATATGTATGTGTATTTGTGTATGTGAATGTGAGTATATGTATGAGTGTATGTGTATGTAGGTATGTGTGTGTATGTGTACGTGTATGTCTATGTGTGTATGTGTGTATGTGCATGTGTATGTGCGTATCTGCATGTGTATGTGTGTTTGTGCATGTGTGTATGGGTACGTGTATATGTGTATGTGTATCTGTGTACATATTTGTGTGTATGTGTGTAAGTATGTGTATATGTGTACATATATGTGTGCATGTGCATGTCTAGATGAGGATGGATGCATATGTATTTATGTTTGTGTATGTGAATGTGAGTATATGTATGTGTGTATGTGTACGTGTATGTCTATGTGTGTATGTGTGTATGTGCATACGTATGTGTATGGCATGTGTATGTGTATGTACATGTGAATGTGTTTATGTGTATGTGTGTATGTGCATGTGTTATGTGTATGTGTGTATGTGTATTCGTGTATGCATATGTGTGTATGTGTAGGTTTATGTTTGTACGTGTATGTGTGTATGTGTAGGTTTATGTTTGTACGTGTATGTGTGTATGTGTTTGTGTGTATGTATAAGTGTGTATGTGTATGTGTGTATTTGTATATGTGTATGTGTGTATGTGTGTATATGTATATGTGTTAGTTTGTATGGGTGTATGTGTATGTGTGTTTGTGCATGTTTGTATCTGCATGTGTGTATGTGTATGCGTGTATATATATGTGTGTATCCGTATGTGTATGTGTGAATGTGTATGCGTGTATGTGTTCGTGCGTACGTGTATGTGTGTATGTGTGTATGTGTGTATGTGTATGTGTATGTGTGTATGTTTATGTGTGTATTTGTATGTGTATATGTGTCCATGTGTCTGTTTGTATGTTCATGTGTGTATGTGTTTATGTTTTTATGTGTATGGTGAAGGTACCCGTGTGTAGGTGTATATATGTGTGTGACAATGATGCAAAGGTATTCACGTAAGACGAAAAAAATGTCTTAATTCTTTACTTTTATATGATAGTAGTAGTATTAATTTTCTTGCTTTCTTGGTGTATGAGGTAATCATGATTGAGGGAATAGGTCTCTTTTCAAAAATCATCATATCCGTGGTTGAAAAAGTTACAGAAATATTTTTCTTAGCTTATTTACAAGAGGACTATTGGAGTCATGAAACACATTCGGGTTTTTCACAATATTATAATTTCCATAAAAATGGCATTATTTTTTATGTCAGCAAAAAAAGTTAATGAAAAAAATATTGTTTCACATCTTTCCAAGCATATAGAAAATGACTTTTTTCATACCGGACTCACTTCATCTTAAAGATTTTTGACCAATCTTCCAATCGCTGTTTCGATTTTGAAGATGCGATCATTAGTTCTGAAGATATAAAACTTTTTATTTCAATAAATCTTACTTGAGGGTGGGCAAAAGCTATCGAATGGCAGTGAAAGCTTTTAAAAAAAAGTTACTTATAGAAAATTCAATTCCAACTAAAAAGTAGAAAATGAAAATTAAAAAAAAACATATTCTTGAAAATACAATAATAGAGAAAATGCACTAAAAAGTATAAAATTAATTAATTAACTTCTTTTAAACTAATTTATAAGAGATAATTTTACAACAAGAATTCAAAAAGGAAATTGTGAGCGCTTATTTCACATAAATCTGTCAATCATATCAATTCTTCAATAATTTCTTGAGACAAAGACTCTTAAAAAAATTTCAGCTCCCAAACTTTAAAAAAAAATTTTCGCTGTCAAATTTTATCTTAATTGTTGCAATGATCTAAATAAAAGTATTTTCAAGGAAGTTAATTTATTTATTTCATACTGCTGTATTTTCCCCATTATTGTTTTTTCGAAAAGCGTGTGCTTAAAATGTTTAATATTTTAATATTAATTCGCCTTGCCCCCCCTCTTGTATTCCTTCACGCCCTCGGTGCTCCTCTACGTTTCCTTATAGCTTCCCTTCCGCATCCCCCCCGCATCGATCCCTTCATGCCTTCGCATCACCCTCCACATGTTTCCCCACTTGCATCCTCGCATAATACACATATAACAGCTTACAATTTTTATAAATTATTATTGAATTATCTGTTAATAAATGTAGTGTAATGTATGCAATAAAAATTCTATTATACAATTCTTCATTATTTATACATTAATAATATATACAGTTACAACATCGAGGATCAGGAGGTTTTACCGATTTCAAAAGTAGATAAGAAGCAATCAATTAAGTAAAAAAAAGCATTATTCCAGTAATTTTTACATTATTCGCACATGCGCTTAAAATGGACGCCAGCCGCGTATAGCGTACGCGATGCTGCTCACACTAGTTCAGTAAATATCGGCACGACAAGAAGCAGATAAAAAGACATACGCTTAAAGGGTACGAGCTCTAGATACACACAAAAAAAAAAAAGAATTGGAACAGCACGAAGGGAAAGTATGCAATAGAACAAGCACGCGATCGCCAGGCACACACGTTGCAAAAGAACGTAAGAAAGAAATTATATTCCTTTACTTAGCAATCGTGCACTCGCAACAACACGAGGCTTATTTTAAGCACACTAAAATAAATCATAGAATAGTGAATCTATCTATTTCCACTCAGTCAAGCTTTGATAATTGCAATACACAACAAAAAGTAGTACGCAATATCGCAAGTCGTAACACTCTTTTCTACTCGCTGACAACAGAAAGAATGACGCAATGGCACGTTTTCTCCTCGTCTACCAGGCTTGGTTTCTCTTGCTGTACGCTGCGCACGCCGCAAGAGAGAGACAAACGATTCTCAATGGACCCAAGCTCAGCTACTTGCGTCAAGCTGCTTGCTATCTATATAAGTGCAAAAAAGAAGGCTTAAGCTAAAGAAAAAAAGAAAATTTATGTATAGAAAAAAAAGTATTACTGCTTAAACTAAGATAGCTGGTGTTATCTGCAGCGGTGTAAAGTGTACACTGAAAAATAAGTGGTAGTCCAGGAGTCCCTCGAAGTACTTCTGCTCCACGAAACCGTAAGAATGCTAATGCTTTCTCTCGTGGGGAACGTGACGCCCCACTGTCGAAGCTAAGAGCTCTTTTTGTTGTGCATGTGTATTCCCACTCACGTGGGATTTCGTTTGGCGTCATGCGAAGTACTCCTCTCGTCCCACAGTGGCACCACTGTTTTCCCGCAGTGGCACTCTGTGCGCACGAAACGAAAAGAGTATAGTTTCGTTACCGATGGTAGTGCTTCTTTCCCACTTATTTTTCAGTGTATTTATAAAATTCTTCTTCTGCTGTATCGGCTGACCCTTAGCTAAAGTGAATGATTGTAAAATGTAGGTGTTCTGCGCTGTATATGAGGGTGCTCAATTTAAAACGATGCGACTGGCTTAACCATATAGTATTTACAAAAATTACAAATCTAAAAACTAGTTATCTTAAGAGCAGGTCGTATAACTCTATCCTTCTCTAATTAAAATATTAATTTTCCTGCAAAACCTTATGATTGTAGCAAAAAATAAGAAAAAAGCCCCATCTCGTATAATAAAAAGCAATATTTTCTTTTATGAGGAAAAATTATTTTTATCGCTCCGTTATTAAAAAAACTTTGAAAAACTGAATTGTCCATCCTAACCTCTATTTCTTGAGTTTTTCAAGTTTTTCTTCAAAACGAATTGATAAAAATAATTTTTCCTAGTCAAAGAAAATATTTCTTTTCATGATACAAGATGGGGCTACCTCTTTATTTTTTGCTACAGTTATTAATTTTTGTAAAAAAATTAATTCTTTGATTAGAAAATAAGAGATATACTCGACCTCCTCTCAAAGCTAAATAAAATAACATTCATAGCCCATTCTTACATGTATTTTATTCATACGCACACAAAAAAAATCTAAAATTACATTTTGTATAAAAAAATTTAAAATTAAAAATAAAAATGAAAATTTAAGTGTTTACTCACTGAAAGGTGACGCTCTGATTGTATGTGTCGATGCATACTATTATTTTATAAGATTTATTATTTCATAATTAATATTTTGCAGAAATTTTCCAAACACACAAAAAAATATTCTATGTATAGATTTTACTCCTAATTACGTAATAGTAAGGCATAAAAATAAAATTTAGCACTTTCTTATATGTCAGTGGAAAAATGTGAATAGATAGCAATGTTTGTACAATGTGTATGAGGAATAATTAAATAGCAAAAAAAGGGGTAATTTAGTAAACACACAAAATTTCTTAAATAATGGATTAGCAGAATGGATCGTGAGTTTGGTTGATAAGGCTTTTAAATAGCTAAATATGATGCTGGAGGGTTAATATAGGCATATTAATGATGGTATTAAGGAGTTTTGCTAAATGGAGGGCTCGGATCGATGGGTTGCTTTTTCGCTCGCTGTAGCAGAAATATACTCCACATAGTCAAAAGTAGGAAGATCGTAGGGCTGGTGAAAAGTGTGTTTATTACTACTAACGAGGCTACAATAATTACTTTTTGACTCGTGAATTGCCACTTCACTAACATTACTAGACATATCGCTTCTTAGCTCGGCTTGCTTGCTCTGCTTATGCTCTTCTCGCTTGCTTTACTCATGCTTTTGTTGCTCGCCCAGTTTATGTTTTGCTGGCTCGTTCTGTTTGTGCTCTGCTCACTAGCTCTGTCGATGCTCTGCTCGCTCGCCCTTGTTTCGCTCTGGTCGCTCGCTCTGGTTCGGCTCTGCTCGCTTGCTCTGTTAATGCTCTGCTTGATCGCCCTTGTTTCGCTCTGCTCGCATGCTCTGGTTTGGCTCTGCTCGCTCGCTCTTGCTCTGCTCTGCTCGCATGCTCTGGTTTGGCTCTGCTTGCTCGCCCTTATGTTGCTCTGCTCGCTCTCTTTAGCTCGGCTCTGCTCCATTGCTCTGCTTTGCTCGCTCGCTCTGTTCACACTTGGTGCAGTCGCTGATGCGGACGTTGAGTTGTCCACAGCCATAGCACTTCTTCTCGCAGCCAGTGTCCTAAGCTACTACACCTGAAGCACGGCCATACCTGGTTTCGTCAAAAGTTTGTTCTGATTGGCGGTAGGTTCGTCTTTGGTTCTGCTTTATTTGCTCGGCTTGCTCTTTGAGTTTTACTCTTTGCTCTTCGTTTGGGGTGATTATTTTCCTTCTGTGCGCACTTGCTCTTGATTGGGGTGTTAGCTGAAGGGGTTACAGGGCGATTGCCAGTAATTAATGCTCACTCTGGTATTAGGTGTTGATTCATCGGAGCATTTTCAAAGTTAAGGAGAGAAATCAAAGCTGTCTTGCTCAATTTAGACGACTTTATACCAGTGCAAGCTGTTGTGGGGAATAAGGATTCATCCAGAGCTGGAGGGGGTCGGCATACGTTTTTCTGGGCTCTGCAAGTCTCTTCTTTCTGGTTCAACCATTGCAGTTCTCTGAAGCTTTTAGCATAACTTGTATGCTCTGGTGCAGGGGGTTGACTTATAGGATTTGCTGAAATAGTCGGAAAAAGGAGTGGCTGTATTAGAGAATGTGAGACGGGCAAATATCCAGAAGGTAGTGTAATACACGGGACATGACTCCATGGACTAGGGTAAGAAAGGAGATACGAGTATTTATAAGAATAAGGAGTCGGTGTGCGATCATGTCTTCCATGGTATTTTGTTGCAGTATTAATATGTAGGGTATTAGTTGCTTTCACAAGATGAGGTATGCTCGCTGTACTGAAAGAAATACATGTAGTAGTGGTACACGTGGTCTGTGGGTGGATAGTTGCGTTGCTATTACTAGGAGAAATAGTGATTTCTAAGCTTCTCGAGGGATGAGCGAATTGATTGCACGCGCTTTACTCTGTTGAGAGGTTAATAAATTCTAGCCGCGAATCATATGTCATCTCATCTATTATTGTTTTGCAAGCGGTGGCTCTTTTGCCGAGATGACGTCTAAGCTCATATTGCAAACCTCGTTCTTTAAACATTGGAATACTTCCGGGCATGCTCACTCCTCGTTCGCTGTATTCGAGGAGCTGCTCCATGGATAGTCGGTCTACTATTTGCGCAATTTCGTCAACTGCTTTATAAAAATTTAATCCCTACATATATGCTCAGAAATCTATAGGGGCTCTATATTTAGCTGTTGGCTTATTATATTTACAATAAAAGGCTGCTACACTATACAAGGGTACGCACAAGAAAAGATTTATTACTAATAATAAATGCTATGGTGAGATCCTATCTCAGAAGGTTCGAATAAGAATTTTCTACTCAATAGCTCTGTCTTGCAACAAAAGAAAAGAAAATTGTAAAATGCTTTATAATTATTAAAAAATAAACGAAAACAAAGCTCAGTTAGATTAGCGCTACAGCAAAAATTTATTTATTATAATTAAAATTTTCTAATAATCAATTAATTCTATATTGCACGTCCGTAATACTCAAAAGCTAAAAATTAAAATTTTAGTAAAGCCAGATGCATGCTAAACAAAAAGAAAATTATGCATAAGCTATTATGTGCCGACGGTTCTCTTTTGTCGATAAATACGAACGGCTTTGCGGTGACTGCGAAAAAGCTCGCACTAAGGTAAACCATGATAGTGATATATTCCGTGCCAGCACAAGTATGAATATAGAATGTTCAGCACACTTAAGATACTCATGTATATTATATATAAAAAACAGCTTTTTTCAATATGGAGTTGCAAGAAGCGCAGTGCTAAAATATGATGAAGCTAAAGAGAAATGAGCTGCAGGGTAACACAAGTAAAGACAAATACCAGCAACAATACAATGCCATATATGTATGTGTATTGAAATATATTTATGTGTATGTATATTTAAATGCAGTGATATTATTAAATAAATTATTTAGCTTCAGGCTCGCGCTCAAGAAAATTTAAAAAACAATGCTCTATGAGTATATAAAAAAATGTGAAAGCAAACCGTTTAGCACAAAAAAAAGAATAAAGGAAAAAATTGTTTATTTCTTTGCTTACTGCACGCACTTAAAAAAAATGTTGCTGCAAAATAAATGTCGTGGTTACCTCATACCAAGCAACGCCAAGAACAAGAATGGCTGCCAGAGCGCCTCCTTTCAGCCTCGTCGTGGGTGCGTCGTTCGTAATGACGACTACGTGACGAAGCGGAAGCGCATGAGTAGAAAAATGTTCTTTTCACTGGCATAGAATTGTCTTTTACTTTAATTACCTTTCACTTAAAGCACAGTTTTTTTTTCTTTTATTTTAAGCACAGTTTTTTTTCTCTTATTTTAGGCACAGTTTTTTTTCTTTTATTTTTGGCACAGTTTTTTTTTCTTTTGTTTTAAACACATTTTTTTCGATCCCGTGACTCTATACAAAAATTTTCACTGATATTTTTGTCGGCCTTACGTTGGGCGCCAGTTGTAACAACCTTGGGGATCAGGAGATTTCACTGATTTTAAAAGTTGATAAGAAGCAATTAATTAAGTAAAAAAAAGGAGAAGCTTTATTTCAGTAATTTTTATATTAGTCGCACGTGCGCTTAAAATGGACGCCAGCCGCGTATAGCGTACGTGACAACGCTCGCACTAGTTAAGTAACTATCGGCATGACGAAAAGCAAATAAAGAAACATACGGTAAAAGGGCACAAGCACTAGACACACACAAAAAAAAAGATTGGAATAACACGAAGGGAAAGTACACAATAGAACGTGCACACGATTGCCCGGCACACGTGTTGCAAAAGAAAGCAAAAAAGAAATTATATTCTTTTACTTAGCAATCTTGGGATTATAGTTTTAGATATTTGACTTGCGTGGTCTGTTGTCCGTCATGCTAGTAGTTGGATGCTCTCTTCTGTCGTCTATATGCGCCACAAATACTTACACAAGTACTATGGCCAATGTCTCATGTTACAATACAATTATTTATAAATTTAAATACAAAATTGTCATATCATAACATTACTAATCAATTAATTAAAACCCATTCTTAACTTATTCTTAATTTATGAAATTGAAGAAAAATGAATCATATTTATTAATCATATTAAATATCCGAAACAAAAAATTATTTATAAATTAAATCTCATAATATTGTTTATATATTATAAACTATACGAGTTTCCACACCACTTTACACTTTAAACCTTTGTTGTTCGATTATTACAACTTGTTTTTATATTATTGTAAAAATTAACATTGAAATTTACAATAAATCTATAAATATATTAAATAAATATGAAAAATAGGTTTATAATGTAGCGGTATCGCTGACGACGCGTTGTGGTTTTTTTTTAAAGTGAAAACCTTCACCAGTAGCCCCAAAAACCACTTTTCATATGATATATTATTTAATGTTATGATTTTTTTGGATTTTTGATAACATTTTATAATAAATCTAAAATATTCAGAAATGTTTAAATGAATACCTTATTAGAAACTTTCATAATTTTAGCATAATAATCGATATATTATAATATTTATTTACGTCTTTTATAATTTAAAAGAAAATTTTATCATAATTCTTATTTAATACCTTTCGACTTTTGTCTTTTACGAGATATATCATTAATTCAGTCACCACCCCCGTATAGCGCCGTCATGTCACCCCATATTTTATTTGATTCCATTTATTTATACAATAACGTAAATTTATGTCACTTTATGCATATATATTATAAAAGGATGTTACCATTATAATCTTCCCCAGGTCTCCTCCATAATCCCCCCTATATCTCCCCCACATCTCCCCCATAATCTCCCCATTAAAATACATTATTATTCATGTTTATTTTTTTAAAAAGAATAATTTAAAAGAATAAGTTAATATATGAGGATATTGTCTTTTACATGTTGACTCTTTTAATATGATAATATTAAAGGGAATCCAAACCCGTGTTAGTTTAAGAAGGGGCCGAACTATCTGTCTTTGTCTAATAGCGTTTTTCATCATTTATGTAAACACTATTCGGTATAACAAGAAAAAAATAGCAGCCCCCGCTAGATATTAGTATAATTAGTAAATTTTGTAATGACAACCAAATTTTTTACCGCATAGTTTTTGACTAATTAGAGACCTACTAGCAATCTAGAATATAACCTATCTTTTTTTGGTAGGTCTCTAATTATTCAAAAACTACGCAGTGAAAAAATTTAGTTGTTATTACAAAATTTACTTATTATACTAATATCTAGCGGGGGCTGCTATTTTTTTCTTGTTATACCGGATAGTGTTTACATAAATGATAAAAAACGCTATTAGACAAAGACAGATAGTTCGGCCCCTTCTTAATAATCACAGGCTAGACACACTGTACCAAAAATTGTGATTACCGATGGATGATCAATCACTCCTGTGACTAACAATCAACCGATAATCAGTGAGGTTGAATTTTTTAAGAGTCGTGATACAAATGACATTCCATGTTATGTATTCTTAATATAATTTATTTTATGTACTGTATAGGAATATAAACATATTAAAAATTTTTATATTGGAAAAAGTCAGAAGTATTTAGCTGGATTCGAATCCATACGCTCCAGTATGGGAAGCAAAAGCCTTAACCATTATACCAACGCCATCTCTTATATTATTTATGTTAACTGAATAAATGTGGATTAAAATTTCTTTTCATAAGATTCCTCAATACTATGATTCAGCCATTTTTTTTAAATCAAAATTGAATTTTTAATGATTCTATTTATATTATAGATATTGTATTATATTAAAATAAGAATAGGCATATAGTGTTGAGGGTTTGGATTTCCACACCACCTTATATTTTAAACGATTTTAAACAATATTAATGTTTATTTATTAAGTTTAAGTTTATATAACTTTTATGATCAATTACTATTAATATTTATTAATTAAATTCAAGCTTATATATATTATATAGATTATATATATACATATATTATATACATTATACACCTTTTTCTGTTATTTGATATACATATATATCAAATAACAGAAAAAGGTGTATAATGTAGCGGTTCCGCTACCAGCGCGTTGAATTCTTTGAAAAAATTTTCATCGATAGCCTGGACAGGTATAGCTTCAATTTTATTATCTAAAGGTTTAACGAGTTATAGAACTTTCAGGTTACCATTGGATTTAAATAACATTGAAAGTGCATTTTTAAAATTTGATTCAGATAAAAAAAAATTATGAGAAACGGATATAACAAAGGCACACAAAAAAAAGTTATCTGAATTTGAGACAAGACCCATATACTTATAGGTTTTTGGGTGCGCCGAATCCAAATTCAAGGTTAGATTTAGTCCATGGACCTCAGGTTTTCCCCTTGTTCGGGATAAACCCTAGGTAATTGCGTAATCTACATTTACTTTCATGATCTCGGAGAACTAGGTACTCAGACGTTGCCTAACTCAGGGGCTTACACTCAGTTCATATAAAATGAGATATACTCATGATAAATAACACTAGGAACATAACCTCAAAACGAAAAAACCCGTATACGGTCCAAGAATTTATTAATTCTTCAATTCCGGACGCAACCCTAGTCTTCAAGTTTTCGAGTGCGCTAAATCGGAATCTGAGGTCAGATTTAGTCCATCCTTCTCAGGTTTACCACTAGATAAAGAAGAACCTTGCCAATAGCATGAATAAGTTATTCTCGTGGTTCTGAGGTTACCTCATCTCTAAACTAGATCCCAGACAATAAGAAGATTCCAGATTCTATTGCAGAGGTCTCATATCATATGAGGCTGTGGAGTACCTCCATTCGAAGCTTTTACAGTTTGGAATAAGGATACTTCTCATCAAAGAAGATGAAAATCTGAAAATTCCTGCTATCATGGCATTTTATAGGGAAGATGAAAACTGCTCCAATGGAGATGTGTAGAGTGATTCGCTCCCCAGAATGTTATGATAACGAAGCCAAGTAAGGCACGCTGCCATGCAGAAGGTCGTTCAGATGCGAGGATGATGCCGTAGTGTGTCCAACGACGAGATGATATTATCCTCGTCAGAGTCGGAAAGCCCTCATACTGAGCCCTAGAGAGGTATGAGGGTTATCACCTCCAGGACGGCGGACTCACCTATGATCAAGCCAGGATCCCAAACGTGCAGGGCTCTTTACAAATTTATTGATAAATTTTTATTTTTTTTAACATTTACAAAGTTTAATATAAATGTATATTTTAAGTAAAATAAATAAAAACATTGAACTGTTTTTCAAATATAATTTACAGTCTTATTAATGATGATATAAATATAATAATCGTCTACGTTAATAAAACAATTTGGAAATTTGATTACTTATCAATGTGATGATATTATAACATTTAAATTAAACGTTAATGAGGCAATTTTTATGTATCACTTAGTTTATTATGTAACTAATAAAATGCATATAAATTTTATCAGAAAAACAGTACTGATCAACATCAATAAGTTAGTTGTAAAATTTTTATTCAACTGAAATAATTTTATTGAAATGAAATTTTAAAAAAAAAAGATAAAATAAACTGTATAATTATATACACAATAATTTTAAAAAATCAGAATATTAGAAAATATCTTTTAGAGCTCTTATCAATGGTGAAATAATGTTTTAATAAATTAAAAAAAAACGGATTTAATCATAAGAGAATAAGAAAATTATCATACTAAAATAATAAATTGGATTTCAACAAATGACATTAAATAATTATTAAATTATTATGTTTTCACCTAATCTTTAAACAAAAAAATAAAATGCATATCTTATTATACTAGATATTATTAATACAGTTATTTCAATTAACGTTTATTATACTGTATTTATAGATAAATATAATCAAGCGTAAATATATAGATACATTTCATAATATTGTCTAACATTGTAAACCGGATGGCTTTTACATTTCAATTCTATTTTTATTTCTGACACATCTTTTATCTACTTCAACTACTGTTTACTGTACTTACTTTGTATTATCGTATTATTATTTATATTATCCTTTTTAGCTTGCATTATATTTATTCAGATTGTTAATTAAGTTATGAAAATATCAAAAATAAAATTTTTTTTCATGTGAAAAGAATTTATAAAAGAGTATAAATCCAAATTGAATGTAAATTATTAATATAAATTATTGTTATGGATGAAATTACCCTGGTAGAATCGTTAAGCATATATTCAGTATGTAATACCGGCGGTCGCGATCTGGAGGATATCGTCAACCTTCTAATTATATTTTATCTATAATATGTAATAAATAATAATTAAAGAAATGTAATACCTTGAATAAAAAAAGAAATAATGAATAAAATAATAAATTTTATGATGCTCATAATAAATTTTACTTTTTCAAATAATAATGTCGAGTCGATGATCTGTAAATTTAATCATAACCTCAAAATTTTCGACCAAATTGAAAGTAGTTCTGTAACATATGTAGACGATTCGAAAATTCATTGACAGCATATCATCATGGCGCAGTCGGTAATGTTCACGCTTAGTATGTACGAGATATCTGGTTCAAGCCCACTTCACGCAAGATTTTTTTCGATGATAATTTATTTTCAAAATAAATAACAAATTTCGGGTGCACAAAATAATATCAAAAAAAGGTTTCAATCAATTGTTTTTAGGGTTATGTTCTTTATCTAATATATGAAATTGTAATTAATGTCTTCAATATTTTATCGCGTATATATCGGTTATTGATCGCGACTGCGTCGCGACGAGATATCGCTAACGTTAATTTACTGAGCATATTTTTATCCTGAATTTTCTACCAGGGTATTAGAATATAAATGTAGAATTGATATGTAAATAATGAATTGAAAATTCATTTTTTATTTGTATACACAATTTATAATAGTTATCCAAAATTAAATTTTTTTCACGCGAATGAAATTTGGAAAAGATAATAGATTTAAATTGAATATTAATTATTGACATGAATTGTTGTTGCAGATTGAATTATTAGGACAATAAAGTACAATTAAGAGGAGGTATGGTCTATTTTTCGCTTAGTGGCGCTGAAGGTGAGAAAAGAATATAGAATATTTTTTATACACAGATTTACAATTTACTAAGATAATAATATACTTCAAATGTTGTCAATAACTCTAGCCATATATATGTAGAATAATTATTCATGCTAATCTTGTTCGAAAAGTCTACAATATTTTTGTAAAGCGAAAAATGCTGCGCGTAATAGAGCCGATGAAAACATGTGTATTTTTCTTTAGTGCGTCAGAGAAAGAAATACTAAAGAATGATGAATACATATGCTTACGCCGATAAACATATATATTCTATCTATCTCGCGCTGCATTTTTCGCTTTACAACATCATTTCAGACTTTTCAAACAAGATTAGCATCAATAATTATTCTACATATGTATAGCTAGAGTTATTGACAACATTTGAGATATATTATTGTCTCAGTAAATTTTAAATCGCTATGTAAAAAATATTTTATAACACTCGGGGCGTAAAATGGTCATTTTATGCCCTCAAAGCAGTGCATAAAATGACTATTTTACGCCCCAAGTGTTATAAAATAGTATATGCACCGCGTGCGCAATGTACTTGGTGCATAAGGTACTATTATATTTTTCTCTTACCTGACTGTAGCGCCCTTATTAGGCAAATAGACCCGACCGCATCTTAATAATGTAAATAGTATATTAAAAATTTTTTCATTGGTATATACAATAGTAATAAAACAGTAGGATTAATGTATCGAATTTAAAAGAAATACAAGCGACATTGATAACCTTTCAAAAAAAGAAGAGAAGAATAAAATAATTGGAGAATTATGCGGTTTTGCAAAATTCATAGATTTTATTTTTAATATATGAAATGCTTTGATGTACAGTTTTGCACATAAGATTTATGTTCTAATTTATATCATTTAAATTAATACAAACTCAAGCCATACATCTATGAACTATTGAGGTTTATCGAACAAGTTAGTTTTAAATTAAAATTTCAAATTTAGTATAAGATCTATAATATATTATAAAATAAAATTCATTATGTATTATTCTAAATTGACTTGTCAAATTTTATATTTAAATCACAATTTTGTTCATTTATTAAAATATTAAGGAGATGTAAAATGGACACTACACCTGTACTCATAAATATTCACTATCTTTACATTTTATTGCAAAATTTTCAATAAAAAAATGCATTAGCTTATAGTATATACCATGAATATTATTCGGTTAAATTTTTAAATAAATTCATTCATTAGTTATTGAGAATTTTGGGTTCCAAAATTATCCATTAACATTTTTCAATTTTGTACAGGAATCCAAATATCTTAAAAACTAATTAATGAATTCATTTGAAATTGATCTAAATAATCATCATGGTACATACTACAAGCTTATGCATTTCTTTTTTGAAAATTCAGCAATAAAATGGAAAGGAAGCTAATATCTATAAGTACAGGTGTAGTGTCCGTTTTATAACTCCTTAATAAATCTGTACATACATCTGCATTTTGTCATATAACATTCATTATCAATGTTAAACATTCTTAAATTTATAATTTATGTACTTATATTGACTTCATTTTTTTTTATGACAGTATGAAAAATGTTGAAACGGGGCGTTTACGAATACGCATACTTACATAAATGTTAAAATTAAGGTACAAGTGTATTATTTATACATTCATGAAACGTTATTCAAAAAACGAATACCACAGATAATTCCTATTAAATATAAGTTACTGCCCCCTGTAAAATTTACAGCAGCTCTATGCAGTTAAATATATAGCAATTATCGATTAGATTAGCATAAAATTTTTTCGTGTACGTACTTACGAAAATATTTCAACTATAATATGTTTTAGTGTTAATAATACAGTATATATTATTGAGGATTGCTTTCATTTGTGCATAATTATAGTTTAAATCGAAAATATAATGTTTGAATAAGGAGAAATCATATCGTTTATACGCTAGTCGTGTTAATCTTATGAGATGGCTGTTACTTGCCGTCGGATGCTGAAAAGCCGGGGAAAATAAGAAAATTAAATTTTTAATAATAAATAGAGTATATAGAATTTAATATTAATGAATATTAGAAATAAAAAAAAAACAAAAAGGGGTCTGTTATTTGTTATAGTGTTTTCAAATAAATGATTGATTTTCCTTTTTGTCAAAGTAAAAGCATTGTTGGAATTTAAAGGAAGAAGGTGTAGTCAGAAAGCACAAACAAGTAATTTTTATAAGTCTTTATTTTGTGCTCTCTCTTATGCTGTTAGACTTGAACTAACTAGATGGCCATGCACTTTGTGCTCTATGGACCTTATCCTAAATTATTATTTTGTTTATAGTATATGAGTGTGTAAGTATATATGAATGTTACAATCAGTTTCGTATATACAGTTCTTAGAGATTATAACTTAATATGTTTGTATTTTCTATGTAACTTTAGGAGTCTTTATACGTTACTTTTTCTAGTTAAAATAATATAAAGAATATTTATTAAAAGATTATATTAATTTTTGTACATATATCAATACTCCCACTCAAAAATTAATCCGTAACTATCAAACACAAGAGAAAACACTTTGTTTCTTTTATATATGTTGGGTGATACATAAGTGGTTCAACATTTGTTGCTAAGGATTGGGGAAAACCCAAATAAAAACCCAATCAAACCACTGTACTCGCAATTACAGATACAATAAAAATTTTATGAAAAGAATATATATAAACGAATAAAAAACAAATTAAAAATATTAATTCAATTTTAACTTGTGAATTAGACATTAATGAATTTTTTTTTTTTAAATTCTCATAAAATTTGTTTATTTTATTCCGATTCTTCTAATCCTATCTGCTTGCAGATGTACGTAAATTGCACTTTCGGTAATGGCTTTGTAAAGGCATCAGCCAGCTGCTTATCTGTGGAAATATATTTAAGCATTATTAATTTTTGTTCTACTTTTTCTCGTGTAAAATGATATTTTACATCAATATGTTTTGATCGTTTATGATCTGTTGGATTATTTGCAATGGCTATACAACCATTATTATCTTTAAAAAAACTTATTGGTTCTTTAAAATTAATTTTAATACTTTGCAAAAGAAATCTCAACCAGCAAGCTTCTTTAGCTGCTTCATATAATGCCATATATTTGGCTTCTGTTGAAGAAGTTACAACTGAATTTTGTCTTTTTGTATTCCAACAAATCGTATTGCAATCAAACATTTTAAATATATAACCAGTTGTACTTTTTCGGTCAACTTCATTACCTGCCCAATCAGAGTCTACATAACCATTTAATAAATTTTGGTAATTTTCATTTCGTTTGTAAACTAAACGAAGTTTTAATGATCCTTTTATGTATCTCAAAACTTTCTTTAAGTTTTGCCATAATTCTTTGTTATTTTTATTTTGATATCTACTAAGTAAATTTATAGCAAAGCAGAGATCAGGCCTTGTACATAACATAGCGTACATTAAACAGCCTATAACATTTCTGCATGGAGCATCATAATACTCGTCATCATTTAAAGCATTGAAATCTAATTTTGCAGGTAATGGAGTGTTTAAAATATTACAATTTATCATATTGTATTTATGTAAAATATTTTCTAAATAGACGTTTTGATCTAATGAAATCGTATCGTCTTTTCTCATTATATTTATTCCTAAGAATAATTTTATTTCATTCATATCTGTCATTGAAAACTGCCTTTTTAAATAAGTTTTAAAATTTTGCATTGTATTTTGATCATATGTTACAATAAGAACATCATCTACATACAATAGCACATAGATATTTTTACAGATATGGTTGTTATTTTGAAAATATAAACAATGATCTACTGAGGAGTTTTGAAAACCATGCTTTTTAAGTGTAATTTCAAAAAGTTCAAACCAGCATCTTGCTGATTGTTTAAGACCATATAATGCCTTATTTAACTTACATACGTAACCTTCAGGAGCTGAAATTCCTTCTGGCACTCGCATGTATATCTCCTCTTTCAATAGACCATTAAAAAATGCAGTTTTCACGTCCATTTGATGAATCAATAAATTATATTGATTTGCAAGGGCAACAAGCATTCTAAATGTTGTTATTCGCGCAACTGGTGTAAAAGTTTCATTATAGTCTTATAAATATTGTTGACTGAAACCTTTTGCAACAAGTCTTGCTTTATATTTACATGGAATTCCTTTTTCATCCATTTTAATATTAAAGACCCATTTGCAATCAACTATATTTTTATTGTTCGGACGTGGAAGCAATTCCCATGTTTTGTTTTGTATTAATGATTGAATTTCATTATTAATAGCTTGCTCCCACTTACTTTTATCATCACGATATTTTATCTCATTGTAAGACTTAGGAATGTCAGTATTTGTCGATAGTGCATAAATATGATAATCATAATTTTCATCATAATCTATTTGAAATTTATTTTTTATTCTTGCACTTCGTCGCAATTCACCTTCATGAGAATCAATCTGAGCTTCAATCTTTTGATTAGAATTGTTTGCTTCAGTTTCTTGATTCTCGCTGATTTTATTTTCATCGGCTTTAAATTTTTTTATTTGAAGGTGATTGTCTTCAAAGTCATTTTTTGCGTGTACAAATGTTGGTCTCGAATCTTTAAAGTTTATTTCATCGAATACAACATCACGTGCTATAATAAATTTATTTGTTTGCACGTTTAATATTTTATATCCATTTCTCTCATAGCCAACTAAAATTCCTTTAATAGATTTTTTATCAAATTTATTTTGTCTATTTTTGTCATAATAATAAACAGTGCTACCAAAAATTTTTAAACGGTTTCATTTTGGTTTTTTATCATGCCAAAGTTCATATGGAGTTTTATTCTCCGCAATGGCTTTACTTGGGGTTATATATACTAAATAAGAAGCCGTTAAAATAGCCTCTCCCCATAATTCCTTTTCAAGTTGAGCACCATGAATCATAGATCGTGATTTTTCTAACAGAGTTCTATTCATGCGCTCTGCTATAGAATTTTGTTGTGGCGTATAAGGAATAGTTAAATTATATTGGATACCTTTTTGTACACAAAATGCTTTGAATTCATTTGACAAATACTCATTCCCATTATCACAATTTGAATTTGCAATTTTTAAGTTAAAGTGAGTTTCACTTTTAGCTACAAAGTCTTGAAACATTTTAAATACTTCAGACTTATATGAAATGAGATAAACTACCGTATAATGTGTAAATTCAACGATAAATGTAAAAAAATAATTTTTTATCATCAATAGTCGAGGGCTTTATGGGACCGCATACATCAGAGTGTATGATAAATAAAGGTCTTGTTACATGACTTCTATCTCTTTCTTTTGAGAAAGAAAGATGTGCTTGTTTTCCATAAATACAAGCTTCACATAAATCATTAGTGGGACTTATTGATTTAATTAAATTATTATCATCGATTAAATTATTTTGTTTCATTTTGATAAATTTAGATTTTTCAATGTGGCCTAAACGTTCGTGCCATAATTTATATGCATTTAAAATAATTGTATTATTTGCATATGTTTTATTACACGTATTATCTTCAGTAAAAACTATGCATATTAAATTATTTATTGACTTACCAGTTAGAATGGTCTTACCACCTCTTTTTATAATTACACCTCCAGATTCACCAAAAATGACGCTCATTTCGGCCTGCTGGATACGGCGCACAGACAAAAGATTTGTTGTTGCATCTGGTGCATATAGTACATTCTCAAGAATGCCCGATACTCCGAGATTTGTTTTGACTGCTATCGTTCCAATATGTGTGGCGTCGATTGTTTCTCCTCTCTTGGCTATTGATATTTTGATAGGTTTTTCCAAAATTGATAAAGTTTTGAATATTTTATTTTCTTTGACTACGTGATCTGTGGCTCCTGAGTCTACTATGAAAATAATTTTCGTTGGATCATTATTTTGAAATTTAGCTTCGTCCGCTGTCATAAATGCAAAACGACGATCATCATTTTGCGTTTGAATCGTATGCAGCGTCCGTTGTTGATTCTCAATAGTAGCGTTATTTTTTAAGAAATAACAGTCTCTTCTCTCATGATTTTTTCTACCACAATGATCACAGTGTTTATTATTATTTTTATAAAACTTTTTATTTTTATAACTATTATTTTGTTTTCTTTTAAAATTTACTTTGAAATTTTTATGCTTTTTAATTTTCTTTTCATTACTTGATATAGTTTCTGTTTGCAATACTTTTACACTTGTTTCACTCTGTTCATTTTTTAATTTTATTTCATAATCTAGTAATTTTATTTTTACAAAGGCGAGAGTTAAATCTTTATCTGACTGAGTTTGAATAGCGGTAACAAGTGCATCATATGAATTCGGTAACGTTAATAAAAGTCTAGCAATTTTACTCATTTCACTTAACGTTGCTCCTGCTGCTTGTAATTCAACTACCATTTCATCGAAGTTGATTAGATGTTTTGATAAAGGTATTGTTTCTTTAAATTTAAGTGTTAAAAGCTTCTTTTCAATCGCCAATTGCGTTGCTAAACTTTTTCTATCATAAATCGCATCTAATTTTTCGATGACACTTTTTGCTGTATCTGCTTCTGTTGAAAAACTAAGCATTGAATTAGACAAATATTCAATAATAATACCCTTAGCGATTCTTTTGCATTTCTTCCAATTATCATCTGGTTTATCAGGAATAATTTCGTCTAAGACTTTAAGTGCATCTTCTTCTGCAATTAAAGCGCGAATACGATATTTCCATATGCTATATTTTTCACCATCAAAGGGCTTAATGTTTCTTTTTGTCTTTTTTGTATCTTCACTCATTTTTGCACTATATCTTAACACATATACTTATCACAAGCACTTATTATTATTATTTTTAGAATTAATTTTTTTAATTAAAAAAAGTTATTTATCATTTATATATTTTTATTATTTCGCACTACATACACCTTAGCTATGTGCTTGGGCTCATAACCTCTTGGAATTTAAAGGAAGGAGGTGTAGTCAGAAAGCACAAACAAGTAATTTTTATAAGTCTTTATTTTGTGCTCTCTCTTATGCTGATAGACTTGAACTAACTAGATGGCCATGCACTTTGTGCTCTATGGACCTTATCCTAAATTATTATTTTGTTTATAGTATATGAGTGTGTGAGTATATATGAATGTTACAATCAGTTTCGTATATACAGTTCTTAGAGATTATAACTTAATATGTTTGTATTTTCTATGTAACTTTAGGAGTCTTTATACGTTACTTTTTCCAGTTAAAATAATATAAAGAATATTTATTAAAAGATTATATTAATTTTTGTACATATATCAATAAGCATAAATTCGACTTAAAATCGTAAGGACGATAGAGAACATGCAGGCGATTAACAAAAAATATTACTTTTATGTAGAAAATAAATTAAAAAAATTTTCTTGACCTGCAAAAAATTTTTCGTTTTATTGAAAGACCCTTGCGTGAGTAGTGGTAGCTGCTGACGGGCGAATAAATGCACATCGTCCCGTGGGATTTTTCAAAAAAATTTGATCAGATTGCCACCTGCAACCTGATGCAAAACCATTCGAACCCAATTTCCATAATTAGCCCCAATAACTTTTATTTAAGATATATATAGTACTTAACAATTTTGTTTCATTGCTGCTCTATAATTTTACAAATTTTTTGTTAATGTCATAATGATAATAAAAATAGAATCCTTTTTTTGCTCCCTCTATAATTAGATGTTAGCTCGCCTCACTCATAACAAAATAACTTTCTTTTGGATTTGGAATAAGTTGTAATTTTAGCGCAGGGATTCAAACCTAATGGTCATGCCAGAAAATGGGCCATTTCAGCACCCGTCTATTGCATAAATGTTTACTGATTTTTCATAAAATATATATATATATATATATATATATATATATATATATATATATATATATATATATATATCTGTTACATCCGCATAATCACGGATGTACAAAAAATCATTTTTCATTTCAATTTTTTTTTAACCTTTTGTTATACATATAAATGTGCGCACGTATATATAATTATATATACGCATATACATTATGCATGCATATGAACATGCAATATTTGCAGTTCATTCTCCCAATAACATATTTTTTTTTTAAACATGTATTAATAAAAATAAAATAAAATGAATTTTATATTGGATAGTTAGTATTAAGGAATAATTTTAAGTCTTTTTATATTCGTAAAACCAAGTCAGTTAGCGAGACGTGAATGCTATTCAGCATTTTTAGGCGCGATAAGAAGATATCCTCTGTCAAAAAATCTGAGACTTTCGAAAGCTTCTCATGGCCGAATTAGCCAATGGGACTCTTTTAAAATTTTAGCAAGTTATATTTTTTGTCTCTTTTCTTCTTCAAAATTCGCATCTACCTTGCAACAAAAAAGACTTATTGTCAGTCAGTCCGCAGTTAGACCTCGCAAGGGTAACACCTTTTTCGACTTGCACATAAATCAAGTGTAAAATCGTAACAATAAAAACTTGTAACTCGCGCTTTATTTCCTTCTTAAATTTAATTACAAGCGAAATAACTTAATTTAGTCGCGCGCTTATTTTAACAAGTCAGTCCAATACAAACGCGATTCCCTGGTAGAAAGTTGAGCATATTTTCAGTATATCATCCCGTATTTTATGGGCAGTCGCGATCATATGCTTTTAGATATCGCGATAAACCTCCATTACTCTTAACGAATTATCGCGATGGTATCGGGAGAATATGGTCAATGTTGAATTATACTATATTCATAAACAGCATATTACAAAGTGTGAGTGAGCACGCATATGGGAACACAGTTAGTGAGAAAGAAAAAGGCTGTTCACTCCTTATTTCCTTTTCAGTTCCTAAACGGACAGTCTTACACTGTAAAAAAAATAGCAGAAAATCACGTTGTTGGTCGACGATTTCAATGCGACCATGCACAGTCGAGGTTATTTAACTTCGTTCAACGGCGACATTTTAACGTGCTTTGCGTGATTTCACGTAAACTGAATACAAGATTTTTAGATTAAATCAGTTAGATTTTGCGCTTCAACAATGTTAAATAACATCGACGGTGCATGGTCGCATTGAAATCGTCGACCAACGACGTGATTTCTCGCCATTTTCTTTTACAGTGTATTCTCTCACACTAAGTTTACATATGCACTCGCTCACTCGCACTTCGCACTCACTGATTTTACATGGATATTTTATTCATAATCATACTGTATATGTTCGCAAATAAATTTAAGTTATACAATAAAGAACAGAAAATGTTGACACTATTACGATAACAGTATATGCATCTTTAATAATTTTAAAGTTAAGTCAAGTCAATCTAACCTGCACATATAGTGATGAAGATAGATGCTTATAGAAGACGAAACGTCGAGTGATGCGCGCGCAGCTAACATTCAGTATTCACAACTATAGGATATATTTTACGATTGTACAAACAAGCGCCATCGCGGGCAGCATGTATATATACAGATTCGCTTTCTATAAACGATTTTAATTGCAAAATTATTTACAACTCATATGAATTGTAATAATGAATATTATAATATTTATAATTTATTTCGAATCAGAAGAAAAAAATTTTAATTATTTTAGTGATTATATTTTATATCAACTCTGTAATCTTTAATATATTATCGTGTATAAATCGGTCACTTATCGCGACTGCGTAGCGACGAGATATAGCCAACAGTTAGTTATCTGAGCATATCTTATCCTTAATTTTCTACCAGGGTTTTTATACAACTTACTGCTAGAGGAAAAAGTGTGTTAATAAAAAGAATATTTCCTATTTTATTTTCAAATGAAAAAAAAATAAAAATACTAACGAGGTTTCTTCCGATTTATTATTGTAAATCTGCGCGATTCATTTATCAATAGCTTGTATAACATTTGTAATAAAATTAAATAAATATCATTTACAAAAATAATCTCTGCGAACATAAGTGCCATTAATCCAGTTCCTAAATAATTAACAAGCGGGCAACCAGAGAGGAGCACTGCGCCCTTCAGTGTAAAGTTTGTTAAGTAGATAAACTCCTTTGCTTTTGACCACGCACCCAGCAGTTAAGACAAGGTAAGTGATTAAGTTCCTCTATCCCGCAGTCTTTTAAAAATAAAAAATATTCAACAATACCAACAAGAAATATCCCAAAGAAACACATGTCCGAGTAAACCTATTTAAGGTGACCGGATATAACAATGTGTCCTTTATTTTTTCTTTTTCTAAATGATGAATACAATGAATTTAAAAAAAATTTTTCATGCAACATTCCTATTTAGAACCTTACTATTTAAACTTGCTTAAAGTTAAAAATTCTAAACAAACATAGGTAATAACATTCACAAACTATCTTTACAGTATGGCTGATTATAGTCTTAAGAGGCGGCCGTATCATTCTGTCCTTGTCTAATCTAAATTTTCGTTATTATAAATAAATAAAATATTTTCATAGAAAAGTAAGACAACCGCCCAATAGAGCAAAAAAACAACCAACCGATTTTTTTCTAGAAAAAATATGAAATTTTTATTATTTTTCGAGTGAAGTCTGAAACGGAAAAACAATCGAACTTGATTGAGTTGATTGAACTGTTTTTTCGTTTCAGACTTCACTCGAAAAATAATAAAAATTTCATATTTTTTCATAGAAAAGAATCGTTTGCTTGTCTTTTGCTCTATTGGGCGGTTGTCTTACTTTTCTATGAAAATATTTTATTTAATTATAATAACGAAAATTTAGATTAGACAAGGACAGAATGATACGGCCTCCTCTTAAGAGGAGGTCACGTATCTCTGTCCTTTTCTAATCAAAGAAATGATTTTTTTACAAAAACTAATAACTTTATCAAAAAATGAAGAGAAAGCCGCATCTTGTATCAAAAAAAGCAATATTTTCTTTGATAAGAAAAAATTAATTTTATTGCTTCGTTTTCAAGAAAACCTTGAAAAACTTGAATCATAGAGTTTAGGGTGGACAATTTGGTTTTTCAAGGTTTTCTTGAGAACGAAGCAATAAAATTAATTTTTTCTTATCAAAGAAAATATTGCTTTTTTTGATACAAGATGCGGCTTTCTCTTCATTTTTTGATAAAAATATTAGTCTTTGTAAAAAAATTATTTCTTTGATTAAAAAAGGACAGAGATACGCGACCTCCTGTTAATGAGATAGTTGATAATATATTGGTCAGTATCATGATAATTACGCTGCAGCATCAAGGCTTTATGCTCAACGTTTTCCGAACAGCGCATCCCCATATGCAATTGATAATTACAGAGCATCCCCATATGCAGCCGATTATTACAGTGCATCCTCATATGCAGCTAAATATTACAGCGCATTCTAAATGGATAAAAACTTAAGAGAACAGTTATTGTTAAAAATGTTGAAATAGAGGCAAAGACAACAATTAATAAATAAAACAGTTTATAACTTCTATGAGCATATAAAGCAATTAAAATTGAACGATTTTTTATTTAAAATTATATGAAAGATGAACAAATTTGTAATTTATAGAGGTATTTTGATAATATTAGCAATCAATTCGATCGAATTAATAACTTTTTCAAAAAAATAAATATAAAAAAATTAAAGAATGATACATTTTTTGGAATTAGATGTCTCAAATCTAAGATGCTTCTGGTGTTATTCACTATTAATAACTGTTTTCTCATGTTTAATTTGTTTTTATTTCATAGGGGTAACATTAAACTACGAATAAACATTCATGGCATTTAATTAATTTAGATTCTTGATATTGAACTTAATTTTGTAACATAAAGTTTATATTCTTCATTTTTTTTTATCAACGCAAACTTTTTTTGAAATTTCGGATCCGTTTAAAGATATTTTTTGTAAATAAAACTATCGTAAATAATTATATTTTATTGTTTAAATAAATAAATATATTATTATAAACATTCAACGCTCATCATTCGCATTGCTTTCACCTGACCAGAGCGCCATTAAATAAAAACATCGATTTGGTTCTATTAAGTGTTTTGACTTTCTGAACAATCTTCAATTATAGTCATCAAATCATTATTTTGTAGATATTTGTTATAGCAATCATTTCGCATTCATACAATGTTTTATTAAGATTGCCATTACTTTATTATTCGTATTTTTTATTATTTTGCTTTCTCATAGGGAAAGCATTGTGTCAATAACAAATTTTTTTTTTATTTTCTCATTAATTTGTACACATTTTAACTTATGAAATTGAAAAAAGTAGTTTCCAGAAAATGTCTGCATGTATGTGTGTGTATGTGTGTGTGCGTGTTCGTGTGCGTGTGTGTGTGTTTGTATGTGTGGGTGTGTATGATGTCAGTTAGTAAATTGTATCTCGAAAACTACACAATGGATTTGCTTCTAATTTTGCATGGGATTTATTATTTGTCTATCTTACTGGGGAGCTATTGATGATTAGTTCTTCCAGCGATGATGAAATTGCTGAAAAACTTGCATGGAAACTAATTGCGATTGCCAAAATAAATTAAAATTCTGAAAATTGGTTCTGTTAATTTATTTTTAATTTTGGAGCATTATGAAATTTTTGTTAAGATTAGTTTGGATTCAATACATAACTAAATCACATCATTCTTTCAATAGAAAAAAACTATTGTAAGAGATGATGATTTCAATAATGATGATTATTAAAATGAATTTCGGCCTAAAATGCCGCATTTTTATCCCACGTAGCATAATATGCTATTTTCACAGAAGACATCAGTGATCTATTAATAGAAAGATGATTAATTTTAATAATTTTGAAATTTCAAATATTTTAAAATGAATTAGAGTGATTACAATAAAATAAATAGGGCAAAATATATATTTTCAAATGAAAAATCCTTTAAAATTTATGCTCAAACTTAAGCAAATTACTTGCTTTCTTTAACGAAAAATTATTTTATAAACCAATAATGAATGCTAAAACAAAATACGAATTAATAAAATTGAACATTATATACATTATGTTTTAACAATCAATTCTATATAAATATTAATACAAAATAAACAAATTGAATTTATAATTATGTCGTGATCTACTTAATAATTAATTTTTATGACTTTATAGGCTAGAAAACTATTTTAAAGCAAACCTAGAAAAGTACGTAATATTCAAAGGAAAAAACGCAATTGATGTTCTTATAAAAATATTATAAAGTTAAAAGTACGAATTTTGATACATTCATGTAAAGATGCTGAAATATCTCATTAATTTATCAATAATAATTTTTAATATTAAAAGTAATGATTGAATTATAAACGTTTTACCAATTAGGCACTAAATAAAATCAATGTATTCTTCAAATAATCTTGAACATAAATAGAATGATTGATGCTAAAAATATGAATTCCAGAGTACATATTTGATTATGAGAATCGTCTTGATTTCATTCAACAAACAAATCAATTTTACCACTTATCAATATCTCCAAGTGCTTATTTCTTGAACTAAAGTCTTGTTTATTGAAATTAACAAAACAATCATCGCTGTACTATCAAATGATATTAAACAAGCGTACTACTTAAAACATTATAATTGCAATTCAAAAAGTGTTCAAATTTAATTTTTTTGAATGACAAATTATTAATGAATTACGAATAATCATTAGTACTTCATGTCCGTTTCCTCCACATAATAATTCCAAAGTTAGACGCATGTAGCTGCAAACAGCTATAGTACCAGCGATAACCATACTAAGCTTATATACTCGTACTTCTCTATACCAAGAATATGGCTCGAATTTATAGTCGAACTCAACACTCAGATCTCAAATTTTTATTGTTCCATGTTCCCTACAAAGAATGTCAACGCTTATAAGAAACAAAGAACAATGAAAATTTGAGATATGAGTGCTAAGGG
This sequence comes from Anastatus disparis, assembly GCA_017163975.1. Classification (NCBI taxonomy): domain Eukaryota; kingdom Metazoa; phylum Arthropoda; class Insecta; order Hymenoptera; family Eupelmidae; genus Anastatus; species Anastatus disparis. Next base: position 890,322 of record JAFFSR010000391.1, read on the forward strand.
TTGAGTGTCGAGAAGAAATCGAGCCTATGTATAAGGCTAGCCAAAGTCGACAATATTAAACCCTCTAAATGCTAGCATATAACCCCAACAAAAAACTGATGGTACGAAATTTCATTCACGATTTAAATAAAGAAGGACGGCGTCAAAAACTTAGGTTCTCCATATACATAAATGTATCAATATTTATATCTGTGGTTCGAAGGAGTAACAGCACAAGTTGGTATTTTTGTAAAATTAAGTTAACAGTGGATTATATACCTAAATGTACTGAAGCGGGCTTGTCTTTATACACGATCGCCAGATAATATTTTAATTACTGAATTTAAATTTACTTCATTAATTTAATCTATCACATGCATATACAAGGTGCATACAGCAATATTATAAAAGAAAATTATCTTTATCAACGATGTCCTCCAGTGCAATACTCTTGGAGATGCGATTGTTTATAATTTTCTTTACGTGTAGAGGAGAGGGCAATGTGATAAAATTTATTATCGACGACTCCGTTGAGTGTAATATTCTAAAGAGTGCAATAATAAACTTTTTTATTGTATGAGATATGCAGAAACGTGTTTAAATTGACGACATCTTCGAGTGCAATACTTTCAGATGTGCGATAAATGACACTTTTATTTAATGCAAGATGATTAAAGAAATTATTATCGACGACAAATCCAAATGCAATACTCTTCAATGTGCGATGATTAATTCCTTTATAAGTTCTATGAAAAATAATTAGTTAAATGAGATAAGTTATTCTTTTCTAAATGACTTTAAACATAGTCTCATTCAAATTAAAATCTTTTTTAGCCTTTATCTAGTAATTCAATTATTTTTTGCTCATTAATATTATAATCCTTTTTAGTTACTATAATACTTTTTAAATGAAAAGTGTGAAAAGTTCTTCTTTCTTTCCCACTATCGTTCATTAAGAGGCGGTCGGAACCAAATCGGTGACTTGCAGTATATATCAAGTCAACATTTTTCGCTTTACGATAATATTTTGTATATTTTTATAGCTTAAACTATTTCAAATTATTCTTTATATACATGACTAGAGGAAATGACTATATTTTTACCATATGAATAAGTAAATAAATTATTATAAGCATTTATTGCAAATATCAAACTGACTTGACATATACCGCATGCAAAAAACTGTCGTGTCGATTATTGGGTAGCATTTTTCGCTTTATAACAATGTTTTGTATATTTTTGTGGCTTTAACTATTTTAAATTATATTTTATATACATGACTAGAGGAAATGCCTATATTTTTATCATATTAATAAATGAAGAAATTATTATAAGAATTTATTAAAAGCACCGAACTAAGTCACCGATTTGGTTCCGACCGCCTCTTAAAACATAAGTGTCTGGACCTATAATTTTCTTTATGATGTACGGTCCTTCGTAAATCATAAAAAACTTTGCAATTCTTTTTTCATTACTTTCTGATAAGTAATTTGCTTTCAAAAGAACCTTTTCATTTATTTTGAACTGAAAATACTCTTTGTCTTTATTAAATTTTTCTTTTTTCTTGTTTAATTTTTCTTCTATCTTTCTATATGCATAAACAATTTTTTCTTCTAGATTATTTCCTTTTTTTATCCTCTATTTTCAACCATTTCCTCTAAAATCTTGTTGATTTCTTAGTTAAGTATAATTCGATGGGAGTATGTTTCATTTATGATATTTTGAATCATTTCCACACATCTTGCCTATCCTTGGTGATTCTATTTTACAAAAATCTTAAAGAATCTTCCCATTTCTCTATGAATCCTTTCCACAATATTACTCACTGATGAATATACTAATTGAATATCATTACTCTTCAAACAATTCACCCATTTACTCGATGTAAATCGAGTGCCATGATCACATAGCATCTTCTTGGGTTTCCCGTGATTTTTTGCATGATCTTCGATGATTTTCTTTATGGCTGTTGGAGTATTCGCTCTTTTAATTGGGTATAGTACCACATACTTGCTAAATACATCAACAATCGTCAATAGATAATTAGTGCCCCCCCCCCCCTATATGTAGGTAAGGGTCCATAAAAATCTATTGATAATAAATCATTTGGTTTTTCAGCTATTACAGGCTGATATAGGATGTTATATTTAGTATTAATATATTTACTCTTTTGGCATTTTTCTTAATTTATGTCGCAAAATCCTCTCTTATCATCCTAATTATTTTTTTAGATCCAATGTGTCTATATATTTTATGTATCTCTTGAATTAAACACACTGTTACCGAATCTGGTAAAATAATTTGAAAATAATCTTGTCTAGTTTTCACATATAAAATATTATTTATTATTTTATATCTGTTGATTATTTTTTCTTCATTTTTAAAGTATCTCTCAATAATTGTTCTTAATCTTAAGTCCTTATTTTGTAATTCTGCTAACGAATTAAACATCTTTCTTAATTCTTTCGATGGATCCTTTGCTAATAAACTAGATATGACTATTTCATTATCTGTTTTGATTGCATCACATCTACTTGAAAAATCTGCAATAATGTTTTTTGTACCTGGTACATATTCTAAATTTATATTATAATCTTGAATTGCTAGATTCCATCTTCTTAATCTAGCATTCGAGAACTTGCATGTTTTTAAAAAAGTCAAAGCTTCATGATCTGTTTTCAAGATTATTTTTTCTGCTCCTAGTAAATATGTGCTTAATTTATCCGAAGCCTATACTACTGCTAGCATCTCTTTTTCTGTAGTGAAGTAATTTACTCCTGATCCTTTTAATGTTCTCGATATGAAAGTAATGACCTCTTCTTCATCAAGCTCATTCTTTTGGCTGAACACTGCTCCTACAGCATAATCATTTGCATCTGTAGTCAAAATGTATGGCTTTCTAGGATCTGCAAATTTCAGCATTATATTTTCAATAAACAACTCATTTATTTTATTGAATGCATTTTCTTGTTCTTCCGTCCATATAAAACTATTTTCTTTCTTTAATAATTCTAATCATGGAATTGTTTCATGTGAGAAGTGCTTCGTAAATTTTGTGTAAAAATTTACAAAATCTAAAAAACTTTGCAATTGTTTTTTATTCGTAGGTCTCTTAAAATCTTTTATTGCTTGAATTTTTTCAGGCTGGGGTTTCAGTTCTTCTGCTGATAAAATTTGACCCAAAAACTGTACCTCTTTTTGTAAAAAATTTGACTTTCTAAAATTTAATCTTAGATTGTGTTGCTCCAATCTTTTGAACAATTCTTCTAAATTTTCTAGATCTTGTTCAAAACTCTGTGAAATACACAATAAATCATCAACAAACGCTATAACTAAATGGTGTAAATCACCGATAGTTAAGTCCGAATCCGTTATAAAAGCTGCATTGCTTGTGGATGTACCGAAAGGTACCACATTGAACTCGTACACTTTATTATTTACAATGAAAGCAGTGTATTTTTTGCTGTTTTCATGTAAACCTATCTGCGAAAAACTACTAGTTAAATCAAAGTTTGACATATATTTTATGTCTTGGCATCTTTGAAATATTTCCTTGATTCCAGGTGGCGATTCGTGATCCTTAATGAGCTTCTCATTAAGTTTTCTAGCATCTCGACATAATCGAATCGAGCCATCCTTTTTATCACAGTAACCAATGTGTTGCTGTAAGGACTCGTTGATCGTCTGATAATATTTAATTCAAGCAGTATTTCAACTTCTTCCTCTACCTTTTCCTTGTAATTAATTGGAATAGGATACGGTTTGATAAAAAACGGTTTATTGTCCTTGAGCTGCAACTTATGCTCATAAATGTCTAGCAAACCGGGGTTTTTTTTAAATATTCCACAATATTGAAATATTAATATAATTACCTTTTGTTTTTGTTCGTCTGTAAGGCTTTCATTTGGCAGTATTTTCCGTTCGATCTCTCCGTACACCAAATCATACTTAGGATCATTTAAATTTTTATCGTTTGGTTTTGAGACACTTTCACTGTACTCAATACTCAAACATTGATATTTACTCTCTTCAAGAATTATATCTATATAAGGAATGATTCACTTTTTATTTTAATTACTGATACATATTTTTTCATGTTCAGTATCTAAAATCATTTTCAAGCCTTTTTGTACATCGTAGTCAATTATGCATCCTCTCACTAGCTTTGGTCCTACCATAAAAATGCCATTAAATTCAATACTAGCCACCTTAACAGTTAACATAACTTGTTTAGTTATTTTTGTTAATTTTAAACCCGTTGTACCTTTAATAACTTTCCCTGCTATAGGTAAAGTTGGGCGATTATTAAGAATGTGAGAATAATTTTTATAAAACTCTTCCGAAATACAGGTCACCTCACTGCCTGAATCTATTAATGCTTGAATTTTGATGCCTTCCAACTCTAATGATATCTGAGGACATTTCTCTTTTATGATATTAACATCGTCAGATTCAATATCATATAAAAGTTCACTACAAGGATCACTAAATATAGTGTCAACCTCAAAACTTTCTTTTTCCTCAGTTCATTTTGCTGATTTATTTTGTTTGTTTCTTGATCCGAGTTACAAAATGCAATTATTGATCGTTTCCCGACTTTGATGTTCTTGCTTCTGGAAGTAAGCTTGTAACATCGACCTCTTCTTCATATATTTTACAAGCTTTATCAACAGAATCCTGTTGTTTAGTTAGCTTTTTCTTTGCATGAGAATCTTTCGATTTATTTTCTCGTTGCATCCTTACTTCATTTACCTCATACTCATTACGAGGTTTGTTGTTATAAATATTCCTATTTTTATTATAATTATTATTATAATAATTTGGATTCTTATTAGGATAATTCTTGTTCCTGTCTACTGAATCTGGCTTATCTTCTTGATTTTTATCATCAAAATCAAATTTAGATAAAAGTGCAAACAATACACTTTTATCTTTAAGAGGATATCATAGTTCTGCTCCTCCTAATAATATTTTTATTCAAAGTTCATGATTAAACAGTGCGTCAAATCAAATTCTTTCACTTCAGTAAGAAAATTCGTAAGATCAATCCTTAGCGCGGACAAGTCAAGAAATTTATCAAAATAATATACATAAAAAGTTATAAACAAACTCTCGATATATACTATTTTGAGGTTAGGTTCATCGAGCTTGATATCTAATTTTCATTCAAAGTTCATGAAAAAGTATGAAGTTAAATTTAATTTTTAATTTAACAAAAATTATTGTATCAATATAGTTTTAGCGCGGACAAGTCATTATATTTGTCCAAATAGTGAATTTAAAAAGATATCAGTAAGATAAAAAAAGCAAAACTCGATTCCAACAACTACGACATCCCGTTAATACGTTGTACGCGTATTCCACTTCTGATTGCTCTATCAAAATGACTACTTAATTAATTGATAATTTCACAATCAGCTCGATGTTCATCGAGTTCTTGTGCTAAATTGAATAACTCCATTGCATAGGCTGATCGAGTCGTATTTTTCTTAGAGTTATAATTCCCAAACTCGACTTTTCGTTTAATGACCCGCTGGGTATTATCATTTCAGAACTGCAACCGAAATTCTCTTTCGAAATCTTTCATTGAAAGGATTTCTTTTTCGTTCAGATTGAACCAGCTCTGAGCTATTACCTCTAAACTTTGAGAAAATATATATTTTATTTCCTTTTCATCAAGCTTCGTTACTTCAATGTATCTTTTTAGGTCATTCAAAAACTTGATGGGTCTTTCTTCCGAAGTCCCTTCAAACTTCGAAATTCTCAAATTTAATTTTTCAGTTCCTTCACCTGATGCTACGGTATTGCTATTACAAGTATGATTTATTATTGAATTATCTACTTGTTTTTGCAAACTTCGCATGGCATCCTCATTATTTCTTATTGTCACATCTAATTCAGCTATCTTTTGATATCTTATATTTGACATGATATCTTCATTCTCCTTAACAAGATCATTTAGATTCTTGTTTTCTGATTTCAAATTTTCTATCTCATTTTTTAAAGCTTGATTCTCTTTTTTCCATTCAGCTTTGACTTCTACTAATATTTCATTCATTTCTTTTTAAAGATTCGCTTTGGCTTCTTCTAATTATTTATTCAATAAATCTTCTAAAAGTTTTAATGACTCCTTTAGAGGATCTTAGCTTATTTGCATGTTGTTTTGCAAAATACTTTAATTTATTACATCTCCTTCGATGTTTATTATCCTAGCTTCTAAACCATCTTGATTATCATTGAGGCATTTTCATTCCTCGGCTACTGCTCTTCCCCATGAGCCAGATTTTCTCATAGCTTCGGGAGAACTTTCATCTGAGAGCTAATCTATTTCATTTAAAAGTATAAATTTCTTTTGCTTTGCTCTTTATTCTAATACTTGAAATTCAAAGATTTTAAATATTTATATTCAATTAAATTAGTAATTTATTGCAATTTTATTGTTGCAAATAAATTCAGTTAATTTATTTTAATTGTTTAAGCATTGAAATTGTTACGTCACAACGTATCTTTTATATTACTTTTTAATTTACAATTTTTAAAATATCTTTTCATTAATATGACATTGATGAACTAATTAAACGGTCATCGAACAATAAAAGAATGTGTTAACCTAAGCAGTAAAGAAACTTAAAGTTGATATTGAGCAAACGAAATTCTTCGATTCAAAATTACTAAATCATAAAACAAGCAAGATCCACTTATTTTGTAATGAAATCATGTCAAGATAAGTCTTATAAAAGCCAACTGCAATTAACGACAGGGGGCACTACCCCAGGATCATCGTTGGTACCAAGTCGTAAATCCTGTAATTCAAATTCAAATTCAAATTCAAATAAAGTTATTGTATTCAATATTTAATTATTTTTACAAGTGTCAATAAATATCTTAAAGTTTCCTATATTCGACTCGAGTCTTATTTCAAATCGTGCCTATATCTATTCTTTGTTTGTCTGTATCCAGCCTTCATCTACTTGAATTAATCAAGGTAAGAATATTCAATTTATATATTCTCTATTCAAATACTCTAAATAAATATTCTTCAATATATTTCAATTGTGAGAAACGGTTTACTCAATTAAATATTGGTGGAGTTCAATTCACCACTAGATTATACATATATTTATCTTTCATAATTATAATTTAATAATAAATTCAATTATTTCAAATTAATTCAAATTCATATTTAAAATCATACAAAAATATTCAACATAATCAAATTATACATTTTTATTTAGTCCTGGTGAAAGCCAGGACTTAACATTTTGGTTCCGGTACGAATTAGTTTGACCGTAACATTTTGGTTCCGGTACAAACTTTTTAATTGAGGAATCGTATTGAATATATTGAGGGATCATTAGAAAAAATTCTCTATATATATACATATATACGAAGTGCATAAAAATATATATGAAGGACCAATTATAAATACAGTGTTTAAAAGTGAATTACGAAAACGCAAAAGTGCGTCAAATAAAATTTTATATTCCCACGGGCACAATAAATATTATACGCAAAAGTGCGTCAAATAAAATATTGTATTTCCAAGGGCACAATAAATATTATACGCAAAATAGCGTCCATTGAATAAATTATTTATACGCGAAGTGCAATATTTAAAGCGAATAGCGTCATTAAAAATAAACACAAAGTGTGTCATTAAACATTAATAGTGTTATCTAAAACAAATAAATATACTTACGCGAAGTGCATTATTAGCGAATTGCGTCAATTAATAAAAATATATATATTGTATTTAAATACATATATCATACGCATAGTGCGTAATTAAAATATACAATCGTGAAGTGCGCGATTAAACATTATTTTCAATTAAAACAATTGATAAATAAGTTCATACATTCTTAAGAGGCGGTCGGAACCAAATCGGTGACTTAGTTCGGTGCTTGTAATAAATGCTTATAATAATTTATCCATTTATTAATATGGTAAAAATATAGTCATTTCCTCTAGTCATGTATATAAAGAATAATTTAAAATAGTTAAAGCCACAAAAATATACAAAATATTGTTATAAAGCGAAAAATGCCACCTAACAATCGACACGACAGTTTTTTGCATGCGGTATATGTCAAGTCAGTTTGATATTTGTAATAAATGCTTATAATAATTTATTTACTTATTCATATGGTAAAAATATAGTCATTTCCTCTAGTCATGTATATAAAGAATGATTTGAAATAGTTTAAGCCATAAAAATATACAAAATATTATCGTAAAGCGAAAAATGCTGACTTGATATATACCGCAAGTCACCGATTTGGTTCCGACCGCCTCTTAATAGTTGTAAAACATTTTTTCATTTTTTTTTTTATTAATTATATTAAAAAGTTTCTTGCATTGATTTTATAATATCAGTAATCTGATACATTAACAATTCATTAAAATCGTGAAAATAACATAATTTTCAATACATAGTTTTGAAAGTGAAATACGTTTCGGTGAATAAAAGAAAACCTGACTCAACATTAAATATTGGAAGTCAGAACAAAACGGCATTTAAAAAAATAGACGCTGGTAATCAAATAACTATAAAGAGTATCGAACTCATAAAAATTTTGACTCAGCAAAATTACCGTGTGATGTACTCGCGGGTATTTTCAACAACATTAGGTCAAAGAAAGAAAAGAATTTAAAGCAAAAGTCAGCATTTTTATCTATTTTTAAAGTAGGTCAGTGTCAAAGAAATTTTAAATGCATTATTTTTGGTTAACAAACGATATTTAAAAATATAATCATTAATATTTATAAAATAATATTTCTTATTTTTTTTTATTTTCATGTTATGTGATCTTTATTGGAAAATAAATAATGAATATTACAAATGAGTAGAATAAATTTTAAAGAGTTATCGGATAATTTAAAAGAAGGGAAAACACAGTGTTTATTATCATACTCTAAATTAGAATTATTTGAAATTTGTCGAAAATTTAAAATATCTACTAAAGAGAACGAAAATATTAATGCTATTCGCGATAGAATCAGAAAATATAGTAAACAAGCAGTTTTAAGAGAGAAAGAAAAAGAGGAAAAACGTATCTACGAAAATATCGATCCATTTCGCAAAAGTACAAAAAGTTGCACGTTCTCCAAATAAAACTTTAGACATAACAATTGAAAATAATACATTAAATTTAACGAATATTTCACAAGAAACAATCGAAAATAACACCGCAGATCTAACAGAGGACATAAATATTCCACAAGAAACAAATAAAAATAATAGTCCAAATACAAGCTATACAGATATTTTAAACAAACAGAATACACCATTAAGTAAATCTACAGGAACAATTCCAAAAATAATTTCCAAAAGTACTAAAACAGCACAAAAACATAATCTACAAGACAGTTTTTTAGACAAATATACTTTAACGAGAGACGTGACGATTTATTCTGAAAATAATACAACAGCAGACGGAATATTTAACGATACGGAAAATTTATCTATCAAACAAGAAAGTTATCAAGATATAGACGAAGAGAATATTCTTGTGGGTAATAATAACAATTCGATTGTTGAAATTGGAAACTTACTAGATAACACAAACATGGCAAATACATCAGGATACTCACTGAAGGAAATTTCAAGATTAGTACCTGAATTTGATGGAAAAAATTTACCTTTAGAAGATTATATAGAAAAATTAGAAATCGCAAAAGATATGTTAAGTGAAGAAGAACAATCGAAATTTATGAACTATTTAAGATTTAAGGTATCAGGAACAATTCGTACTACTATAAAGGGTAGTAGAATTGAAATTATAGAAGAATTTATTAAATTCATAAAAAAATTATATCCAGAGATTGATAATTTACACTCTTTATATGCAAAATTAGAACGAATTCAACAAGCAAAGCATGAACCAGTGGTCGATTACATAGAAAGAATAACAAAATTAAGTGCAAAAATTACAGATAAAAAGAAAAATGAAAACGGCATAACAAGAGATGCTTTACAACGTTTTAATGATGAACTGGGTGCAAATACATTAAAATATTTTAAAGAAGGTTTAAATAGTGAAATTAGATATGAATTAGGAGAAGTCCAGGATTTTTCACAAGCAACTGAAAAAGCAATAAAAATAGAAAAAAATTTAGAAAAATATAAAGATATTAGAACACAATCGGATCAAAATACAAAAAAAATTATGGTTAGTGATATCTTTGAAAAATCACCGAAACAAATAACATGCTGCCAAATATGTAAAGATATAGGTCATGAGGCGTTATGTTGCAATATTGCAAGTTGTGTATATTATAAAGAACCAACTCACTCGTCATATCAGTGCACTAATACAAAAGATGAAATAAAATTAATATGCAAATTTTGTAATCAATTAGGACATTCAAGAGGTATGTGTACACTTTTAGATGACAATGAACAATATTGTCAATACTGCCAAGAAAATAGCCATCAAGTAAGTCGTTGTCCGATTATAAAAAAATATGAATTATGCTGTAAATGCAAAAAGAACGGACACAATGCTGAATTATGTAATCAAATTGAAGAAAAGATTAATATACCCACACAAGCTTGTGACATTTGTAATCAGAATCACAGCACTACAAATTGCGAAAAATTTAAGATATTTGTAAATCAAATTAAATCAGATGATCAAATAAGATGCCAATTATGTGACAGATGGGGTCACTCAGGTAGAGACTGCAGAAATAATTATAATGGAAATAATCGATATAATAATGAATATGGACAAAGAGGTCAACATAAATTTTGTAGATACTGTAAAACTAAAGGACATAATATAGAGCAATGCAGAAAACAAGATTATCAAAATAAAAAAACTCAAAACAATAATCAAAATATACAATGTCCATATTGTAAAAAATTAGGACACTCACTTGATACATGTTTTACAATTAAAAATTTAGAAAGAAAGCAAGAGAAATTTTGCACATTATGCAAAAAAACCAATCATACGAATGAACAATGTCAATCGAAAATACTCGAATTGAATAATACACAGGGAAACGCTTAGACTCATCTTGGAGAGAGCGAACAAGAGGAGTTACAAAACAAAAGTCGCTCAATAATTATGAAGACATTCAATATTTTGCAAGAGTACACGAAATTGATTATGAATTGGAAACATGTGACACATTTGAGAATATTGATATAAATAATGTAAGTGTTACATTAAACTGCAGTGTAGAGAAAGAAATGTTATACGATACGATAGAATTTAAACCACAGGTGAAAAATGACTCAAAATTAGTAATTATACATGAAAACAAATCTAAAAATATAAACAATATAAATGAAGAAACTGAAATAAGTTATTCTGAAAATGATATAGATAAAAATATACCAATTTACGTATTTAAACTAGGGGATACTCTACAATTTATTGAAATAAAAAATCCATTTACAGACGAAGTATGTAAATTATTAATAGATGCAGGTGCTCAACTTAATATAATAAAAGAAAAATTAGTACCACCTAATTCTATTAATGATAATATTAAAATATATTTATCAGGAATTTCAAATACACCTATGAAAACATGTGGTATAGTTAATTTTCCTATAAACAAATCACAAACAAATTTTCATGTAGCGTCAAAACATTTTTCGATACCATATGACGGAATTTTCGGTATAAATGTTTTAAAAGAAAATAAATTAAGACTAGATAAAGGATATTTAGAAATAAATGGAAAAAAATATTACATTCAAACAGACTAAAGATGAAAAAAATTTAAGTTTAAATTTATGTATACAAAACAACGAAAGAAATGACGCAGCAGTTACTAACACATTTCAATTATTGAATTATATCACGCTTATGCAAGAGACTAAACACATATCTTCGATTACGCAATTTTTACAAGATAAAAATGAAAACATAGAAAATCTTATGAAAGATATTAACTGTATTTTAGAAAAAAATCAATTTAAAGATGAACAAGATATAGATTATTATAAATTCCTTTTAAAATTACAGGATAATATAAATTTTAATATTGAAAATAAAGATAAACAATTTCTCACTTATTTTATTGAAGGAGATATTGCAACATTAAATATGCAGGAAGAAGAACCTGAAGAAACTATAACACATGAAAACATAAATCATATGTATGAAGAAAATATCGATCGTAAAGAAAAATTATTAAATAAAATAATTTTAAATCATTTAAACGAAGAAAATAAACAAAGTATAAAGGATCTAATTATACAAAATGAAGATATATTTTGGCTTGAAGGAGAAAAAATGGGAAAATGTAATTTAGAATATCATGAAATAAATTTAATAGATAATAGACCAATATACGTTAAACAATTTCCATTGCCATACAAATCAAAAGAAATTGCTATAGAAGAAACACAGAAATTTGAGAAATGATTTAATAAGACCTTCTAAAAGTGCTTACAATGCACCAGCATTTGTTGTAAAAAAAAACCTGGTATTGATGGAAAAATAAGATGGCGTTTAGTCATAGATTATAGAAAATTAAATGAAAAAACCATACCTGACCCATACTTAATACCATCTATAACAGAAATCTTTGATGATTTAGGTGGAAATAAATATTTTACAACTGTAGATATGGTTTCGGCCTTTCATTGGGTACCAATGAGAGAATCTGATATTTATAAAACAGCTTTTAGCGTACATCCTTTAGGAAGATTTGAATTTAAAGTTTTACCTTTTGGTTTAACAAATTCTCCACGGACATTTATGAGAGTTGCCAATAATGCTCTTGGCGAACTTATAAGTAAAAGAATATGTCATGTGTACATTGATGACATAATAATAGCTGCTAAATCAAAAAAAGAACATAATATCAAATTTAATTTAGTAGCCTCAAAATTAAGAGAAGCAGGACTAAAGTTAGAACCTAAAAAGTGTGAATTTATGAAAGAAGAAGTTATATTTTTGGGACATATAATAAGTGAAAATGGCATAAAAGCCGATCCTAAAAAAGTTGAAGCGGTAAAATTATCCCCAATTCCAAAAACAGTTAAGAATATAAGAGAATTCTTAGGATTGGCAGGATATTATAGGAGATTCATTAATGATTTTGCAAAAATAACAAAACCATTAACACAGTTATTACAAAAAGAAGTAAAATTCATATGGGATCCTGGAAAGCAAGAAGCTTTCGATAAACTTAAAGAAACATTATGCTCTGCCCCATTATTACAATTTCCTCAACTAGATAAACCTTTTATAATAACAACTGATGCATCAGGATATGCATTAGGGGCTATATTATCACAGGGAGTAATTGGAGAAGATAAGCCGATAGCATATGCATCAAGGGTCTTGAAAGGACCAGAATTAAAATATCACACATATGAAAAAGAAGCACTAGGTATATTATTTGGCATAGAAACATTCAAAAATTATATCTATGGAAATAAATTTACAATAGTAACGGACCATAAACCATTACTTTCATTTAGATCAGCAGATAAAAATAATAGAGTTCAAAGATGGCGACTTAAATTAGCAGAATATGATTTTAACATAATATATAAAAAAGGAAAAATGAATGTAAATAGTGATGCTTTATCAAGAAATCCCATAGATACAGTAGAAATAAACGTCGTAACAAGAGCACAAAAAGCTAAAGAAAACGAGAGCAATAATAAAGCAACACCTTTACCAACAAATGAAATGAAAATACAGAAATTAAATGAAGAACGTACACGTATTAAAAAGAAACGAGGTCGCCCCAAAAAAATAATTAAAACAATAACAAATCAAGACGTCAAGACTGATGAAAATATTATACAACAAGATACGTGTACAAACAAATCGAATACAATAATATATTCAAAAAATTCTATAGAACATAGAAAAGATAATATTGTTCATTTAATTACAACAGAAAAAAAGCCATTAGACGAATTAACAGATAGATATCTCGTACAAAATAATATAAAAATAAATAATGAATTAAAAGACAATGAAATCGAAATAATAAATTTTAAAAAAAGAAAAATTTTTATTATGTGCTTAAATATTAAAGAATCATTTATTTTAATAAAAGAAAAATTAATAAATAATTTTAATATATTAAAAAATCTGTTAATTAAAAATAAATGTAATATGTTCAGCATTTCAAAGAATATTAAAATTGTAAACATAACTTGGAACGAAATTGAATAAAATTTTATATGATATTTTTAAAGATACAGATATTAAAATTATTATTTGTTTAAATAATACAGAATATGTGAAAATTGATAACAGAGAAAAAATTTTTGATTTATATCATTCTTCAAGTATAGGAGGTCATTCAGGAGTTAATAGAACTTATAATAGAATTAAAAATAAATACTTTTGGGAAAATTTAAAAACCGACATACAAAATCGAATAAAAAATTGCGAAACATGTCAAAAAAATAAATTAAAAAGAATTAGAACTAAACAACCAATGATCATAACAGATACCCCAGAAAAAACAATCGATAAAATTTCTTTAGATATAGTAGGACCTTTAAATATAACTAAAAATAATAATAAATATATACTAACAATGCAAGATCATTTATCGAAATTTGTAATAGCTGTTGCACTTAAAGATCAAACTGCAGAGTCTATAGCTGAAGCATTCATAAAAAAATTCATTTGCATTTTCGGTTCACCAAAAATAGTTCTTACCGACAAGGGTGCAAATTTTACAGGTAAATTAATAAAAGCGATTTCAAAAAAATTTAAATTTAAAAAAATTGAGACAACCGCATTTCACCCACAATCTAACGGCGCGTTAGAAAGGGCTCATCATCCCTTATGCGAATATTTGAAAAATTTCGCAGATAAGAAAATCGAATGGGATAATTGGCTTGAACTTGTACAATTTAATTATAATACAAGTGTTCATTCAAGTCATAAATTCACACCACATGAATTAGTTTTCGCCTACCCAGCTAGATTACCATCTAGTGAACCTTTGAAACAATCAGAAAAATGACCAACTTTTAATGATTATATAGAAAAGTTATTAACAAACATGAAAGATATTGCAAAAATAGCTCGAGAAAATTTAATATCATCAAAGGAAAAATCTAAACTATACTATGACAGATCTATAAATCCTGTACATTTTAACATTGGCGATGAAGTCTGGTTTATAAAAGAACCAAAGCCAGGAAAATTAGAGAAAAATCATAATTTGGGACCCTTTGAGGTATTAAAAATTCACGAAAATAGCAATATCACTATAAATTATAAGGGTGGTCCAAAACTAGTTCATGCTAATAAATTAATTTTGCATAAACGTAAAAATTAATATTATTTTCTATTTTCAGAACTTTTCATCCTCTATATAAACATAAGGAAAATGCTGTTTATCATATTTATCTTCTTATCTCTTATCAAGAGTAATTCTGCAATCATCGGTTTCAACTGTGAATCTACAGATCCAATTATTAATACATACTCTTTACTAGATACGGGCGAATGTGATTTTCAACAAGAAAATGTTACTATAAGTAATACAACAATAGATATACTACAAATTGCAGAATTTAAATCTATAAAAATCATGCAGTGTAAAATAGAAATACAGAGAACAGTATTTCACTGTGGAATGTTCAGCCATTTGGGTACTACAGCTCATGCCTTACAAGAGTATCTTTACGAAATCAGCCATGAAAAATGCAAATTTATACATGAAACAGGAATATTTAAATATGATAATATTCATACAATAGCAGATTTAAAAATAAATTCAACAAGATCTGTAGGAATAGATTTCGCTGGTTCAGTTAAGGATAAAACATGCAAAGGAGCATCTTACACGGATAATTTTGGTTCCTGGGATAACGTACTCGTCCAAGGCCTCATAAGAATAACTCTACTAGAAGAATATGCTCAAGTAAGTTTAAAAAACAATAAATTACGATTAAACTCAGGAACCATATGTAAATTTACGGAAGAACACTGCATCGATTCACAAGCAGGCTATACTTTTTGGAAACATTTACCTGCAGAGGAGGGTTTTAAAACAGAATACGAAACCTTATATAGAGGCCCCGCAAAAATAATAAATTCAGCCAATCAAAATCGTTTTTATACTGTAAATTCTATTGAGACAACATTTTCATTATCAGCGTTAAATAATATTAATATTTGTAATAGGATATTAACAAAAACCGAACATCCTAAATTATTTATTTTAGACCTTTCATATAATAAATTATTATTTGACAATAATGAAATGAGGAAAGAAGTAACGAACTTAGATATATTTACTTACGTGAATTCTAAATTTGTATTTATAGAAAAACATTTTAGGGCTGATCTTAAAGATTTATATTTTAATATCTTAAAAGAAAAATGCGAAATTGAGAAAAAAATAATACGCGAATCTCTATCCCTTGCATCCATAGCTCCCGATGAATTTGCCTATAATATCATGCAAAAACCTGGGTACATAGCTAAACTTGCTGGAGAAGTAGTACATGTAATAAAATGTACACCAGTAGAAGTACAATTAAAACACGCAAACAAGTGTTATATTCAACTTCCTGTAACAACAAAAAATGAGACATGGTTTTTAACACCGAAAACACATATTTTATTGAAATCAGGTTCCGAAATAAATTGCAATTCAATCATTCCACAATATTATAAAATTGGGGAAGATTGGATAAATCTTTTACCAAAACCAAGGACAACAAAAAATATTGTAAAAATTTTAAGACCAAATACTCAAACTTCATGGATGCCTAAAAAAATAACATCATTGGCAACTAGTGGAATTTACTCTCAAGAAGACTTACAGGAACTGCAACAACATATAATGTTCCCTTTCGAAAAAGCAGCTTTATTAAATGCTATAGCGAGAGGAATTCAGGGTGAAGAAAATTCAAGAGGAGATTTATTAAGTAATTTACTAACAGAAAATACTTTATCAAATATAGCAGAAAACACCTGGAAAAAATTCATAAATAAACTGACAACATTTGGGTCAATAAGTTCAGCTATAATAATGATTTTAATCATTCTTCATATAATTAAATTAATTATGGATACTATTATAAGAGGATATACTCTTCATACAATATATGGCTGGTCCATACATTTATTAGGAGCCATTTGTAGCTCCATTACGCATTTAATAATTATATTAAATAATAATCAAATGAAAAAAATACCAAGATATGAAGAAATAGAATTAAAGGAAGTGAAAATAGAAAAGCCAGTTATATCAGAACCCATGGTTTTACAATCTACTTTGCCTCGACCAACGCCTCCACCTTTACCAAGTAAATCACCCTATATAACACTACCTTCCACAAGTACATCTACTCCTTCTAAACCAACATCTCAAGAACAAAAAGAGATTCGATTATTCAGTATTAGTCGTAATTAGTTAAAAAAAAATATATATATATATAATAATAAATTTCATAATTTTAAAAAATATAAAATCAGCCCATAAATGTCGTTCTATTAAATAAGCATTATCATATATATATAATCAAATACATATAAATATAGCTGATAATAATTATTTGTTAGTTATATAAAAACAATTAGTAAAAATTTTTAATTATTTAATTATTTAAAGTTTATAAATTATCAGGTAACTTATCATTAAAAAAATAATTATTTAAAAATATCTAATACACTTATTATTTTATTTTTCTTTTCTGCAATATAAAAATTTTACGTTTCATCAAATTTGAAATTAATGACAATAAAAAAATCTGAATTTAACGTTAGTATTACAATCTATGAAACGTATAAATTTTTCTCTTTATATCATTATTAAACAGTGAAAGGTTAAGAAACGTAAGGGAAAAGAAAAAAAGAAAAAAAATAGAGACAACAAACAATTTATATTTATATATATATAATAATTTATGTAACGTGTCAAAAGAAAAATCTAAATCGCACACCTACATGTCATTCACCTATATTTTGTAAGACATATCGAATTGTCATTTTATTTTGCTAAATTGCATTAGCAATATGTTATTCACATCTTGTTAAACACACCAAAATCATTGTAAAATACATTTTACTACTTATTACAATTATTTATATACAATCTTTGAGCCCCAAGGTATACGAGATAAAACGTACCCTTGTGTATCTATTCAAATAGAAAAATACGTATATTTATCAATTAAGCTTGTAATAATTATCTGTAAATTGTTCGATAACTGTTTTGTTTTTCTTTTTCTTTCGATTGCCTATCCTTCCGATATGCAATCTCTTGAGCCCCAAGGTGTTACGTCACAACGTATCTTTTATATTACTTTTTAATTTACAATTTTTAAAATATCTTTTCATTAATATGACATTGATGAACTAATTAAACGGTCATCGAACAATAAAAGAATGTGTTAACCTAAGCAGTAAAGAAACTTAAAGTTGATATTGAGCAAACGAAATTCTTCGATTCAAAATTACTAAATCATAAAACAAGCAAGATCCACTTATTTTGTAATGAAATCATGTCAAGATAAGTCTTATAAAAGCCAACTGCAATTAACGACAGGGGGCACTACCCCAGGATCATCGTTGGTACCAAGTCGTAAATCCTGTAATTCAAATTCAAATTCAAATTCAAATAAAGTTATTGTATTCAATATTTAATTATTTTTACAAGTGTCAATAAATATCTTAAAGTTTCCTATATTCGACTCGAGTCTTATTTCAAATCGTGCCTATATCTATTCTTTGTTTGTCTGTATCCAGCCTTCATCTACTTGAATTAATCAAGGTAAGAATATTCAATTTATATATTCTCTATTCAAATACTCTAAATAAATATTCTTCAATATATTTCAATTGTGAGAAACGGTTTACTCAATTAAATATTGGTGGAGTTCAATTCACCACTAGATTATACATATATTTATCTTTCATAATTATAATTTAATAATAAATTCAATTATTTCAAATTAATTCAAATTCATATTTAAAATCATACAAAAATATTCAACATAATCAAATTATACATTTTTATTTAGTCCTGGTGAAAGCCAGGACTTAACAAAATGCAGAAAAAATTTTTTAAAAATTTTTCTGCTTCAAGGTGGATTTGAACCTCCGCCCTCTGTATGCAAAGCAAGAGCTGTGCCATTAAGTTAACGTGGCTTACAATGTACTACACGTATTAAGGTATTATGATACAGCCTTTGTACATTACTATAGATGTGTTAACTTTTATGATACTATTCATAATTAAATTAATATTTTTCATAATAATTCAATTAATTAATTTTTAGTTTTTCCATTAAATTAGTAATTTTAGCAGTTTTTTTTTCTAAAACTGTGATTCTTTTATTAAAATTCAAATGTTGTTGCCTGGCTAAGCCCGAACGTACAGAGAAGGATGAAACATCAGAACACGCAACAGCCACCGGGTCAACGGAATCATTGAATCCGCCAAGAAGAGGACTCAGCAGATCTAACTCTATGCCACTATCAAGAAAAACCATCCGAGACATCGAGCTCAAACTGTTGGGAACCCCAAAGCAAAACAATCAAAATCTTATTGCTTTGTTTTTACGGTGGGGGTGTTACATCCGCATAATCACGGATGTACGAAAAATCATTTTTCATTTTAATTTTTTTTTAACCTCTTATTATACATATGAATGTGCGTACGTATATATAATTATATATACGCATATACATTATGCATGCATATAAACATGCAATATTTGCAGTTCATTCTCCCGATAACATATTTATTTTTAAACATGTATTAAAAAAAATAAAATAAAATAAATTTTATATTGGATAGTTACTATTAAGGAATAATTTTAAGTCTTTTTATATTCGTAAAACCAAGTCAGTTAGCAAGGCGCGAATGCTATTCAAAATTTTTAGACGCGATAAGAAGATATCCTCTGTCAAAAAATCTGAGACTTTGGAGAGCTTCTCACGGCCGAATTGGCCAATGGGACTCTTTTAAAATTTTATCAAGTTATATTTTTTGTCTCTTTTCTTCTTCAAAATTCGCATTTACCTTGCAACAAAAAAGATTTATTGTCAGTCAGTCCGCAGTTAGACCTCGCAACGGTAACACTTTTTTCGACTTGCACATAAATCAAGTGTAAAATCGTAACAATAAAAATTTGTGACTCGCGCTTTATTTCCTTCTTAAATTTAATTACAAGCGAAATAACTTAATTTAGTCGCGCGCTTATTTTAACAAGTCAGTCCAATAAAAACGCGAATTTTATACAACTTACTGCTAGGAGAAAAAGTGTGTTAATAAAAAGAATATTTCCTATTTTATTTTCAAATAAAAAGAAATAAAAATACTAACGAGGTTTCTTCCGATTTATTATTGTAAATCTGCGCGATTCACTTATCAATAGCTTGTATAACATTTGTAATAAAATTGAATAAATATCATTTACAAAAATATACAAAAATAATCTCTCCGAACATAAGTGCTATTAATCCAGTTCCTAAATAATTAACAAGCGGGCAACCAGAGAGGAGCACTGTGCCCTTCAGTGTAAAGTTTATTAAGTAGATAAACTCCTTTGCTTTTGACCACGCAGCCAGCAGAGGGGCGATTCAACCTATGCTACATATGTATGTATCACGACGTTTAGTTGTGAGCAAGAGAATAAAAAGTGTGCGCGCGCATTACGTACGCGTGATACATACATATGTAGCATAGGTTGAATCGCCCCTCAGCTAAGACAAGGTAAGTGATTAAGCTCCTCTATCCCGCAGTCTTTTAAAAATAAAAAATATTTAGCAATACCAACAAGAAATATCCCAAACAAACACATGTCCGAGTAAACCTATTGAAGGTGACCGGACATAACAATCAACATTGAAAATATTTCAATTCTCTTTTTTTATCCACATTTATAGCTATATCGGCTATTGCGAAAAGCTAAGAAAAGGGATGAGTAGATTTCATCGCTTAGTATTAGCTGGAACCAATAGTTGGTTAAGATTAGGCCGCAAAAAACAAACGGGAGCGAATAAATAGGAATCTCCTCTCGTTTAAAAATTTTTAGATAATCAGAAGAAATATACATAAGGAATCCTCGTAAATTAGGAAAAACTAACAGAAAAAAAATTAAAATTTCGCTGATAACCGCGAGGTGACCCATTTTACAAAAGAAAAAAAAATGTAAAGGATTAGCCCAATTCACAACAAAAATTTTTATTATTATTATTTCATAACTAACAGAAATATGCAAATCGTTTTGGCGAGATGCATTTTCCCTCGAACCATTTGAAAAGAGATCTATTTATTATTATTATTGCTCGGATTTTCTTCAAAACCGAAAAGAAAATTTAGGGCAGAAAAGCCATCCCAATTACGAAAAAGAAACCTTTAAAAGGGTTTAGCGTTTCCTTACTAACTAGAAAAAGATGAGATGAAGAAAAAGCAAAATTAATTTTGGATTGTAAATCTAAATACATCAATTTCGACAAAAATAAATCAAACGAGAAACAAAACATGTAAACAATAGCTAAAAGCAAATTAATTAAAATTTGACTAAATTTCTCTAATAATTTTAAGTACTTTATCTTTATTTGTAGCTCTCTTTTTAACATTTCCTAATATTATTATAAATTCTTTTTTGTTTGTTGTAAAATAGCTAAATCAGAAACAATTACTATTTCAATTATTTTTATCAAATCTGTTAAATATGCATTATTTAAATTTAAAACTTAATTAAAGTAACTAAGAACTAATTGTGAATGCTAAAAAAAGAGTTTATTCATATAATAAAATCATTTAAATTTCTTTATTGACTTGTAAATTTTAAGATAATTTTAGAAGGTGTTGAGTAGTTTTAAACTGTTATTAAATATTCAAAATGATTTCAAACAGTCCTCAATCATTTAAACTTCCTATGTTTGAAAGTTATCAGTTTTCGTTTTATTTATTTATTTATTTGATTATCAACGGGCATAAGCCCATAATACAAAAGAAATTTTACATAATTCAGTTGTAGGTGGTACAAAAATATTTTAAATTAAATAACTAATCATAAGAAAGTATACGCTTTGACCTTTCAATAACCTGGTACCAAGAATCATTATTAAAATTTAACCAGTCTCTATGCATATTGCAAACCATCGCAAACTTTATAGAAGGTGAGTGTAGACTATAGTTCCTTACAATAATAGGGACAAGGAAAAATTCCTTGAGTCCCCTGAGTTGCCTATTTGGTACAATAAATGAAAAACGCTGTAACAATTGATTACATCTAATTTTGCCAGTTAAAATCTTAAATGAAAACAACAAATCACATCTTTCAAAGCTTGATTCAATAGTTGGAATCATCAACAACCTTCTTATATTTGAATAATTATAATTATCAAAACTCAAAGGCATATGAAGTTTAAAAGCTGCATATCTAAGAAATTTTCTAGCCACGCTCTCTATGGCTGCCATTTGATACTGCAAACAAGGTCTCCATATATTAGAAGCATAACTAATTACTGAATAAATGTAAGAGTAGTATAACACCCTAAATGACTCTATTCTTTCAAATTTAGTAGTAAATCTTTTAATAAACCCAATTATTTTAGAGACCTTATTTACAACATAATCAACATGCTTATCAAATTGCAACCTTGAGTCAAATATAACTCCCAAATCTCTAATCTCATTAACCCTGCTTAACAAAAACTCGCCCAAATAATAATCATAAATAAGGTCTTTGGACCTAGAAAAAGTAATAACCGCGCACTTAGATAAATTACATAATAAGCCATTTAATGAACACCATTGGAAAAATGATGCAATGTCATTCTGGAGTAGTACAGCATCATCACTGGATGTTACTTCTCTATATATTTTAGCATCATCAGCAAACAAAAGAAAATTACTAAATTTAATAACATGTTTAATATCATTAATAAAAATCAAAAACAGAATCGGTCCCAAATGAGTCCCCTGTCCCACTCCAGACAAAACATGCATTAATACAGAAATAAACGACTTAATTTTAACTCTCTGTGTCCTGCCACTTAGATATGATTTAAACCATTTCAGTAAATTATCCCTTATCCCATAATACTCAAGTTTAGACAATAACAAATCTATATTTACAGTATCAAAAGCGCGACTTAAATCAGCATAAAATGTATCCATTGCATTTCCCCCTTCAAAACAATCTACAATATGATTAGTATAGATACCGAGATTTGTTATTGTGGATCTGCCAGTTAAAAACCCATGTTGTTCATCAATTACATACGCACTAAAATAATTGCTCAATCTATTACAAACTAACATATCCAATAATTTGGCAAACACATTATATTTATTAATAGGCCTATAATTATTTATATTAGTATTATCACCACTTTTGTACAAAGGAGTTACATATGACGTCTTCCAGACCATTGGACAATATCCATACTCAATAGAAAGATTAAAAAATGATGTTAACCATGGAACAATTTTAGAACCAATATGTTTAATAATACAGGCATGAATACCATCCGGTCCAGGAGAGCCATTTACATCTAAACTATCAATACAAAGTTTCACCTCCTCTTGTGAAAATTGAATATCACTCATAGTTCCCATTACACTACCGCTCCCATTAAATGCATCTAACGATTTATCAATGTATACCGACTGAAATTTCCTTGCAAATAGATTAACAATTTTCATTCCATCATCCCCCACTTCATCATCCAAATGCATAACACCCGGATAAGAATGTAATCCATCCATACCATTAACATAATTGAAGAATGCTTTAGGATTGTCCCTAATAGCACCTTCCGCATTTTTAACATAATTATTTTCATCTATAGTAATCAATGAACAACACTCTGATCTAGCACTTTTAAAAAGATTATAAAACCTTACAGATCCAGTCTGCTTGAATAACTTATGATATTTTTTCTTTAAAATAACTTTACTTTTTAGTTCATTTGAAAACCATTCCGGGGACTTAGAGACCTTTACACGAATCTTTGGTACACAAGCAGAGATAAAATTATTCAGATAATCATATAAATTATTCAATACTTCATCCATATCAACCATGTCACGATCAATATCAGGCAATGTATAATTATCAAATAACAAATCAAACCTTCTGTAATCAGTCTTTTTAAAATTATAAACATATTCATCAGATTCTAACGAAACATTCAACTTGATTGAAATATCAACAGCAAGCGGACAATGAAATCCATCACATGCCACAATAGGCTCTATGTTCTCATTGATACATAAATTTTCAAAATTAGAGAAACACAAATCAAGAGTATTTCCAGCTTTATTTTTATAACAATTATATTGATACAGTCCATACTGATTACAAAAATCACAGAGCAGACTAACTGCATGCCTGATATTGACATTGACATGATGACCCCTTGCAAATATCTCACCATCAAAATTATACCAACTGAATCCTGGCAAGTTTAAATCGCCCATTATTAGCACTTTAGGCAACATATTATAATTAGCAAACTTAGATAATAGATCCTGCAAATTATCAATAAAATATTCAAAGTAAGTCAACTCGCCAGCAACCAGATTAGGTGGTAAGTAAACCGCCACGACAATAAAGAAATCATATCCCAAATAAACCTTTAAAGCTAACATTTCAAACATATTATTTTTTAGCGGTAATACTTGAAATTTCAAACTATTTTTCAATCCCACCATCACACCACCACCCGAAGATTTAATACTAGTAAATACAGATCTATCACATCTCACAACATTATAGTCTTTTAAACTCAATTCTCCATTTTTCACATCTTCGTGTAGCCAGGTCTCAGTAAATACAATAATATCCTGGAATAATGATGTGACAGCAGCAGCTCGAAATGATGATAATCTTCCTACAATACTATGCACGTTCTGGTACAATAAAGTAAGTTGATGATCAATCAACTGTTATTTTTTGGCCTCAGAACTAAACTTCTTAACAATTTTTGGCGTACCATTTATATATTTAATGATAATATCATCCTCTCCTGAGTCTATCCGTTCATTCAATTCAATTATAAGTTTCTTCATATAAACTTGTTGCCTTTTCGTTAGGTCAGCACGTACATTCACATCTTCACCAAAAATTTTCTTTTTATTATACAAAGTCCATAAAACATATTCCTTGGATTCTAAGTGAACTTTTACTGGCCTATTATAATCATGAGAGAAACTTTTACCGAGTCTATCCACAGTAATATAATCAACATTAAATGGCAACTTTAATTGTGAGTCAATAAAATATTTCTTAACATTTACTAGATCAGTTTTGGCAGCATCTATGGAATCAACTACATTAAACAGTATAATATTATTTTCACGATTTCTTCTATCAGTCAGTTCTGAAAAACAATCTTCAAAATTTTTTTCAATACTTTCTTCAATGTCAATAATTTTATTTTCAATCTTCTCAAATCTACTGTCATTATTACATTGATTTTTCTTGATTAATCTATTCAACTTTTTAAATTCAATTTTCATTAAATTCCACAAATTCATCTGTTCAGAATTAAGTGTGCATGAATCAACATCACTTCCACTATCATCATCATCATCAATGTCAATGGGAACCTCAGTAGTATTTATATTTAAATTTCTTCTCTCTTTCTTCCCACAACATTTCACAAATGAACCATCCTGATTTCTAGCAGCCCTTGCAGAGCAAGATGAGTGAAAAAATGCATTACATAAAGGACAAGAAACTGCACTATTTATATCCACAGATTTATTTTTCTTAGGGCACATAAGACAAAAAACTTTATTCCCATTATTTTGAGCCGTATTCGATGAATTAGCAGCAGCATCAAAACCCGGTTGAGAGCCGGCATCATTTTTCACTTTGGAATGTACAGGCATCATGAAAGCGACTATATGTCAGGAAACAAGCAAATTTAAACTTCAATTTATGTACCTCACATTCACAACAGTAAAGAAAAAGTAAAGCAAAATGTCTATCTATATACAGTTA
Organism: Anastatus disparis; assembly: GCA_017163975.1. Lineage (NCBI taxonomy): Eukaryota > Metazoa > Arthropoda > Insecta > Hymenoptera > Eupelmidae > Anastatus > Anastatus disparis. The sequence goes on from JAFFSR010000391.1 coordinate 916,228, forward strand.
GAATGATGTAACCTATTATACACTTATAATACACGTATAATATTCCAATGTATTTTACCCACACTTTATATTAATTCATCACTATTTAGCTTCAACAGCAATTTCACATATGTATATATGTATATATACACATACACACATATACCAGCCCTTCAAATATGCCCAATATACAGAGGGGCTATTCAAGCAGTGATACATATGTATGTATCACGCTGTATGTATGCGCGCGCATACTTTTTATTCTCTTCCCCATACATATCGTCGCGATACATACATATGTATCGCTACTTGAATAGCCCCTCAGTATGTTAGAATAACACAATTTATGCACAATCTTTATAAAAAATAATAATGTCATTAGCAAAATTATTTTTAAAACAATTTAATATACATCACTATGCTTTTAGAATGCCACATTAACGATTAAACACTCTAGACATCCACGCGGCTAACAACATGTCCGCCCATAGCGTTACATTAGCAGATTCAGATCTTAAAAAATCAATTGAATCACCATGTGAAATAAATCAAATTATATCTCGTTTGAAAGATAATAAGCCACAGAATAATTATTTAACGATATTTTCTGTAAATACACTCAACAACCAAAAAATTTGCGATATAAATCAAGAGCTACTCTTTATTAGAACCACTCCATATGCGCCACCTACTGGCCTTTTAAAAAGAAAATTTTTCAAAATATTCAAAATATTTTTAAATCATGTTAAATCATTTTCTATTAATTTTATTAAGGCTAAAAGTCAAAATTGTAAACGCGCAACAAAATATAAAATTTAATCGAAAACTTTCATTGAACGCGTGTGAATGTTGAGCGGTGTGCTCTCATAGCGTTGCATCATCATGTATGCGGTTGCATCCGGCTAGCGTATTTCATGAAGTCAACGTCTCAAGTTTGAAGCTTATGAAAATATCTCGTTACACGATATCTGTAGACCTACTCGGAATCGGCCGTTATTCCTTCTCACGCAAAGTCGGCAAGAAATAAAAGCTGTCGTCAACCGATAAGCTCCGGACTGAATAAAAACCAAGAATTTAACTTCAGCTTGCGATAAAAAAAAATTAATTGTTTCCAAATTAAAAATAAAATTAATTAAACTAACCAATCTTATTAGTTGTTTCAACAAAATTTTAATAAATAACGGACTTACTTCAAAAATAACTGTGCTGTAATATACCATAGAGATTTAACTCTATTGTTATGACGGCTTTTAATTTTTGCCTATTATTTTTTTCAAAATTTTTATTTTTTCCTATACATTCTTTTACTTACTGTCAAATTTATTTCGTTCTATTCAAAATTTTATTTCTCACAAATAATACATTCATTTTCTCCGACTGTTTAAAAAAAAGGGAACATTTTCGAAAGATATTTTACTTCCTGCATACCTAAGTTTTTTTTATACACGTATATTTTTATCTTTCTATCGACAGGCTTGGATTTCTACATAAGTTTCGTATTTACTTACCATATCAACTCAAAATTTTCCGTTCACAATTTTTTTTATTGCAGATGTTCAAACACCATAAAACGGCTATTAAGGGTCTGGCACTTAATATTAGATACTGTTAGAAAATTTTCCATTTTACAATTATTAAATATTATTTTTATTTCATTTCACAATAAATTTTTAGTAACATAGCTATTGTTGCAGATCAATCATATACCGCTTTTTAATAGTTAACACTATTTTATGATTAAATTTGCAAAAATAACTATGTGAAATTACGATATTTTTCTCTTTTTGCTTTCTCAAAGAGAAAGCATTGTATCGATAAAAAATTTTTTTTTCTATTTTTTCATTTATTTGTACACCCACCGTTAATGGATTCTTTCCGAATGTTTTGAAATCCTGAACTTTCATTGGACCATTTCGTTGTTTTCTTTATTTCTATTGAAACATTTTAAAAATTTGGAAAGAATCAATTAACGTTGGGTGTACATATTTAGACTCAGGGAGTCGAAAAAAGTGGTTTCCAGAAATGTCTGTATGTATGTGTGTATGTGCGTGTGCGTGTGTGTGTGCGTGTGCGTGTGTGTGTGTGTGTGTGTGTGTGTATGTGTGATTTCAGTACGCCAATAATATCTCGAGAACTACTCGATGGATTTGCTTCAAATTTTGCATGCAATTAATTTTTTTGTCTAACTGGGGGGGGGAGCTATTGAAAATTAATCTTTTTTGCTCAGTTTTTTTTAGAGCTATTTTAATAATTTTAAAAAAATTTTGATTTTTCATTTTTTTGGTATTTTACGTAAACTACTCGAAGAATTTTCTGGAAAATTTGTATGGGCATTATTTGCGACTACCAAAAGAAGAAAAACTTTTACTAACTGATTTTCTTAGCGTACTTTTAATTTTAGAGCAATTTGAAAATTTTGAAAAAAAAATTTTTTCTTTATTTTTCTTTTATTTTATGAAAACCATTCGATAGATTTGCTCCAAAATTTGTATGCAAGTTATACGCTATTGTCTAAGGAAAATTAGCTTTGGAAAACTCATTTCTTCAGCGCAGTTTTAATTTTAGAGCATTTAGAAAATTTTCGAAAAAATGTTTATTTTTCATTTTTTTTATATTTTATTAAAACCATTCGTTAGATTTGCTCTAAAATTATTATGCAAATTATTCGTTATTGCCTTAATAAAACAAGCTTTGGAGAACTTATTTTCTTAGAGCAGTTTTAATTTAAGAGAATTTTGATAATTTAAAAAAAAAATTTTTAATTTTTTTTTTGGTCTTACGTAAGCTACTCTAAGAATTTGTTTAAAAATTTGTATAGTAATTATTTGCTACTGTTCAAATAATAAAAACATTTGAAAACTGATTTTTTTCGCATACTATTAATTTCAGAGCATTTTGAAAATTTTTAAAAAAGTTGTTATTTTTTATTTTTTTATTTTACGAAAACCATTCGATAAATTTGCTCCAAAATTTGTATGCAAGTTATTCACTATTGTCTAAAGAAAATAAGCTTTGGAAAACTTATTTTCTTAGCGCAGTTTTAATTTAAGAAAATTTTGAAAATTTTGAAAAAAAGTTTATTTTTCATTTTTTTTTATATTACACTAAAATCATTCGATAGATTTGCTATAAAATTATTATGAAAATTATATGTTATTGCCTTAATGAAACAAGCTTTGGAAAACCTATTTTCTCAATGCAGTTATAATTTCAGAGCATTTTGAAAATTTTGAGAAAAATTTATTTTAAATTTTTCATTTTTTTTGGATCTTACGTAAACTACTCTAAGAATTTGCTTAAAAATGTGTATAGAAATTATTTGATTACTGTTAAAATAGTAAAAACATTTAAAAACTAATTTTTTTGCCATACTATTAATTTTATTATTTTTATATTTCACGGAAACCATTTGATAGATTTGCTCCAAAATTTGTATGCAAGTTATTTGCTACTGTCTGAAGAAAACAAGTTTTGGAAAACTAATTTTCTCAGTGCAGTTTTAATTTAAGAGAATTTTGAAAATTTTCATACAAATTTTTATTTTTTATTTATCTTCTTTTTTAGCGTGGTTACGATTAGAAATTTCGTTGTCATCGTTCTTTTAAAGTACAAATTTATAAATAGATATCAATGTTAGACAATTTTTTTATATTAAAATCACATTTAAATAAATATAAAAAAATTAATGAAACTCAAAGAGCTCTATGAGAAAGCATTCCGCCAAAGCACTTGGCAGCGTTTTTCACATTGACTAATTTATTTTGTTTATAAACAAATATGATCTTTCTTCTGAGCAATAATAAAATCCATAATTTATTTACTGAATATCAATAGGATGGATGAGATTAAAATAAGAATTTATTTTAATAAAAGTTTATACTTCAAATAGAACTAATGTTTTCTTACTATTAAAATAAATGCAAGACATTATATTTAAGAATTTCTATTATGTATTTACTTTTTATACTTAGGGAACTGCGTTAATAAATTAAGTAAAAGTAGAATAAATGGAACTCAACATATATTTTCTTTTTATAAGATTATTTTTATTATTTTTATAATTTTGTTTGTGCATAATACAAAACATTTATTTAAATTCACATATAATTCTTTTTCCATTTATCCTTCTTTTTATAATAATAATAATAATATTTTACTATTTAAATTAATTAAATTCTCCATAGAATGGTTATTTTTGCGAATTCGGATATATCTCGCTTTTCAATGGTATCGTACTATTTTATGCTCAAGTTCGCAAAAATATTCATGAGAAATTATAAACTAAAAATTTTTCTTTCTTTATTCTTTTTATATTTTTTTGTTTATCACACAGTTTAGCATTTTATTTCTTTCTTTGTAATAATTAATCAATTAATAACGAAATATCAGTAGCAGAAGAAAAAATCCGTACACTGAGAAAAATAAATAATAACTTTAGTTATAGATAGTAATAAAAATTACTAAATTTATAAGTCAACTGGGACATTTCTGCATTATGACAATTTTTATTATATTTATAACAAATATTACTATAAAATTTGATAAGGTTGGCAACATCGTTTAAGAAATGAAACTATATCTTATTAGAAAAATTGCTATATTACATAGTAAAAATTATGCTATGGTAAAATTTGTTATGACAGAGTAAAAATATTTGATATCTTATGTTGGAATTAATGTTATAAAAATAACAAATTTTATTATGCATATAATGAATTTTATAATGCATATAATAAATTTCATTATGAATATAATAAATTTTACTATTTCAAATAATAATGTCGAGTCGATGATCTGTAAATTTATTTCTAACCTCAAAATTTTCTACCAAATTGAAAGTATAGTTCTGTAACATATGTAGACGATTCGAAATTTTACAAGTAACATGTCATGATGGCGCATTCGGTAACGTTCACGCTTTCCGTTTTCGAGGTACCCGCGTTCGACTCCACTTCAGGTCCGTTTTTTTTCAAAGGTAAATTGTTTTAAAAAAATTAAATTAATAAATTAAATAAATTTAAAAAATTTTCAGTATCAAATTTCGGGTGAAAAAAAAATAAAAAAAAATTTTTTTATACGTATCTGTGTTTTCACAAATTTTACTATGTAATATAGTAATTTTTATTATAACGCAAAAATGTCCCACTCGTACTATATAATATAGTAATTTTTAATACAATCTAAAGTTATATTTATTATAGGATTTCTCTCAGTGTATAGTAATAAGCATTACATTTAAGACACAGAAATTATAATTCAAACTTTTATAAAAATTAATAAATACTTCTTTATTAATAAAATAATTAATTTCACACTGTTAAAAAATAAATAAAATTTTGCTTTCAGTACATGCATTAATTTTAAGGAAATGCAGCAAAATTACAGCAAAATGTATAAATTTTCATGCAAATCAGTATTAAATTTGATGTTGATAAATAAAATTTAATGATAATTTGCATGAAAATTAAATCATTTTTACCGTAATTTTACTGTATTTCCAGAAAATTAATGCATTACTGGAAGCTAGATTTCATGTATTTTTTAACAGTGCATATTTTTTCCTTCTAATATTAAGAGGAGGTCACGTATCTCTGTCCTTTTCTAATCAAAGAATTGAGTTTTTTACAGAAACTAATAACTTTAGCAAAAAATGAAGAGAAAGCCGCATCTCGTAATAAAAAAAGGAATATTTTCTTTGATAAGAAAGAATTAATTTGATTGCTTTGTTTTCAAGAAAACCTTGAAAAACTTAAATCATAGAGGTTAGGGTGGACAATTTGGTTTTTCAAGGTTTTCTTGAGAACGAAGCAATCAAATTAATTCTTTCTTATCAAAGAAAATATTGCTTTTTTTGATACAAGATGCGGCTTTCTCTTCATTTTTTGTTAAAGTTATTAGTTTTTGTAAAAAAATCATTTCTTTGATTAGAAAAGGACAGAGATACGTGACCTCCTCTTAAAAATTAATTTTCTAAATATTTGCAATATGATTTCGATTATTTTTGAGTACGATTATACTTTCATACAAATTTGTATCAGTATATATACGCATACAACTTTATGTTCTATAACTTTCAACCAGCGATGCCGAAAGTGGCAGAGTCAGAGAGGGAAATTCAAAAATGTGTAAAAAAAAAGTATTAAAATAAATAGTTTTCAAAATTTGATAATTAATAAATAATTCTAAAAAACAAAGTTACTATAACAAAATAATTTTTTTTTCAATTTTTTACATTTTTTTGAGTTTAACAAAATTTTCTTTAACTCAAAAAAATGTAAAAAATAGAAAAAAAATTATTTTGTTATAGTAACTTTATTTTTTAGAATTATTTATTAATTATCAAATTTTGAAAACTATTTATTTTAATACTTTTTTTTTATACATTTTTGAATTTCCCTCTCTGACTCTGCCACTTTCGGCATCGCTGCTTTCAACTTTAAAATTTCGTAATAAAAGAATGCATATATGTATGTTAAGACCAAACTTGCTTCGATCGTTGAGTTCTTAAACAAAAATTATTTATTTTTGTTGTGAACCAGTCTACGGTCCCAGGACTTATCTTGTCTCTTGGTGACTTATAAATTTCAATAGTAATTCGTTAGAATACGCACAAGTATAACTCTTTCAATGATTTTCTCCAATCTTTATTTATTATAAAATTTTGAATTAATTTTTATACCGGTTAGAATTTATGTTTCCCGCAAATTGATTTATCTTTATACTAAAAGACTGAATGTAACCTATGTATACACACGATAGGCTGCTGTACCTCAATAGAGATGTACCTCTCATTGCATAAAAAAATATACCACGTGTACAACTATCTGTTATGAGTAACCAGTCTTCATGTGTAACAATCGTAACGCTTCCCTAGAAGTGTAACTTGCAACGAGTCCGAATTGCATTTGAATTATTAAAATGAATAGAAAAATTTTTAATTAGATTCGGTCGGTAATGTAGAGCAATATTAATATATTTTGAAAAAAAATTTATATACAGTAATTAGAAAAATTCATTTTTTATATTAAAGCATTGAAAAATAAATAACGGAATTTTCTACAAAAAAATTTTCAATAAAATATTAATTTTTTTTAATTATAACAATAATTCAAATTTAAACGAAAAGCCCGCCGTTGGCCGGTCCGCGTGTTCGAATCTCATTCGCCGAGGGGCCAGGTGTGAAGCGCAGCGCTCCTTGTCTTTCATAATGGGTAAGAGAGAGAGGCAAAGAGACGCGATGCTAACGCGTTGATACAACATTACACTTAATTCAATCAATTTTTTTTTGACCGTATAACTTAATAAAAAAGGGGTTATTAAAGAAATTATTCAATATGAGCATTATTTTTGATTATGAGAGAATTTTAAGAACTTAAATTAATTAATTTATATAGTAATTATTATAAACAAATATACAATTTAAACTCATTTTGAATCTCTAGCGTAGACGGGGCTTTCAGAATATCCAATTACGTGCAAAGACTTAAAAACATAGTTAATTAAATTAAATGATAAATTTTAACAAGGAAATAGGATAATTATATTATGTAATTTTTTTTTATACAAGATAATGAAATTTCTATGAGTAAATTAACATCTTAAAAGAAGTTCATAGTAAAATAGTATAACTATTATCTAATGCAGTATGTAGATGGGGGTATCCAGATACGCTAGGAATAAGTACAAAGAGGTCTCTGCGCATATCTACATGACAGCCTAGATGAGTTAGATTATCTAGATAACCAATTAAAGAAGAGGGGATCAGTGAGCTCGGGCTCACGGAGTGCGAGGATCTCGTTCTCATTCTCTCACTCGGACTGCCTCAAGTATCAATCTTAATCGATTCAGAATTATTTTTTTTTTCTCTTTTGATAAAGTAAGAAAGAGACACAAATTTTGTCTTTGTTTTTATCTTAAGTTTCGGTACCTTATTGCATCGCTCTTTCAATCATTTGGATTTGAGCAAGTGTTAAATAATAAGAAACTAATAAAGATCTTTAAGATTTTTTTTCTCGCGACGAAAATTGAAATCAAATAAATTTTTTTTTGTTTTTATTCAATAAAAAATCCTGCGTATAAGTTATCTTTTTGCAGGATTACTTGAAATAATCAATCAATAAAAATAGAGTCAGTGTAACATAGTGAGTGTATACTAACCCATATAATTAACAAAATTATATTTCTTTTGTACTAATAAGGGGAAAGATTAGGCCTTCGGCCGAAAAGCCCCGAGTGGTAGTTCTATGATTTCATAGAACCGCTGCGCATCGCACAAAAGCCTGATGGTGATGGATGTAAAAGGGTGCTGAAAAGCTGCCCTTATCCAGTGGACACCACGAGCATTTTATGCCTGGTGATGTACCGGTTATCGTACACCAGGGATTAAGGTTATTTTTTTGTTACAGGTTATGTCCTCAGCAAACAATAAGCACGACCTATTTATATTGGAATTTAGCGATATAGCCAATTAATCATAAAGCCAAGAAGAATCGAGAAATGCTTTTTTTCTTTTTAAATACAATTAAAAGATAATAATGTTTTTTTTATTCTTTTTCACTTTAAAGCTCTATTTATTTTTTTTCTTATTCAGTTTAAATATTCTATTTGAGATTTTTGTTAAGAGATTTTAGTTAAAGTTTCAAGTGATAATTTTTTATATAACAGATAAATAAGAGATAATTTTTTTTTGATTGATATACGTAGATAGATCATGAAGAATTCTGTATTCAAAGAAAAATAAATGAGAACCATTTTTCAAAAGACGTCATATATATATGACCATCTCAAAATAAAATCTAGTGTTGTTTATTTCACACACCGCCTTATGTCAATTTTATGTGGGTCTTAAATTAAATGTTATGTTGCATGCTAATATGTGCTGTCAAAAATATAAAGTTATCAAAAGAAATTTTATGTAACTTCAAAAACGAACCCAACGGATATTGCTGTGTGGTAAAGTCGGCGAGTATACTAACTTTACCAGAAGAAGGCAAGATTGGTCTCATTATTTTGCTGCTTACTTAAAATTTATAGTTTAAAGAATAATCGTTATATATATATATATATATATATATATATATATATATATATATATATATATTCTAGAAAAAAGTAGTAAGGTAAGATTGATTAATAAAATAAAAATAAACTATAAAATTCAACTTTACCAATCTTGCTATTAAATTCTTAACATTTTGACGTTACAAACTCAAGTTGCGCCGTATTTATGTCACACACCAATCGGCTAGTTGGTGCAACTTTTACTTGAGTGTAACTGATGGTTGCGTATCTTGGGTCGCAACCGAAGTTGCGTATTTACGGGTCACAACCGAGGTTGCGTCGTACTTATGTTACGCGTCGATCAGCTAATCAGCGCAACTTGCACTTGAGTGTAACTAAACTGATTGCGTATCTTTTGGAATAAAATAAAAATTAGTGTGACGATAGTTACACCTAAATTACGTGTATAATTAAAGTTTAGACACGATAAAACAAAATCGTTATAATCAGTATCCTTATAATAATATCAAAATTACTTGTGCATATTCACGAATTTGATTTATATATATATGTATATATATATACATATAAATATTTATGTTTATATGAAAGATTATATATTTTATTAAATTAAATAATACACAAACATTATTTTAATTGATTTTTTTATTCATTTAAAGATTTTGTTTTCATACTTTATTGTTAATTCCTTATTCTAGATATTAATCTTACAATAATTATTTTTGTGTTAAGAAAAATAGTTAAATGATTTTATATCAACTTTCTGAATATTAACAGAGAATATTCGCATGATTTTACTATTCTAATTCGCTATTTACATTTTAACTGTAGTTAATTTAGTTCGTAAATTTCGTTAATATAAGTAACTCACTAATTAGGAGAAAAAGAGAAGAATTTGTCTCCGACTCGCTCGTCCTGATGTTTTCTATACTCGGACTCCTTAAACTACACGGTGAGAATGTCCGTGGCAAGATAAAGTTGGGCTTCCTCCTTTAATTGCTCGAACGTTCGGTTAATATTTCAGATTATTATCTCGAACGTCACCTTGATTCACCTTAGATCTCAAGTTTTCACTTGTTGTCACTATTAACTGATTTTATTTTAATTCAAAATTTTTAATTAAATTTGAATCTTATATCTTAGTGTTTTCTGATTTTTATTTATTGGTGAAGTAGGGCTCTAATCTACTCACTAATAATTTTTAATATTAAAATAACCTAAGTAATAAAGACTTAAAGTAACACTGATTTTTCCAGTGGACCTGGCAGAGCCGACTCTTGCGGTTGCCGTCTTGTTGTGACTAAAGGCAGTGTAGTGAAGTAGAGGTTTGTTTTTATTGCCTCGCGCCCGGGCGATCGAGAGATGGGAGCTCCAATCAAACCTCAACATCTAGTCAAAATTTTCAGGACAGGAGTCGTTTAACTTCTTAAAAGTTCATTAGCTTACTGACTAATGAATTTTTTTTCCATTCTTCTCCGTCTCTCCTTTACACTTAGATACAGTTGACGGTTGAGTTTTCGCAATGAGTCGGTATTGGGAAACTGCTGACTCGGGACATCGCATGGAACTAATTTTGGTTGTTAACCTTTGAATAAAAATGAAATTAAGACTTATAATTTTTAAATTTAAGAATGTTTTAATAATATTATATTGATTTGAAGGGCATAGTTCCATGGGATGTCACATGTATATATATATATATATATATATATATATATATATATATAAATTAATTGCGTTTTCTTTTTATTACTTTCCTATTAGTAATTAAGTTTCACAATATTAATAATTAAATAAAACAAAAAAAATTATAAAAACATGAATGTTTGTGCAGGCTCAGCTACATCACGCTTTTAAATAGTATTACACTATTTTATGGCTGAACATGCAGAATCATTTATAGCAAAAAAATTTAGAAAGCAAACAAAAAACTAAATGTTGTTATTCCATACCCTCAAACAAATCTTTTGTATGCGTAAGTTCAAGTTAAAATTACTTAGGATTGAGCATACACTTCTTTTTATTATCATAAGCCAGCGTGCGAAATTCAACTTTAAGTTATATCTTTTTATCTCTTAATTTTAAGAATGCGTATGTCAATTAATAATCATATTAACATTTTTCCATTATTTTATTCATAAACAAGCTATTTTTATAAATTAATAGTATATTTCAACTTGTAATAGAAGGTAACTTACTTATTGAAGAGAGAGTAAGAGAATCTACAATAGCGACATATCGCGGGACCTTTCGCAAGTTTTGCTTCAAGGTTAATCCACAACACTGAATTTTCAGTTATCCAGTTATTTGGCACACCCACATCCAGTTAAAAACTTAAGTTTTCCGGTTGAGCATCCCTTTTCGCTCCGCCTAGCTTCCCATTTCGCAAACTTTTCAAAAGGGACAAGCCCAATTTGCGTCCACCTTTAAAATTTTCTTTTTCCGCAAAACTCAGCTCATGGGCTGAAGCAGTAGTAACAGTCAGTCTTTTTTGAGCATTAAAGCTGAACACTCAGCTCTTCTTTTCTTTCAGCTCCAAGTTGAAGGCACTAGTGCTTTCAACCTTTGTTATCCTCCAGAATTTTCATATATTTTTCCAACTTCAACCTTTAAAGAAAAACCTTCGAGTTTCTCTCTCTTCAACAGTAAACATAGTTCTAAATTATTAAAATTTTCTATTTTTTATTTACAACAATTTTTATAAATTACTTCAAAATTATATTTTTTGTTTCTTTCAATTTACTTAAAATTTAAATTTTTATTGTCGTTAAGATTGTACTAACTAAATTGATTGTTTCACTAAATTTCTTTTATTCAATTTTGTAATGATTTTCTTTTTTTTTAATAAAGCATGAAATAATTTTTAATACTATTTGATTTTATTTAAAAAAAAATATAAAATGTTAGATTTAATCTTTTTTTATTAAAAATATAAAACGAAAAGCACGCCAAGAGGCAACAACAAAGTTGGAGCCTGGCACCACTATCTTAGATATCAACTATGTTGGTGTCATTATAGTGGATCCTCCGCGTATTAAAATTTCAACTGCATTCAGTGTTACTACCTAGAACCAAGGTGGTTTCACAGGCCGACTCGTCCGACGTAAAAATCGTGAAGGCCAATGCTTCTTTTTCTATTAAAATATTACCCATCACTTACCTATCCACCCGATTAACGAACTACCCAACCAAGCAACGCTCCCGGTAAATAACCGAAATACTAATGTTGTAAAAGGATTAATCCCCCAACGTAACACTATGTTATTACGCAAATACTTATTAAGAATAGTTTTTTTTATCTTTGACTTATAAAATAACATTTTTCCAATTTTACAGGATAATAGTTAATCCTTAAAATCAAGTAAAAGTTATGGATAAATATTTTAATAATCAAATATAAAAGTTTCGTCTCCAATGTTTTATATTTTTTATATACACTAAAACTTGGAGTTTTCAGCAAATAAAATTTCCAATATTTTTTCAAAATAAGCAACCGAAATTCCCTTGTAAATTTTTAAACAATTTCCAAATTTATAATCTTGTAAAGTTTTTTGAAGTTTCCTTAATATAAATTGACTAAGAACTATAAATACAGGCTTGCTGAAAAATTTTAAAATTTTTGGGCTAGTTGAAACTAATAATCAAGGTAAATTTTTGTCAATCGATATTATCTAACGTCAAAAGTTTTAAATAGAAATATCGACTTGGTGTCGTTTCAACACGTACAAGTAGATAAATTAAAAAAAAATTTTTTTTATTCAAAATTTCATATTCAAAATTAAAAAAAAAAAAATATTCAAAAGAACGTCTTTTATCTTTCTTTTCTTTTATTAGCTATTATTAAATTAAACAAATAAATTATTAATTAAGAATTTAACTGAGTTGATAACTTAGAAAAAAAAATTTAATTAAAATTTAATGAGACTGTAGAATCCGTTAATCATTTCACTTAAGAAATTTCATTTTCGTTTTGATAATACGTTTCATTATTTTGGAAAAAATTGTATTTTTAAAAATTTTCAAAATTTTCTCAAATATTTGTTTAATCTACAAAATTTTTTAAAAATTTATTAGTGAAAGAAAACTTTCTCTTTTCAAACACAGACTCTGTTGTATTTCATAGTTGTAAATATATAACCGTGTTACTGTGTGATGCTGATGCCGTGGGAGAGAGGCGTTCGAACATCACGTGCATAGCATTGTTAAGTTTAAATTAAAATTAGTTAAATTAAAATGGATATATTTATAGAATTTTGTGGATTCATATGAAACTTGAATTGATTTGTAATATTTGAATTATTTATCAAAGTTAATTATAATAGTATTTAAAAATACGAAGGTATACGAAATCTAGTGGTGGTTAAACTCCACCAATATTCTAATTGAGTGAGATCGTTCTCACTATTAAATGTATTGAAGTTAATTTATAAAGATTTTTAAATGAAAATAAAAGTATACATAATATTTTTACCTTTGTAAGGTAAAAATATTAAATATACTTTTATTTTAATTAAGTAGATAAGGGCTGGCTATATTTCAGACAGCTCATGGATAGGCACGATTGAAATAAGACTCGAGTCAGATGTATAAGTAACTTTTAAGGAATTCATTAGACACTTGTAAAATAATTAATATTGAATAAGACAATAACTTTGTTTGACTTTGAATTTGAATTTGAATTGAAGTTGAAGTTGAAATGCGAGAATTACAGGATGTGTGACTTGGTACCAACAATAATCCTAGGGTAGTGCCCAAATGATATTTGTTTCATTCGGTTTTTATACTCATATGTTTTGTAATGATTTTAGAATTTGTTTGACAATTTCAAAATACATGTTGTCGATTTAAACTACTTAATTTTAGAATTCTGCTAACTAAAAAGTTTTATTGACAAATATTAAACTTTGAGTTTCTTTACTGTTCCGCTTTTTCTGTTTGGCTTAACAAATTCCTTTATTGTTCAATAACTGTTTTAATTAGTTCATGACGTGAAAAAATACCTTAAAATTATAAATGAAAGAAATAAAAGATAAGTCGTGACGTAACACCATATTTGGGAAATCAAAATTATAAAATTATAAAATAAAAGTAAAACTTTCTTCTTGCTAAAGAAAAAACTGAGCAGTCATTAAAATAAAACTTCTTTTTCTTTAAATAATGGTCAAAACATAACTCTTGCTAGACAGGAAAAATGATTTTGTTCAGAAAAGAGAAACAATATTCAAAGAGACAAATATAAAAAATTAGCTTTGCCAAAACAAAAAAAAATCAATTAAATTAATCTATCATTCATTGACTTTTAATTAACTTTAGCAAAAGTTTGGAATCAAAGTTTTAACATAGAATTCTTCGAAATAAATTAACGAAATTCAGTGTATTCGAGACAACATGTTAAACGCCTGACGTAATGCTTGTACAAATAAACGCGTAATATAATATTACTAACTGAAACAAAAACTTTCGTTTCAACAGCGTTCGAATCTCACGAGATCCAATATCATCAAACTTCCAACAAAATTGATAAAGCATGCTTCGTGGAAAGTTTGTAACAAAAACTTTAATAAAAATTACCGACTGGAACTTAAACAATTGCTGAGTCAGCGTAAATAAATATTTTTAGAAACAAAAACTAACTGCCTAACCGTCAGCGAAATCTTGCCGGCACGTGGGAGGCACAAAACAAGCTTTTAATAAAAAAAATGCGATATGTTTGCAAAGAGGCTGTAGATATAACAGAAAGAGGAAAGAATCTTGGTTAAAAAATTGAAGTTACATACGAGCTTGCATGTGTATACTAAACAGTTATTTCATTTCTAACATTCAAATAAAATTAATATTTATTTTTCAACTTGGAATGCATTAAAAAATAATGTCACATGCTAGTTCGCAAGTATTACCATTAGATGTAATTTTGATTATCAGCGAGTGTTAAAATAATGAACAATAATTTTAACAAAAATAACTATGTTTAAACATAAACACTAAACGACTCAAACCTACAGTAACTTACAACCATTGTGCCAACATTACCACCGCTGCGAACGTTTTCTTAATACAACCTTCAGTAGCCTCTTCCTATTCACCCAAAACTCACCTGATTCCTCCATCATTTGACAAGTTACTATAATTTTTCAGGACGAAAAATTTTAAGGAAGGGCGTGTAAACAAAGACAAACATTCATAGCACATTCATACTTACATTCATCTTGCACATTATACTCAAGAGTGATTGAACTCCGTACGCATTATATGTCAAGTTTTCTACCTTGAGACTGCGATAGCAAACAATAACGTTATACATTCGCGAGAATGCAACACACGAGTATGTGACGCACAAGAGGCGATCAAACTCTAAAATGCATCACATGCAAAATTCAATCAATCTTTTTCCCGAAATTATAAAAGTATCAATAATATCATACATACGAAAGAATGCAACTGTCTTTTACCATAGTATAAAAATCCAAGAGTTTTTAGCTCGCAAGCTTAATTTCATACTTACCGTCTAAGGCTACGCTTTGCTAAAAATTATTGTACTGAAGGTTAAGAAGGAGAAATAAAGATAAGTTCAATTCAACATTTATATACATGTATACATATTCTTTTATTCTTGGATACCTATCCTAAAGAACCAACGTCTTAAATTACAAAAATAAGTTACAATAAGAATTGAAATTTCATAAAAATAATAAATCAAGTTTATTAAATAAAGTTAAAGATACAATAATAACTGACTATTAAGGAAGTAAAGGAGTAAATTCGTTTTAACACGGAACGTACAACTTTATGCACACTCTTATTCATGCTATAAACGATGGTTTACTTAAATTTCACGAAAACGAAGTGTGTGAAAAACTCTCATACAATGAAAAAGGTGATTTTGTGTATTTAAAGCAGTTTCAGAATAAAAAAGAAGCTGAATTCACGGATAATGTTAAATGTATTTTAGGTTTTGAAAATGGTACATATGCAGTTTACGATGCAACGCAACAAAAAGGGATAAACGATACAGGCCTCACGCTAGTAGGTGATCAGCCAGCGAGCCTATCAAGAGCGATTTCTGATCAACTTTTTGTTTACTCTTATCTTTGCGAACTGTCAATAGTAGGAAATACTCACGTGTCTCTATTACGAATTGTTAATATTGAAGCAAATAAATTCAATTTTGGATCTACGATAGTCAAAAGATTTACGCCTGTTAATTATGTTCTACTTATAAACAATAGATTTCAAATTGTTGATATAGATATAAGAGATCGATTCGGTAAACCTATAGCATTCAAGTTTGGGACACTGACGGTAGCACTACATTTTAAAAGAGAGTATTAAAGAAATAATTATGAGCACTCACGATGTCTATTACCAACATCAAGTGGGAGAGGGGAGAGGGGTAAGAAACGTCTTTGTTGGTGCACCGCAGATGCGTGGCCATGGATTGGGGTCTTGGTTTTCTGGATTGTTTTGGAGTGCATTACCGGACTTAGCTAAAGGTGCTTGTGCTGTTGGTAAAGAAGCTCTGCGCGCAGGCGCAAATATCCTTGTGGATATTGGTGAAAATAATATGAGTTTTAAAGAATCTTTTAAGAATCGCATGAATGAATTGGGAAAAAATCTTAAACGTAAAGCTGCCGATAAAATAAATAAAATGATGGAGGGATCAGGGTATAAAACATCAACACGCAAACGATATCGACAGTCTTCTCGCGATTCCGCTGCGCGACGGATCACTTCAAAATCGAAAATAAAACGCTCAAAAGTGACTAAAATTAAACGTGCAAGAAAGAAGAAAAATAAAACAAACAAAAAAAACGTAATATTAAAAAAAGAGTCAAAATTAATAACAACAAGAAAATAAAAAAAGTTGGTGATATATTTGATAAAAAATGTCTTTTTTACACAGTCACTCGGAAGCTTGTCTCAAGACAGAGCTTGATATTTTCTCGCTACCTCCTACACAGACAGCTATAGAATCCAGCAGATGGGTATTTTACAAACCCGTTTCGTCTTTGAGCGATGAGAGTCCGATCGAATTCTGTGTAAATTCACAAAACGAGGACTACTTAGATCTAGCGCATACCATGCTCAGAGTGAGCGTAAAATTGACAACGTACAAGAAGGAGACAGACGGCCTCGTAACACCAATCAACAACTTTTTACATTCGCTATTCAACCAGGTCGATGTATACTTTAATAATAAATTAGTTTCGCCGCCAAATAACGCATACCCTTACAGAGCATATCTCGAAACTCTTTTAAACTATGGACCAGCTGCAAAACAATCGCATTTAACATCGGTTTTATGGGCCAGTGATACCACGGAAGAAATGGATGAACTTCCCGGATCAAACAAAAATACAGGCTTAAGAATGAGCCAAAATTTTTTATCAAACAATAAGACCGTCGATTTTATAGGACATTTACACTGTGACGTTTTAAATCAAGATCTATTCCTGCTTAATGGGATTGAAATGCTTATGAGACTAGTTCGCTCCAAAGATATTTTTTGTTTAATGGATGCTTCGGATAATAATTACGGAGTTCATATCACAGAAGCAACTTTACTTGTACGTCGTGTAAAAATAATCTTGACCGTCATGATCGTTCATGCGAAAGCTCTGAGTTCAACTACAGCCAAATATCCTCTTACGCGTGTAGAAGTGAAAACCTTTACTACGCATAGTGGTATAATGGGGGAATCTTTGGAAAATGTTATTCACGTTCAGCTACCGAAAAGAATTATAATCGGGTTTGTTGATAACAAGGCCTTCAATGAAGACAAAAAACTTAATCCGTTTAATTTTAAAAATTATTCGATAAACTTTTTGTGTCTGTACGTTGACGGACAACAAATACCGAGTAAACCCTTGCAACCACAGTTTGATGAAAAATCACCTTAATACATAGAAGCATATCATACATTACTTTCGGGTTCAGGGATACATTTTATGAATGAGGGAAACGATATTGATAAACAGGATTACGCAAATGGATTTTGTCTTTTCGCTTTCGATTTTACGCCAGATCTTTCAGCGCACTTTACCGGTCACTGGAATCTTGTAAAAAACGGTACAGTTAGAATAGAAGTAGGATTCGATAAGGCGTTATCGAAAACCATAAAGTGTGTTGTTTATGCAGAGTTTGATAACGTATTAGAAATAGACGCTGCCCGTCAAATCTTTGTTGATTATAATTCGTAAACATCTTCTTCCCTCCCCTCCATATTATCGCTTCAGATAAATGAAAACATGACACAAAAAAACTTTTCAAACTATCAGTCTGTTTGTACCCTTTTTACAGTCCAGTCGTAATCTCTTCACCAGCATTATGGATAAAATAGATTATATAATCGACATTCAAGCATTTCACGATAAGGACGGAGATTTTTTACCGAAGGAAATCGCTGTTCTCGGATTTGAATGTAATTTCGTCTCACACTGGACGATGAAACCGCCTTAAAGCTGTTCAAAATTAACAAGAGGATTGTTAGCAACAAGCAGCTACCTATCGTGCTTTCATCAAGGGATCGCGTGGTTCGACGGTGAATCAAATCTAGACGATGTATATAATGTACTACGTGAAGTCACAAGGAACACAGTACGTATTTTCGTGTGAGGCACGCAAAAGCAAAAGTTGCTCGAACGAATTCTTTCTCGACAGATTATTAATCTAGAAGAATACAACTGTCCCTCCTTCAAAACTTTACCACGAACAAGAAATCATTATTGTTTTTATCACAGTATAAAAGAAGAAAATTTTAGCTGTGCTTTGGCTCATGCATACAAGTTAAAATCCTGGCTCTTAAAAACAATTTATACACCGATACAAAAAGAAGAATCAACAGACGAGCCCGACAGACAAGAAAAAAAATAAAATCAACAAGATTCATAATAAAATTAAAGAATCAGATCTAGATAACGAATCACCACGGACAACCGTCTGCTCTACCCCCACTACTGTCATTGAAAATTTAAGCACTAGTGAGAACAATATTACAGAAGAAAATATCTACAATAATATCAGTGATGAACTCGTTGAAAGTGCTGAAAGGTCTCAAAAAGATCCCTGCCAAGACAGTGGGTGTGTTCCCTGCAGACAAGATTCCTCTAATCTGGGAAAAACCATGTGCCCGTGTAGTTAATCTCGATAAGAGCTCAAAACCAGGGTCTCATTGAGTTGCAATTTACGTCGATTCCAATGGACAGGGGACTTACTTTGACAGATATGGATTACCCCCAACCGTACCAGATCACATCGATCGCCTTAGAAGAAACTGCCGAGTATACGAGTGGAACATACAGCAACTTCAGAACCTGAACTCTGATGTGTGTGGGCAGTATTGTGTCGACTTTTTGTTATATATGTCTCATAATTATTCCCTTAACATATTTTGTACGTTATTTTCAACCAATACAGAGGATAATGATAGATTAAGCGTTATATTATTTAACCGAATCATGAATATAAAAAAGAAACAAAAAAATAGAAAAGAAATTATATGTACCCAGTGCAATCAAGTGTCCAAAGCAAAAAATATTATGCGATGTGTGTGTATATATATGTGTATGTTCATGTGTGTGAATAACTTCTAATATTTTTTTACTTTGTTACCATACTTAATTGTTATCAAGACACCATCAAAGATGGATCAGACACCGAGCTTGGGGAACATTGGCGATCGCATTCCTCTAATCGAAAAAAATAACAGTAAAAAGTCAGAAAATCAAATAAAAGACTCACAATAGAAACAGTATACACAGAAAATTTCTACAAACACATACTCTATCCCTGAAAGAAATAGCTACAAAAAATTTTTACTTTAAATATATGTAAATAAAAAATACTTCGAAACTTATATAATAATATCGTTGTTGTAATAATGTTATAAAAAATAAATGTATGAATCGAATATATCTCTATTTATTTCTATACCCTTCTATATTTCTATATTTATTTATTATTAACATTTATCATTTATTATTAGCATTTATTATTTTTCATTAACATTTATTATTTTAATCTATTGATATATTTTTATATTCTATTTTACTAATTATTTTCTTATTAAATTTTATTTTTTTTTTTTATATTTCGATCATCGAGAAGCGAGATAATACCGGAGCGATAAGGGATGCCGCGTTACATAGGGCCTCAGACAACCGATCCGGCAAACACGTCCCCCCAAAGCCTCGATCCGGCAAATACGTACCTCCAAGTATGACGTCATAGGTGTCTGCCATTCGAATACCCCTTCTACGTATATATTTTAATACAAACTAACTATAATTTCAACTTCAAAAACAATAATATCTCTTTCCTTGGGCAAGTATACTGCGTGAACCGATTCCTTCATGCGAAGAAAATTTCGTGTAGCACGTACAAATGAATAAAGAAAATGGTCATAATATACAAATGCCGCATGTTCTCTATCAAACACTTCTTCTTAGCAGTAATTGTAAAGTTGAAAAATGAGGGAAAATAAATAAATAAATTCAAACTAACCAAAGCTGCACGCGAAATCGCAAGCTCACATGTTTATCATATCATAATGTATAAAAATTTATTAATAAAAATTTTTTTTTCTTCCCTAAATAGCAATTTTACCATATTTTCATTTTTCTTAAAAATATATACAGTATCAAATGTTAATTCGCATGCAGCTTTGGTGATCAATACAACAAATACAGCAACATATAGTTTATTGACAGTTTATTAAAAACTAGCAATTGGTTATCGAATTCTTGCTAAAAAAATATTCAAACATTAGTTAAAACAAACCAAAAGTTAAAAAGAAATAATAAAAATTTTATTTGAGCAATTCTTTATTTTTCGTGGAATTAACTTTACAAATGAAATTCGATTGCTGAGGCGACCATTTGAGCATATCAGACACCATTCATTGATAAAATGTATCAGAAATCAATCTTTTTATTTAAACCATCTTGAATAATATTACAATGTAAAATTGTACAACAATCCATAAAATTGGAATTATTCTGAATCTTAAAATTTTCAAACAAAAGGCTAAAAAGAACTACAATTTCAAATTAGAAAAAAACTAATTAAATAAAACAATAATGGTAATAGTCCATAAAATTAAATCATTTAATGATATAAAACAATAATAACACAGGCCAACATGGTTTTGTTGTCAAAAAGTGGAGGGTCATTTCCGAAGTAATTTTTTGCGTAGAATCCGAATCCGGGGTCCGAATTGCTCTATCACGTCAGGATTTTGAGATATTTGAGGTTTTTTACCCAAAAAATGGCGTTTTTGGCTACTTTTGAGGTTATGTACAGAAGAGACAAAATTTTTTGGGAGTTTTTTTTTAGTTGCATCTTATAGCACTACTTTTCCTCTTTAATTTAAGAGTCGCAGAGTTCAATTACGATTTTTCTACACCAAGTTACGCCAATTTGAAATTACGAGCGGGAGTCCCTTCGCCAATATTAAAACATGTTTTCTTTTTAATTTTGCCCCGTCTCACTTTGGAATTCCTTTAAGGTGGTTCGTGCGGTAAGAGAGAGAAAGCTAGCTGTGAGAGAAAGAGATAGCGCTCACATGATCCAGTTGCGCATGCGCAGCAACGTAAATGTGAACGAAATATGCATCGTTTATCTAATAATTACATTTTCAAAACACTTTATCTCTTTAATAAAACGATGAATTTACGTGAATCTTGTTGGAAAATGTTTATTATTAGTTCCTTTATATATGTTTAAATTTTCAATTACAATTTGAATGTAGTTTATGAAATATTGCGATTAACAGCTACGAAATGTAAAAATTCCAATATATATAGATATACTTCCAATGTAATTTGTAAAACTTTGAACATCGATTAATCAAAAACGAAACGATGAAATGTTCTGAAATTTTAATATGA
Organism: Anastatus disparis; assembly: GCA_017163975.1. Classification (NCBI taxonomy): domain Eukaryota; kingdom Metazoa; phylum Arthropoda; class Insecta; order Hymenoptera; family Eupelmidae; genus Anastatus; species Anastatus disparis. The sequence goes on from JAFFSR010000391.1 coordinate 938,112, forward strand.
TATTCACATTGCCTTCATTGAACTATACCTACAATTTCAAGAATATCTTGAAAAAACACGTTAGTCGCACGAACCACCTTAAGCATACATTTCTTTAGTGTGAATCATTTAGTATAATTTTGCCCCGTCTCATTGATATACAATTTTTTATTATTTGTACAAAAAAGACCATTTGTATTGATTCTGTATTTATTGTAATCGCAAATAAATCATTTTTTTAATAACATTTTAAGCAACAATTTACTAGATAGCTCTTAATTGTTCGTTCATAGTGCCTTATTTTTTGGAAAAAATTTTGTGAATATTTGTATTTGATCTGTTGGTTAACAACTCGCTGGAGGTATAAAGTATTAAATTAAATATTCTAACTGTTGATCATTTCAATAATGACCTCGCGTAAGTTTTTAAATAATCCTGACAGCTTTTGCTACATTTGTAGTCGCTTCGTGTTCGCAAAAAATGCGATGAAAATCAATGAAACGATAAAAATATTTTATCTTAATTACTTCAATATTTCGATAACTAATCAGGATAAGTCTTGGGTCCCACATACGGCTTGTAAATCATGTGTTAAAACATTAAGACGTTGGTATAATGCCCATAAAGAAGTAACACCAATGCCTTTCAAAACTCCTGCAATTTGGTGTGAACCTGTTAGCCACAATAAATGTTATTTCTGTTTAACCAAAACATTTGGATATAATATTAAAAATGCTTGTAATATAAAATATCCGAATGTAGCAAGCGTAACGAAGCCTATTCCTTTTGCATCTGGTGATGTTCCTCCAAGCCCTCCATTTGTAAGAATAAATGTTGAAGACCATACAGTCTGTGACGATATTGAAAATCAGGATTTTGAAGACATCGAATCAACCTCTGATGCTCCTATTTTATTTGATCAGGCTTCTTTAAATGATTTAGTCAGAGATTTAGGCTTGTCGAAAGAAAAATCTGAGTTGTTAGGATCAAGACTTCAAGAGAAACACCTTCTTGCTCCAGGAACTACTTTTAGTTGGTATCGTAATCGAGAGAAGGAATTAGATGAGTATTATTCTGCATGTGATGAATATGTTTTTTGTAATAATGTTAAAGGCTTAATTGAAAAATTAGAACTTCCTTATGATACTGATCAATGGAGATTGTTTATTGATTCCTCAGAAACAAGTTTAAAAGCAGTTTTATTGCATAACTCAAATAAATATGCGTCAATACCTATTGCTCATTCTGTACACCTAAAGGAATCATATGAAAATGTAGAAACTATTCTTAAAGCAATAAAATATGAACAGCATAAATGGGAAGTATGCGGAGACTTAAAAATGGTTTCAATGCTGCTTGGACAACAATTGGGTTATACAAAATATCCGTGCTTTATATGTTTGTGGGATAGCAGAGATAGAGTTAAGCATTACGTTACAAAGGATTGGCCTCTTCCTAAAACTTTAAAACCTGGAGATCCCAACATTATTCAACAACCGTTAATTGACTCTAAAAAAGTTTTGTTGCCTCCGCTTCATATAAAATTAGGATTAATGAAGCAATTTGTAAAGGCTCTTGATACCGATGGTGCATTATTTCAATATCTTAGAGATAAATTCCCTTATTTAAGTGAGGCGAAGATAAAAGAAGGAATATTTGTTGGACCACAAATAAGAGAATTAATGAAAACAACAGAGGTTGAACAGGTTATGACAAATGTAGAAAAAGAAGCCTGGATTAGCTTTAAAAAAGTTGTTAAAGGATTTTTGGGTAATAATAAAGTTAGTGATTACAAAGAAATAGTTGACGATATGATTGAAAAATTTCAGAATTTAGGTTGCAATATGAGCGTAAAATTGCATTATTTACACTCTCATTTAGAATGGTTTCCAGAAAATCTAGGTGCCGTAAGCGAAGAGCAAGGTGAGCGATCTCATCAGGACCTCAAAGAAATGGAAAGACGTTATCAGGGTAAATGGTCTCCAACAATGTTAGCGGACTATTGCTGGTGTCTTCAACGAGATGAGCTAAATGTTCGTCATAAAAGACGGTCTGGGTCAAGATCTTTACTAGATCAAAAAAAAAGATTTCATAAGTTAAACTGAAATAGTTTCTAATCGTGAGAGGCGAGGGGACTCACGTAAATTAAGCACCCCGATCGTGAGAGGTGAGGGGACTCACGTAAATTAAGCACCCCGATCGTGAGAGGCGAGGGGACTCACGTAAATTAAGCACCCCGATCGTGAGAGGCGAGGGGACTCACGTAAATTAAGCACCCCGATCGTGAGAGGCGGGGGACTCACGTAAATTAAGCACCCCGATCGTGAGAGGCGAGGGGACTCACGTAAATCCAGCACCCCAAAGGGAACAGATTTTACTACGTCCACGTCGTTGTTCCTGGGTAATACTAAATGTAAAAAAAAGTTTAACTTGAAATGCACTTGAAGATCAAGCTGAAGGTCAAATTCAATGTCACGATACCTGTGTAAATATAAATTACTATAATGTATTATGTTTATCGTAGCAACAAAAGTTATTAGATAGCAGAAAATGAAAATATGTTTCATATTTGCAATGTTTTTTGAAAATTTTTATACGCCATTTTGAATCCGCCATCTTGAATTTGAAAATTTTAATATCTCAACTTCATATTCGTAATCAGTAACCCCAAAAATCCCCAAGTAAAAATTTTGAAAAAAAAATACCCAGTAGACAAATGTCTGCCTCAACGTATTCAATGCAAATGGTCATGCAATTAATAGGACATATCTCGTAATTTCAAATTGGCGTAACTTGGTGTAGAAAAATCGTAATTGAACTCTGCGACTCTTAAATTAAAGAGGAAGAGTAGTGCTATAAGATGCAACTAAAAAAAAACTCCCAAAAAATTTTGTCTCTTCTGTACATAACCTCAAAAGTAGCCAAAAACGCCATTTTTTGGGTAAATAACCTCAAATATCTCAAAATCCTGACGTGATAGAGCAATTCGGACCCCGGATTCGGATTCTACGGAAAAAATTACTTCGGAAATGACCCTCCATTTTCCAACAACTTCCATGACCCCAATATTTGTAGGCCTGTGTAATTGCTACTTTACAAAATTCGTCATAATAATCTTTTCCTTTTGTTGCTGAAATATAAATCATAAATTCAAACGTTTTTAAACTTTAAAAAATAATGTGAAAAGGCAACTACTGTGTAGTATTGATTATCGATCGAATGGTAACCTCTTGCTTGGTTACGAATGCGACAACAGAAAACTGTAGTACGCATTACCATCATGGCGAGGTCACCCGTAGAATCGGTGTGTTACTGACCTAGTCGCAGTAGATAACCAACCGACATGATCAAGAATCGATGCCATTCAGGTAACTCATACGCCCATGGTGACCCAGTAAGATCATACCAGTAAATAATCAATAGATAACTTATTACATCTTTTGTATTAAAATCAAGTTTTCTTATTTTTTCTTTTAAAGCAACTAACTTAACCAACAACGAACAACATTAATGCAATCAATATTGGTTACTAACTTAATTATATTCACAACTCAAATGAGAAGAAAATACACTTTTCTGTTTTTGATTTCAAACTTTCTATTAAGAGCAGGCCGGATTCGCTGTCCTTGTCTAATTGGCATTTTTGTTATTTACTCAAGTTTTAATCGGTGTATCTTCAAATTAAAGGTCGAGCGCAATAGATATTATTATTATGAACATCTATGCACAAGAAAAAAAATATCTACCGGTTTGTTTTTGAGAAAAGTAAGTAACGCCAAAGTAAAAGTTTATGTTTATAATATTTTCGCGTTGCTTACTTTTCTCAAAAACAAACCGGTATTTTTTTCTTGTGCATAGATGTTCATAATAATAATATCTATGGCGCTCGACCTTTAATTTAAAGATACACTGATTAAAACTTGAGTAAATAACAAACAACTCAATTGTTACTCGGTCGGTATCAGGTTCTATTCCGGCCTACCGTTAAATCAAACATTTCTACAACTTTTCTCAGCATAATAATAATAAAATAATAAAAATAATAATAAGATCGACGCATTGGCCAAGTGGTTCGGCGCGCGCCACGGTTACTTGGATGGTTGACCGCTCAAGTGCCCCGTGCGGCCGGTTCCAACTTGCTTCGTGTGACGGTCGCTTCGGCATGCTGGCCACTTGACAATGTGAGCAAGAGGTGTGGCAAATACGGTGTAGGTACTCTTGTACAAGGGTTACCTAATACCGAATTCGCTATATACACCGGCCCATTCCGGAGAAGCTTTTTCCTAAGCATTTATCCCACTAGGTTTGGCTGCAGGGTTATTCCTTCTTCACGGGCATTACCCCGGGCGAATGCGGAATGGAATGGGTAGGGGGGTAATTGAAAATGGAAAAGATAAATAAAGGTGTGGGGGATACGTAAAAACATGTATAAAATGTATACGTGGAAACCACCAAAGAAAAAAAAATAAAAAAAAAATAAAAATAATAAAACTTCGAATTTCTATTTTTTTGGTTCAATTCCCAAAACTAAAATTTATTACACTTTTCTTAAAAATAAACCAAAACCAAATGGATGCTTAATAAAAATTTTTAAAAGTTTATACAAATTCGATATTACATTAAAATTTCATCTTTTAAATTTTGTCCCTTTCTGAAGATGGGTAATCCAGACTAAATTTTAATTTAGCTACACTTTGCTAAATTTTAATGATGATTATTGATTATTTTACAAACCTTTCCAAAATTCCTATTTAATTTAATTAATAATTCTACCAATAATTATTATTAATTTTAATAGACATACAAATTATTATTTTTTTTTACTATTACACAAGTAATCATTAAAGTTTGTTCTTTTAAATAAATTTAACAGAATTCCGTTGACAAATAGAACTCAATTTCAAATATCTTCAAAATTATAAGAAATCCTAGCCTAATAATAACATAATTACTTCAAAATTGTTTGTTGTTTACTGCCATAATTTATATTCGTAGTTAATTTTCCTTCTAAAAATCCTAACTAATCTTGTAATTCAATAAATTATGAACCATTATGAATTAATAATAGTAAATTCATTTCAGTATATTATAGCCCTAAAATTTTATTGACGATATTTATTTCATCGACATTTTTATTAAAATTATAACTAAAAGAAAACTAATTAGTTAAATCAAACAGAACCTATTAATTAGTAAATTTGTTAATAACCATAAAATTTTGTTTTTGTTAGTTTTCTATTACTATTAAAAGTTACACATGTTTAATTGTACTCTATTAATATTATTCATAGTATTTATTTTCCTCTTTCAGTAAGATAACAGCAAGTTTCAAAATTATTTAAAAAATTCATAGTTAGCTAATTAAAATGCATTTTGGAAAGTGTGTAATTAAAAACTATCTATATTTAAAAATAAAAATTTTTTCCAATATATATTCTATGTTTACAATTAACGAAATTGTACAATATGCAATAAATTTCCAACTTAATAATTAACAACTATTAAATTTTTAAAAGAAAAATAAAAGGGGGCATAAAAAAAAATTCCATTAATTTTTTTGAGTAATATGTCTAAAATAATTGAGACAACATAACATGCTAAAATTTAACATTTCATTAATTATAAAGAGAAATTTTTAATATTTTCATCTAACCTACAAAATTAAATTCTCTAATTTACTTATTTGATTTAAACTATTTTCAATATATAAAATTTTACTTATATACAATACTTTAAAATATAACAGCAAAATACCTTATTTCAATTCGTTATATTTACGGTTTTCTCATAGCGTTTTCTACCTCTGCATTCTCCTTTTACTTTTATACATGAAATTTAAACTCTAAATTTCTCGTAAAATCACAGATAAAATTTAACCTAACACTGTAAGAAAAATAATGATTAAACTGAGTGTAAAACAATATAACAATTTTTGTAACTAGATGCTACAAATTAAAATTTAAGAGAGATCAAAATTTAATTTAATACAAAATCGGGGTATATCTATAGCTTACTTGAGTTGCCTCAGCAAAAGATAAGAGTGATATTACAATAAGAAGATAGGCAAATAATTTCAAATGAACTTTTCCACAAACAAAATTTTGGATGATTTAATTCTGAAGTTTGTGAATCGAAAGAAAAACCCAAGGAAAAATATAAGCAAAAACAAACAAAATTTTCTCCTAAAAAAAAAAATTTCATAAACTGTTCGATTTTAGTAAAAACTTTGAATTTCGATCCAGAATTTAAACAATCTTTAGCCACTAAACGTTGATTAATTTAATTTACATTATAGATTTCAACAATGTTTTAATATTGATCTCGTTAAAGTTATTACTTACATAGTCACTCTAAAATAATCTAACTGTAAAATTCAACCTACCTGCGTAAACCTAAATCTCAAAATTTTATTTTTTTGATCGTAAATAATCGATAATAACAAATTGCTGGTTATACATATAATATAGTTATACAGTTATATATATAATTAAATATATTTAAATATATTTCAATACACATACGTTAACTAGATTTCCTTGTTCTCAGATAAAATAACACCAACAACAAGGACACCCGGGCAATAATTTTTCTTTCATTTGAATTAATAGAAAACTTATTAACTTCTCAATGGAATGTTTACATACTTTAAATTAGTATGCATCTTAATTCAGCTAGAAAATCCAAAATTAAAGTAGTTCTCATTTTTCCTATCCCAGTATCAACTAAAACCAACAAAGTTTTCTATAAATATCGGACGGAATTACACGTAAATATTTAATTTGTTAAAACTATAAATATAAAATTTATAATTTATATTTGTTGCTCATAATATCTGCTGGTCAGATATATAAAATTCATGGTAAAACACCATATATTGCAAAAAAACCATACGATATTTTAAGTTAGAATAATATACTATCAACTATTGCAATATTTGAATGGATGTCAAATAAACGATGGTTTCAGGATTTTGTGACTTTGCGATCCACAAAATATAGAAGAAACAGCTGTATAGGAAATAGTTAGAATTAAGTAGCGACTCGAGTATAAATAAAGCGAAAAATTAAATACAAATGAAAATGAATACAATGAAATAAAAAATGAAACAATGAATGTATACAATGAAAAAGGGGAATAATACAATAAACATTTTCACTGACGATGATGATCAATGAAACGTCATAGTCGGACGGGAGCTGATTTGATCACACGCAGTGAAACGCGATAAAAAATTACCGATGTGTTGAGATATCTAACGTCACTTTATAGGGTGGAAGCCAGGTATACAAGATTTTCTAATAATTGGGGGGAAATATGCTTTTAGAGCATAATGTTGCGACCAAAACTGAAATAATATAAAATGAAAATGAAATACCAATGAATAATAAATACAATGAATCAATATAAAACAAATACAATGCGAAAAATATAAAATTAGGGCACTGGGATATCTAACGACACTGTATAGGGCGGAAGCCAGATATACAGAGCCATTAGGTTAAAAAAATATTAATTAAAATTTAGGAATTAATCCGTATAGTTCATCCTAATGATTCAAATAAAATAAAATTTGCAACTTTTAGCAGCAACAAATATAAAACGCTGCTAAGTGCTTTGGCTGAATGCTTTCTCATAGAGCTCTTCGAGTTTCATTAATTTTTTTATATTTATTTAAATGTGATTTTAATATGAAAAAATTGTTTAACATTAATATTTACTCATATTGTACTTTCTAAATTTCGAGCATATATGCTAGCTGATTGCCTTTTCAACATTTATAATGTATTTTAAAGCATCAAGTAATACAAAAAAATTTGTTCTATTGAAAAAATGATATAATGTAGTAATAAAAAGAATGATGAAAACAAAATTTCTAATCGTAACCACTAAGAAAGAAAATAAATGAATAATAAATATTTTTATGAAAATTTTCAAAATGCTCTTAAATTAAAACTGCGCTGAGAAAATTAGTTTTCCAAAGCTTGTTTTCTTTAGAAATAACTTGCATACAAATTTTGGAGCAAATCTATCGAATGGTAGTGCGCTAAGAAAATCAGTTTTTAAAAAATTTTTCTTCTTTTAGCAGTCAAAAATAAGTTTTAAGAGGAGGCCGTATAGTTCTATCCTTGTCTAATCTAAATTTTTGTTATTATGACTAAATTAAATATTTTTATACAAAAGTAAGGGCAGAGCCCAATAGATTTAAGGATGAGCAGACGATTCTATTCTATGAAAAAATATAAAATTTTCATTAGTTTTCGAGTGAAGTCTGAAACGGAAAAAGAGTTAAATTTGATTGAAGTGTTCAACTCTTTTTCCGTTTCAGACTTCACTCGAAAAGTAATGAAAATTTTATATTTTTTCATAAAATAGAATCGTCTGTTCATCCTGAAATCTATTGGGCTCTGCTCTTATTTTTGTATAAAAATACTTAGTTTAGTAATTATAACGAAAATTTAGATTAGACAAGGACAGAACTATACAGCCGCCTCTTAAACAAATTTCCTAGCAAATTCTTCGAGTAGTCTACGTGATATACAAAAAAAAATGAAAATAAAATTTTTATGAAAATTTTCAAAATGTTCTTGAATTAAAACTGCACTGAGAAAATTAGTTTTCCAAAGCTTGTTTTCTTCAGATAGAAGCAAATAACTTGCATACAAATTTTGGAGCAAATTTATCGAATGGTTTTCGTAAAATAGAAAAAAAATAAAAAATTTTTTTTAATTTTAAGGTAGTACTATTGTTAAGAGATTGACGGTTTTTTATGAAAATATTCAAAATGCTCTTAAATTAAAACTGCACTGAGAAAATTAGTTTTCCAAAGCTTGTTTTTTTCAGATAGTAGCAAATAACTTGCATACAAATGGAGCAAATCTATCGAATGGTTTTCGTAAAACAAAAAAAAATGAAAAATAAAAATTTTTTAAAAAATTTTAAAAATGGTCTAAAATTAAAAGTGCACTAAGAAAATCAGTTTCCAAAAGTTTTTCTACTTTTGGCAGTTGAAATTAAGTTCCATACAAATTATCAAACAAATTCTTCGAGTAGTTTACGTAAAATACAAAAAAAAATGAAAAATCGAAATTTTTTTAAAATTCTTAAAATGACTAAAAAAAAGCTACACTGAGAAAACCAATTCTGAATAGCTTCCGCACAAGTTGATCGAAAAATTGAATTGTATGGAAAATTTTAAGTAAATCCATCGAGTAGTTTTTAAGATTTTATTGGCTTAATAAATAGAAACATTTTTTTCAAAAATTTCAAAATGCTTTAAAATTAAAACTAAGCTAAAAAAATCAGTTTTTGAAAATTTATTTTATTTGGGCAATCACAAATAATTTCCATGCAAATTTTGAAGCAAATTCATCGAGTAATAGACAAAAAAATCAAAATTTTTTTTTTTAAGTGACTCCAAAATTAAAACTACGCTAGAAGAACTAATTATCAATAGCTTCCCAGCAAGTTAGTCAAAAAAAATAAATTCTATGCAAAATTAGAAGCAAATCTATAGAGTAGTTTTCGAGATACAATTTACTAACTGAAATTATACATCCACACACACACACACACACACATACATACAGACATTTTCTAGAAACCACTTTTTTCGACTCCCCGAGTTCAAATATGTACAAATTAATGAAAAAATAGAAAAAAATTTTTTTTATCGATACAATGCTTTCTCTATGAGAAAGCGCTACTTATTGTCTAGATATAAAAACTGGACAGCCATGATCAGACTCATCAGTCTAATTCCAGCAGCAAAACAAGTAACTTCAAGTTCAATTTAATTAAGTTAGTTGTTATTTAATAATATACAAAGTTATATAGTGCGAAAAAGCTAGTGTTTTCAAGGATCCGTCATACAACTGGAGTATAACCTCGGTAATATTATTTAATTTTATATATTTGACTAGGCAAATTTTATACATCTTTTTCTTCTAATTACGAACATTTCTTTTTTTTAATTAATTTTATCGTTATTGCATAATTTACATGTTTAACTTAATTTATTATTTCATTCAAACAAAAATGTTTTTTCATTATTTTTGTTATTTGATGTTTTAATTGTTGAATCAAAAAATTTTTTTTTTATTCTGTTTATAAATATATTAATTTCCAATGATGAAAAAGTTCACCCGAGCATCGCAGATTGACATAAGAAGTAATTTGGTTGATCTTAGTAGCGAAAACTCATGAAATGAACTTACAAGGAGAGCACCCCACCTCCGGAAAACGGATTCGGCTGAAACTAAATGATATGATTTTTTGATGAAAAAAAATGAACCCATGTTTTCTTTTCGTCGGAGAGTCCCCCTAGACAAGAATATAGACATTTTTTCAAAAATATAGTGAATAAAAGCCTTTATAAGAACATAAATAACCAAAGAACTAAGACTCTTACAAAAAAATGCATAAGAAATAAAATAAAGCACGAATTGAATGCTTTAATTTAAGCTTTGCTGAATTAAAAAAGCTTCTGTTGTTCGTAAATTATTCTTAATTAAATATTACCACGTATTTACTTAATATTTTTAGCATATAAAATATGATCAATTTTTCACGTTATTTCATTAACATATTTTAATCGCCTGTAACTTTTGAACCACTAAAGATTTTTTAATGCGACAAAGCTTAAATTAAAGCATTTAATTTGTGCTTCATTTTATTTTTCATACATTTTTTTGTAAGAGTCTTAATTCTTTGGTTATTCAAGTTCTTATAAAGACTCTGTTTCACCATATTTAAAAAAAATTTCTATATCCTTGTCTAGAGGGCCTATTCGACGAAAAGAAAAGACACAGGTTAATTTTTTTTATCAAAAAATCATATCCTGCAGTTTTAGCCGAATCCGTTTTCCGGAGGTGGGGTGCTCTCCTTGTAAGTACGCAATAACTTAATTTCTCAACAGAAGTAACTATTTAATTTCTCTCAAATAATTCCATCGCAACGAACTCTCTTAATTAACATAAATGAGATAAAACGATTAATCAGTTCTATATCTTGATTCATACGCTGGATATCTGTGAAAATTTTCCAGATTACCTTCAACGTGTCTAGCATACGTAAGAAGTTTCTGTCGGGGTGTACGCTGTACAGCCAAAATTCTGCAACTCTATGCAACGAAAAATAACGATGAACCGCTATCACTTTCGTTTTTTTTTATTTTGTTGTGTTACTTTTTCTAAAAACAGAAACTTATTTTTTTTATTACTTATTTTCTATACCTGAAATCTGTTATTTCCTGATTTTTATTATTTCAAGTAAAGACCTTCCTAATAAGTCATTTCCATTACCTCAGGCTATGCTCTGTATTATCTACACTTTGGGGACAATACATAGGCCTTTAGTTTTCTATTATACATCATTGTAAATAATGACATTGAAATCATTTTTCCATACCCTCTCCGTATAAAAAGAAAAGAAAAAAGATAGTAATACCTAATCTGTCTAAACATTCTTCAACTTCTCCTTATAGAGGCTTTAAATTTTTTTTTAAAACTCGAACCCTCTCAAAATCGGGATTCTAATCATCATAGATAAATATAAAACTATTGGTCAATCTTGTCTCTTAAGTTCTACCAGGGGCATTATTCTAGAATTTTTTTCTTTGATATGTTGTTCTATCACCTTGATTCCGATAAAATGTATAAATTGGCGCGATAAACGTATTTAGCAAGTATTTTATCACCGAATATAGTTATTTTCGTAAGTTGGTTGGTAGTTACTATAGGGAAATCTAGTAATTTTAATTTGTATATGGATAAAACAATCGGTATAAAGTTTGAAATACCGTGATAATATTATTTTTATCTCTAGTTTTTTAACGAGATATAAGGATAAAATTTATCGAGGTATTTTCAATTTATTTCATGTTATTTTTATCGCTTCAAATTAGAGTTACTAGATTTCCCTATAAGGGCTACTAACCGTATCGAGAAAGTTAGTATATTCGGTGATAAAATACTTGCTAAATATGTTTATCTCGTCAATTTATACATTTTATCAGAATCGGGGTGATAAAACAATATATCGAAAACAAAAATTCTAGAATAAGGCCCCAGGTTACCTTTGGCCATTGGTCAAAAATTCTGATCACAATGAACACCGTATGAATCTCTGCAGCGAGCGTTGACCAAAGCTCCGCGAATTTATTTCAATTGGAATTACTGAAAACTATCTCATGCTATGACTTTGCAGTTTAACTTTAAGTTTTAACCAGTCATTCTTGATATCCTCTAACATTTTTGCTGATTAATTCAATTTCTTTGATGGTAACTTAAACTACATTTGATCTTGTTTTCTAGTTGTATATACATTATGTTATATCTTATACTTATTTTTGCGGAAATTTGATTATTAAGTATTAGGGGAAAAAAATCGAAAAAACACAAATGTCAATCCTCCTTAAACGCTGTCACTGTTCAAATGCCACTCTGCATAATTGGTAGCGTTTTTTTTAACCACTCTAAAGCATTTCGCTCAAAAGAACTGCTGGTAAATCCGTAATATTGGAATCCTGTTCAGTACCAGGTAATCTTTGAGATCCTGTTTAATTCTAACAACTAGTTGCGATCGACATTGAACTATCAGTCGAGATGTCAATGTATTTGAATTACCTGACGATAGACCTTTTTCCTGTGATAAAAACTTAAATCTTTTATAATTTTATTAGGTTGAATTCTACTATAATTTTTTTTAACTCTAAAAAAAATTACAATTCCTTACCTTCCATCTTAAAATTTAAGATAAAACTATTATTTAAATTCAATAAACATATCGGAATCACGATCTCGGCTACATTTCGTTTCTCATGTAAACATTATACGCTAGCATCATGCAACTTTGCAAGCTTCGAGAAATTTCCTTCAAATGTTAACTGTTGGCATTTTACTAATTATCATGTAAGATATCGGAACGATAGTATTCTGCTTTCTGTCACTTTCATTTTTAATCAAAATTTGCATTAATTGTTGGCAAAAGGATATACTTGACTCATTAACTTTAATCTATAGGTCAACGGGTACCCTTAAAAGGTTATTTTTTAAAAGCATCGAACCTTTTTTATTTGGTTCTGTACATAATTACGAGTACAAATCTATTATTTTAATATTATCCGAATATCTATGGAAGTCAGCTGTGCTTCCTACAGCGTGTCCGATAAAAACTTGACTCTAGCTATTCTTATATCTTCTCGGTTCTTATACCAGGCCGCTGCTATAGGGAGTTTTTTTAATTCTTTTTGGCACTATTGCTTTCTCTTTATTTTTTGCCAAAGTTATTAGTTTTTGTAAAAATATAATTTCTTTGATTAGAAAAGGACAGAGATACGTGACCTCCTCTTAAAGTCACTTAATTAGAATCTATTATTAGTTAAAATATCATTAATTATGCTTAATGCATATTCTTAACCTTTTTGTTTATTCATTTTTGGTAATATGATAAAAATAGATTTTATATTTTTCATATAATTTTTAAGCATAAATTGGATTGTGAAATGTACAAATGTAACCAAATAATTGACTAGGAGCTTTTGGAAATCAAGATTTACATGATTTTTCTATACATTTATCCCACTCATCATCTATTTCAACTGAATTTTTTGCTTTTGCTGCTTCAAATGATGTTGAATATGTAATTCCATCAAAAGTTGCTGAGCTTTCAAAAGATGTTGCAGCTTTAACGTAAAGCAGAAGTAATCTTAAAAAGAATCTTTCTCTTTGTTTTGGATTAACTGAGTATATTCTGGTTAGAATAGGTTTCATAGTTTTTATTCTTTTCGTCCATGTTTTATGTCTTTGATTAAAAACATCATGTTGCGGTATATCAGAATAAAAGTAATTATGTGTCTCTGGGTCACTTTCATTAAGTTCAAACCACGCTGTTTCTGTTGTATTTACATTTTTTTTATTAATTTCGTGTTCGGATCCTTTTTAAAAATACACATATTGTTAATTTTCATTATGAACAGCTTATCTATGAATTGCATGTGGAAGTTCACTAATATTATATTCCAATATGCGATTTATAGCTTCTGGCGGGAAAACGTATCTTGTGTTTATATATTGTTTAATTTTATCATATTACATATCCAAATCATCCGTTTTGTCCATTTCATCTTTATTATTATTACTTTCAGTATTTATTTCACTTGCTTTCATTTCGATAAATGCACAATCATGTCCTTTGAAGCAGTATTTAAATAAGTATTTCATAACTTCTATTGTTGAACATAATGTAATATTAATATGAAAATTAAACTTTAGTACTAAATATCGGTTATAAGAAACAACAAACCTATTGTCTGCTCACTTGTTTATTGTGTATAATTTCTTATTTTTATCATTTCTTTGTCGACAAGTAGGATAACCATTTGTCATTATTGTAGTTTCATTAAATCGTTTCGGAAGATTTTTCGTACACTTTCCTGATTCCTTATCCATACAAGGTGAGTTTTTATTCTGATCTCCACAAGGACCATAGATCATAAATTGTTTAACTATTTCATATAATCTGGGATTCTCATTTTTATTTAGAATTTCAGCTACTATAAATTTATCAACGTCATCACTATTATAATTTTTATCATCTTCACTTTAAAATATTAACATATCTGCATTCGGTAATCATCTCTTTTGAAATTCTACTTCGTATGAATATGCAATGCATTTGCCCTAAATATATTTTTTAGTAATTTGCTATATTAATATTTTTAATTTTTAATACAATACTTCAACAACAATATCTGGTCAATCTATCACTTCTTTACTTTGTCTTGTATTATTTGTGATTTCTTCCTATTTCGGATTGCATGTCATGGTAATGAAAAATCTGGTTTTTTCAATTCTTCGTACTAATGTCATGGAATCCAGAAAATTTTGATGTAAAGAACGCGGACTTCCAGTAAAAGTTGATGGTAATGTTACATTATAAACGTATCTTTCTTATTAACATTGGTAAATCAAAATTCCTCAGTTATTGAACAGTCGCATTATTTCATTATTTAGCGAAATTAAGTAGATCATAAGAAAAGAATCAAAATGTATATTTCGAAATTACCAAACGAATCCTAAAAACCATTACGAAACATATTATCAAACTTTAAGAAAATTCATAAATAAAAATTGATGTAAAAGATAATAAATCTTATAAACAAATTTGAGTATAAAAGCCAAATGAAACAAATGACATTCGGGACATTATCCTGGGTTTCTTATTGGTAATACGTTTACACTGCCCGTCAAGTTCTATATTTCAAAGCAATTGCTATTACTAAATATACATATATCAATTATTAAAATATATACGCGCATAAAAATCAATTGTATCAAAAGTGTTAAAAGATATCAATAAACCTCGAGGATCTATTTACATATTGTGCCTATTCGTTTGTCTGCCCATACCTAGCACGAATCTACTGAGAAATACTACAAGGTAAAAATATATAATTATTCAATAAACTCTTGATTTCAAGAATCAAGTTTATCCTTTAATAATATTCAATCGTGAGAGCGATTTCGTTCGATTAAATATTGGTGGAGTTTTTCCACCACTAGATTCATACATCTTTATCTTTATGACATACATTTTATAAATAAATTCAATATTTCAAACGAACATAATTTATATATATTCAATGCAATTAATGAATGTAATTAAATAACATATCCGCTTTTATTTAGTCCTGGTGCAAGCCAGGACTTAACATTTTGGTTCCGGTACGAATTAGTTTGACCGTAACATTTTGGTTCCGGGTACAAACTTTTTAATTGAGAAATCGTATTGAATATATTGAAGGATAATCAAAGAAAATTTATAATTCTTTACCTATTTATATATAAAGTGCATAAAAATATAAAGGGCTTATAATAAATACAGTGTTAGAAAGTGTGTTAATTAACCGCCAAGAGCTTTAAATAAAATATTATATATTAAAGGCACAAATCAAATAAATATACATGAAATTAAACGCGAAGTGCATTATTAAAAACGAATAGCGTCATTGAAAATGAAAATATTATACGTGAAGTGTATTATCAAATACGAATAGCGTCATCGAAAATAAAAATATTATACGCGAAGTGTATTATCAAATACGAATAGTGTTAATACAAATAAATTATTAAACACTAAGTGTATCATTAAATACTAATAGTGTTCTTAAACAAATCTCATATTATATTAAAGTGAAACCACTGTTTTCTCCGTTTCTCTGTTCTCCGTTTCTCTGTTCTCCGTTTCTCCGGTTCTCCGGTTCTCCGCATTTTTTGAATATGTCTTTCTTGAGCCTTATATTTTCTTGGGCCTTATATTTTTTGGGCCTCATATTTTATTGAGCCGAATACTTTCTTGGGTCTTATATTTTTTTGGGCCTTATAATTTTTTGGACTCAATATTTTTCTGGGCCCAATATTTTTTCGGTCTCTATATTTTTTGGGCCTTATATTTTACTGAGCCTAATACTTTTCTGGGTCTTATAATTTTTTGGGCCTTATAATTTTTTGGACTCAATATTTTTTTTTGGCCCAATATTTTTTCGGTCTCTATATTTTTTAGGCCTTATATTTTCTTGGGCCTTAATTTTTTTTGGGCCTTATATTTCATCGAGCCTAATACTTTCTTGAACCTTATATTTTTTTGGGCCTTATAATTTTTTCGACTTAATATTTTTTTGGGCCCAATATTTTTTCGGTCTTTATATCTTTTGGGCCTTATATTTTCTTGGGCCTAACACTTTCTTTGGCTTTATGTTTTTTGGGCCTTATATTTTCTTGGGCCTTATATTTTCTTGGGCCTTATATTTTCTTGGGCCTTATATTTTCTTGGGCTTTATATTTTTTTGATTCCTACATTTTTTTGGTCAATATGTTTTCTAACGTAGCTTTTCATCCAAGCCTGTATACTTTCACATTGGATTCTTCAGTGGAGCGTATTTTTATAATATTTTATACAGGCTCCGCTCCAGAAACTATAATATTTTTTTTTATTTCAAATGCAATGTTTTAACGTCTCATTCTTACACTAGACATTGCAAATCTAATAGCGCATCTCCATATGCAGCCGATTAAACAGAGCGTCCCAATATGCAGCCGTTTAAACAGCGCATCCCCATATACAGCCGATTGAACAGCGCATCTCAATATGCAGCCAATTCAACAGCGCATCCCAATATGCTGCCGATTCAACAGCGCATCCCAATATGCAGCCGATTCAACAGCGCATCCCCATATGCAGCCGATTCTACAGCGCATCCCTATTTGCAGCCGATTCAACAGCACGTTTCCTTATGTAGCCAATTTAACAGCGCGTCCTTTATACAGCTGATTCAACATCATATTAAACTATTTTGAAAGCGTCAGTTGATATTTATTTTTATTAAATATCATATATTTTATTATATTTCGAGTTCAACTATTAACACAATCTGAAACATAGATATTAAATACATATTGACATATTTTTTATAATATCTCTTTATAAACAATGGTTTTTGTATATATTGTGTTCTGATCATTTTCATTTTCTCCGTTGACAATAGAGTAGTCACCTAAAAATAATTTTAAATTGTTTTTAAATTTCGTCTTTGGAAGAGCAACATATAATTTTCCATGACTGAAAACTGGTGACGGCAAATAAACACCAACTTTTTCATAAGATTGTCCTTGTGATTTATTAATAGTCATTGCAAATCCTAATCTAATAGGAAACTGTTTTCGTTGCATATTGAATGGAATTTCTTCCGTAGATGAAGATTAATTTTTTTCTGGAATGAAAACTTATTTACCTTTGTTTTGACCAGTTGCTAATTCCGCTTGAATAGAATATTTAAGCATTTTTTTACTATCAACCTTGTTCCATTAAAAAGTTCCTTATTGACATTCAAATTTCTTAAAAGTATAATGATAGCCCCTACTTTTAAATATAATTCATGTAGTGGAAGTCCATTAGTATCAATACTCAAATATTCAACATGGTTTCCTTCCATTAAATTCAAAAGATTATTATTGATTTCAGTTACATCATTATTTTTAGGAGCCAAAATAATTTTTTTCGTTATATTCGTATTGTCTATTTTTATTGTTTTTCCGAATATTTTTTCGACAAGATTTTCTTTAATGATAAAATTATCTGGTATAGCAGTAACTTCATTATCATCTTCAAAAACATCGCAGCGTTTTCCTTCTCCGATGTCTAATAACCATTGTTTAAAATTATTATAATTATCCGAAACTCGCAGATTTTCATTTAACTTCATTTGCTTAAAATTTTGCCATAATAAACTAAATTTAACTGAATTTTCAATAATGTTCATACGGCTATCATGTCGTACAATTGGTAATGTTTACCTGAAATCTCCTGATATAATTACAGTTTTACCACCAAAGGGTTGGTTTACATTGTATAAATCTTGAAAAAGACGATCAACCGCTTCAAAAGCAAATTTTGAAGTCATGGATATTTCATCCCAAATAATTATTTGTGTTTCCTTTAATTGTTTGCCTTCTGCAGAATTAGGCTTAACATTACAAGTTGTCCAATCTTTTATATTTAACGGTAGTTTAAATGTTGTATCCACGGTTCTTCCATCGACTAATGAATTCGCTGCTATACCTGTCAAAGCTATACATAAATAATGTATGGTATGATATTTAGAATAAGCCATTAAAACATTAAGTAATTAACTTTTTCCACTATAAAAATATATTTTTCTTTACTGTAGTTGTTTAAACTTTTTGGTGTAGAGTCGAATATTTACCTTTGTTTATTATTTAAAGAATTTATTTTCATTTCTAATTCATTAAGAATATAATTATTATGATTTTAAATTGTTTCATTATTATCTTCTTCTATAAATGTGCTTATGTTAGGTAAATTAAAATCGTTTAACGAAAATCTATTGACTTGTAAATTATTTTTAATAACATTCAATGCAAGATTTTCACCTACATTTTTTTCGTATTTAGGGTGGTAAAATTTATTTTTATATTTTTCATATAAATCTCGTGCACTTATAGGATTATGAAAAACGCAAATAAAAGCAAATAATTCACAAAGAGCATAAGAGAATTCTGTTGAAGATGCTTCTTCCAAGCATTTATCCCATTCTTTATCTTTATTAATTAATTGTTTTGCCTTAGCTGCCTCATAAAACGAATTGTACATCATATCATCAACAGAACGCGAAGCTTCAAAAGAAGTGGCTCCTTTAACATGTAATAGTAATAATCTAATAAAATAACGTTCTCTATCTTTCGGACTTACTAAGTACATTCTACTGAGTATTGGTTTTCTTTTTTTTTTCTTTTATTCCACTTTTTCAGTTCATCGCAAATGATCTCATTGACCATCTCCAGAGGTACATTCGTAAACAGAGATACAACGTCCAACGAAATCATTTTATGATCATTCGGAATAACAATATCTTTTATAATATCATAAAAACTCCAACTATCTTTAACAAAAGAATTAGTTTTTCCAACTACATTAATTAAAATATCAGACAAAAACCGTGCAAGTTTATACGTAGGAAAATTAATTGACGATATTATTATTCTATATGTCAGCTGTTCTTTATGAATCTTAGGAAGCCCATAACACTTTGCAACTGTACCATTTTCACATTTTAGAAATTTAAAAACTTTATCATCTATAAAATCCTTCTTTTTCCAATATAACAATAAATCCTTTAAACTATCTTGTAACTTATTTATATGTGGATTCCTAATTTTCTTATAAGTGGTGTCATCATCCAAAAGAAGCTTTAAATGATTCATGTATTCCCCCTTAAATGAAGCTACTGTTACATTACCCTTATCAGCCCTTTGAAAAATTATGTCTACATTATCCCTCAAAAATTTTTTTGTTACCTTTAAATCATAACACAAGTTCCCATAAATAAAATTATTAAATCTATTCTCCCTTTTAAAATTCCCTATAATCTTAACCAATGATCCCCTACAATCTTTCTTCAATTCATCATTAAAACCAACAACACTACTTTCCACATCTGCAATAATTTCTTTAATCGGAAGATCATTGTTTAAGTATGGCAAAGCAAACCCTGCTCCCCTTGACATAACATTCACCACTTCATTAGGTATTACTCTATCAGTCAGATTTCTGAACCAACCATCATTACCATTGTAATGATTGATTTGAGAGTGTTTTTTCCGAACAAGATATTCAAATTTTCTTTTTAAATTTTTCCTTTTCATATATTTTACTTTATTAAAGTGCCTCTCCTGATTATGAAAAAATTCATGTAAATCATTATAATTCATAACTCTATATAAATATGATTCAAGACCCAACAAATATCTATTTAAACCATTAATATCAAAATTAACATTTTTAATCTCTAAATTTAATAATTTATTTTTAAAAAAGAAAATGCTTTTTTCTAAATCATGAGAAACTCTTTTGTTGCTATATTGATAAAAATATCCACCATCAAACCTATTATCAATATGCTTTGGAAAGTTATTTGATTTCCTACATCTTTAAAGAAAAGTTAATTGTTCCCTCAAAATTAAAATTCTAACAACACCCTTGACCCATTTTGAACAATAATCTTTTACTACCCTCCCATATTTTAAATTTATATGTCTAAAATAAAACATAATAACCACCCAATAGACCTTTAATTCAAAATAAAAACAATACTTATGTCGACTGAATAATAAATAGGATGATAAATATTTCCATCGGTCTTACAGTCAATTTAAAATCTATATAATAAAATAATTAAATAAATATGGACAGTCAGACTGCCCTTGTTTATAATCACCCCCGTAGAATAACCTGAAATAAAAAAAAAGTTAAGTTAAGTTTTTATTATAAAGATAGTTGGAGTTTTTATGATATTATAAAATATATTGTTATTCCGAATGATCATAAAATGATTTCGTTGGACGTTGTATCTCTGTTTACGAATGTACCTCTGGAGATGGTCAATGAGATCATTTGCGAGAGGTGGTCTAATATCAGTTTATATACTAGTTTAACTCAGAGTGAAATGATTAAAGCACTTCAATTAGTTTTTAATAATACAGTTTTTTCTTCTGATAAAATTTTTTATGAGCAGAGGTATGGTTGTCCGATGGGATCACCATTGTCACCTGTGATAGCTAATTTGGTGATGGAAAAATTGGAGGGTGTTGCTTTGTCGAAATTGAGTTTTGAGCCAATAATTTATAAAAGATATGTTGATGACATCTTTGCTGTGGTGCCAGATTGTTTTGTGGATGAAATGGTTGATGTTTTTAATTCTGTTCATGATAGAATTAAATTTACTAAAGGAATAGAGTCAGATAATCAGTTGAGTTTTTTGGATATTAAAGTAATTAGAGACAGTAATAATAAAGTTAAACTAAATTGGTATAGAAAGCCAACTTGGTCTGGTAGATTTTTAAATTTTAATTCACATCACCAGTTCGGAAACAAAATTGGTACTTTGAAGGGTGTGATTGATCGCGCGATTAAGTTATCACATATAGATTTCAGAAAAGAAAATTTGAACATTGTTAGAAAAGCTTTTGTTAGTAATAGTTATCCAATCGAATTTGTTAATAGAATGATTGAGGAGAGGGTGAATGAAATTTATAATAGTAATTTAAAAAAGAAAATTGATGTAGAAACTAGAAGCTTGTATTTTGTTTTGCCGTATGTTAGAGGTTTGTCAGAAAGAATTAGAAATGAATTCAAAAAACATAAAATTCAAGTTTTCTTTAGAAATAATAATAATTTAGGTAGATTTTTTAATAATTGTAAAGATAAGTATGAAAAGGATGAAAAATCGGGAGTCGTTTACAGGATCAATTGTAATGATTGTGATAAATATTATATTGGACAGACAAGTAGATATTTAAAGAAACAAATTTATGAACATAAATATAGTTTGAGAAGTCCAAATGTTGTGTCGGGTTTGAAGCAACAATGTTTGAATTCCGTCCATTCTTTTGATTTTGTAAATATTGAAATTTTAGAAAATAATATTAAAAATAAATTTAAAAGGGAAAGTTTTGAGAATATTCACATTTTTCAGAATAAAAATAATGTAAATTTAATGTTAGAATCAAGTAAATTAAATAGTATTTATCATTCTTTTCTAACATAATATAGAATTAAAGTGGTGGAGGTATATTAACTCATATCGGTGTTTTTGATGGTGGAGGGGATATTTAAATAATTTTTTAGGTATAAATTGGGAGTCATGCGGCGAGAGGAGTTCAGTCCTTGAGGATGAGCAGTAGCGTGCTCGAAACGTTGGACATTATACAAGATCACAATCGAAGAAAGGTTTTTTGGTGGTGGGGGACAGTCAGATTGTGCTTTACTAATTATTTATTCTCAGGTTTCTTTCCAGTTAATTTTTGAGTTTTTATTTCAGGTTATTCTACGGAGGTGATTATAAACAAGGGCAGTCTGACTGTCCATATTTATTTAATTATTTTATTATATAGATTTTAAATTGACTGTAAGACCGATGGAAATATTTATCATCCTATTTATTATTCAGTCGACATTAGTATTGTTTTTATTTTCACTATTGTCATTTTCAAAAGTGTATTAATTTTCTGATCTAAAATCAACATTTACTTGATGTATTTCAATGTATGCACAATCATGACCTTCATAACAGTATTTGAATAAATATTTAATGCATTGTACAGTGGAACAAACTTCTACGTTTATGTGTACATTAAATTTCAATAATAAGTAAGGATTATAAGGAACAACGAATCCATTATCTGCAATTCTTTCTGTAAATTTATTTTTAAAAATAATTTTGACGCCATCATTTTTGCGTTTCTATAGTGGATACCTATTTGATTTAAATGTTGTTGTATTATTGAATTATTTTGGAAAATTTTTCGTACATTGTTTCGTATTTTTATCCATACACGGATAATTTATATTTTGCATACCACAGGGACCGTGTATCATAAATTGATCAACAATACTATATAATTTTGGATAAATATCTCTATTTGGGATTTCTGCAATTATTATTTTATCAACTTTTTCCCGAATGTCAAATTTATCATCTTTATCTAAGAATAACAACATATGCATATGTGGTAATCCTCGGTTTTGAAATTCAATTACATAACTATATGCAATACATTTTCCTAATATTCCCTTTTTTATTACTAAATTTTTGAATTCTTCTACTTTTTGATAAAATACTCTTGTTATAATATCTGGTCTATCTATTGCATTTTTATAAATTTTCAAGTTTTCAGTTATTTCTTTCCAATGTGGGTCACAGGTCATAGTTACAAAAAGGTCAGGTTTACCATGATAATTTACAAGTGATATTGAATCAATGTAATTTTGTTTTAAAAATCGTGAACTTTCTGTAAAGTTTGTTAGTAATTATACCATTTTTTCAATTTTTGAATAATCTAATTCTTTTTTGTTATGTAAATAGTTCATAACACCTTTGTAACAATCACTTCTTAATACGTTTTGGTTTTTTCGTATGAAATATAATCTGGAGGTTTCAACTTTTACAAACGCATCAACAATGAACTATTGAGATAATATTTCTAAATTAAGAAATGGATTAAATTCATTTCTAACACTAAATCTATAATTATAAAATTGCAAATTTTTAATATTAGATTTTCCAAATTTATTTTTCATATTTGACATCCATCCGAAACCACCATTAGGATGAATAAGCGAATATGTCATAGGATCTGTGTGTTTGCTAATTTTTAGTATACTAATTGGTTCATCAGACTCAGGGTAAATGACAATATCACGTTCAATAGGAGGCATATCGTCTTTTCCAACGTATACTATTGCTACATCATTACAGGTAGGTAGATTATATCTATTTTCTATCGAAATTATTATTGCGGACAATAAGCATAGTAACAGCTTTCAGAAGACAATTGATTTTTGCACATCGTTGTAGTTCTTCTTCTCCTGCTTCATGCATCATTTTATAGGCTTTAGCATGAGGGTTAATATCTCTCATTAAGTTATCTGAATGTTTTAATAATGTTAAATTTGTATTAAACTTATGTCGTTCAATCGTTGCCATTTCATTATCTAAAATATATAATTGTCCATATTTAAGTGCTTCATCTTTATTAGGATGTAACGCATATACATTATGGTAAATTTGTCCACATATTCTAATAACTTGTGGTCTTTTACTCGGCAATGTATCAAAATTGGGATCAAAACTTGCGAATGCTAAAGCATTATTGTACAACCTAACATTTCGTCAAAAATCAATACTTTCTTCCGTAAATTCAGTTGCTCAAAACATTAATCGTTCTGGGCAAGGTGGATTTTCTAACAATTCTACTTTACCTTTATGACAACAATTGGAGAAATCATTACTTTTAGTATGTTAAAAAGCAAAATGTTGCGCATTACAATAAACACATGTATTCGTCATGGAACCAATGTAATTTTCAGATATGAGATTTTCATCGAAATATATATTTGCCATACAACCAATCAGTTTCAAATTAATTTTTTCAGTTAATATTTTTGTATTTAATTTCTTTAATTTTTTTTTACTTTGCCCTTTATTGTTTTATCAATAACTTCGTTTAATACAATATTATGATTGTTATTATGATTATTATTATTCTAATTTTCATTATAATTATTATCTTCAATTTTTAATCGTTTACACTTAACATTTTCTAATTTTTCTTCATATTTTTTTGGTTGTTTTTCTTTGATTTTTATATAAGCTTCTTTCTTTCGTAAAGCCTCATTCGCACCTATTTGTTCAAATTTATCAGTACTCATTGTTTTCTTGAATTGCCATTTTGTTATGTTAGTATTCTCTAATTTCTGTTTATATTTATTTGGTTGTCCTTTTTTCATTTTCATATAAGCTTTTTTCTTACGTAAAGTTTCTTGAATACGTCTTAGTTCTAATTTATCATTACTTTTTTGTTTCTCGCATTTCCATAATAATGTCTTTTTCTGAAATTTTTTTATATTTATGTGAATCTTCTGTTACCATTTACTTATTAACGGGATGTCGGAGCTGCATCACTTGAGTTTTGCTTTTTTTATTATATCAGTATCTTTTTAAATTAATAAATTAAACGAATATAATGACTTGTCCGTACTAAAGCTATATTACTACAATGATTTTTGTCAAAATAAAAAATCATTTAGACTTGTTATTTTTTTATGAGCTTGGATTGGAAATTAGATATCAAACTTGATAGACCTAACTTTAAAATACGATACATTGAAAGTTTTTATTATAACTTTATATGTCTAATATTTTGGTGGATTTCTTGAGTTGTCCGCACTGGAGTATAATCTTACGAATTTTTACTTTGTAGCAAAAAAACTTGATTGAACGCATCGTTTATTCATAAGTTAGGATTGGAAATATTATTAGAAAGGGGCCGCTTCGTCAAGCTCTTAAGTTCTGTTATAAATAAAGTTTCTTTTTCATCTATTTCTTTTGATTTTTTTTTTTCTTCATTTAATTTAATCTTAACTGCCCCAATTTTATAATCGTTATAATTCAAGTGGATGTCATCGATTCCCATTATATCATTATCTGGTTTTTAAAAATCTCTATCTGAAATATCATTGTCAATTTCCATCAAAATTGTTTCATGATTCAAATTCTTTTGTTTGCGATACGTTTCCATGATCTTTTTTTGTTCTGAGAATAAATGCATTTGTGAGTTTTTTTTATAATATTTCAAGCTCGGCGAAATCTAAATTAAATGGTATTTGATTAAGACCTTGCTCATGACAAAAAATCCTTTTTATCATATCCGGTGGATCATCGTAATTAATTTTTGCATTATTATAATTTTGTAAAACTGGGAACATTTATATTTTTTGCGTTTTAAAAATTCTTTATAAACGTAATCGCATTTGAGAAACATTATATCTTAAACAACATAGACCTAAATTATAAAGTACTGCAACAGCAAAAACCATTGCAAAAACGCTACAATCATAATTATTCGTTTGTGATTGTACTGTTTCGAATACTGTGCTTAATTCTGATTTGTTTGGAAATAATCTGTTTATATAAATCTTATACTCATCTTGTAAATATATGAGATTCAAACTGTCTATATATATGAATTACCTTATTATTATAATACACACGAATCCGGTGACTCTTTTCTTAATTTTCGGTAAATAATAACTGTATAAATTCTCCATCAATCAGTACTGAATGAACATATTGTGATCTCTGAATTAGTGAAGTCAATTGCATGTCGAATGAGGTGCACTGGTTTAAAATGTTATTAAATTCTAATATATGAATATCAGTTAACATGAAAGCAATTCCACTATACAATCCCTGTCTTTTAACAATCAATTTATCTTCCTCAGTCAAAACCATTATTGAAAAAGAAAATTCTCTTAAGAATTTTCATTCTTTTTTAATGAACTTTTTTTAAAGATATTCACAAAAGAATTGCTTTTATATTAACTGATTTAATTAAATGCCTTTTTACTTTAAAAGTTGAAAAATTAAAGAAATTATGAAAAATGCTATGAATTAATTGTTATATGATAAATAAATAATAATGAAATTTGTAAAAATAATATTATGATAAAAAATGATTATTTTCGGCAATTATTTATATATATATATATATATGTATATATGGGTCAATCCACGTCAAACGGATAATGGCTCTGTCCAAAATTGTAGATCACCAAAAAAATCGTATATAAGCTCAAAATTTTCGTCTTACACTCTACTTTTTTTTGCAATGTGGTGATTTTGAAAAATCCAAAATGGCGGCTCCAATATGGTGGCTCAAACCTAGAGATATAATAAAAAATTTTCAAAAGTTGATTCTAATTTATTCAAATCAGATCCTACATATTTTTTTACATCAGAAATCAATTAAGCGTTCAATTTTACATAGGAATATAGTATTGCACTCGAGGTAAAAAAAATTTACAATGTCATCGGAAGGTCATATCGGGAAATAATAGTTATTTCTCAAATTACTCATTGAACAATGTTGATTAGTGAGAAAATGAAGATACTGATAGATAACTCAAGTTACTGAATTTAAATCTGATGTCTGCTTAACCCTACAAGATCTGTATGAAAGTCATTTGAAGGTCAAATCGCGAATATCTTTTATTATTTGATAACATTAGGACACCTTCAAGTTTTACGTGTCGCTGAATCCGAAATCGGGGTCTGTTGGAGTGTCAAACGACGTAATTACGTAAAAATTAATCAAATATTGACTAAAAGAAAATTTTTGTCTTCCAAGAAACCACAGTTTAAAAAGAATTTTTCTGTAATTACGTCGTTTGACACTCCAACAGGTCTCGGATTCGGATCCAGCATCACGTAAAACTTATACGTGTCTTAATCTTATCAAATTTGACTTTCAAATGACCTTGATGGAGACTGGTAGGGTTAAGCGGATATCGGATTTGGATTCAGTGACTCGAGTTACCTATCAGTATCTTCATTTTATTACTAATCAACGTTTATTAATGATTAATTCGAGAAATAACTATTGTATCGCGATATGACCTGCAGATGATATTGTAAAATTTTTTTACCTTGAGTGCAATACTATATTCTCATGTAAAATCGAACGCTAAATTTATTTCTGATATAAAAGATATGTGGAATCAGATTTGAGTGAATTAAAATTAATTTTTGAAAATTTTTTATGAAATTTCTAGGTTTAAGTCGCCATATTAAGGCCGCCATTTTGGACTTTCCAAAATCGGCACATTGCAAAAGAAAGTAAAGTGTAAGACAAAAATTTTGAGCCCATGCACGACTCTTTTAGTGTTCTACAATTTTGGACAGAGCCATTATCCGTTTGACGTGGATTGACCCATATATATATATGGGACATTTTACACCAACTGGAAGAGCAAAAAAATAAAAATTGCTGAAACTCTGAGAATATATTCTGTCTGTTACTCAAAATGTGTAAAAAAATATTCAAGGATTTCGATTTGAAGGATCAAGAGCCATAGATCCTTGAAATTTGGAAATTTTCAAAATTTTTGGAAAAGTACCAACTTTATGATTTTTTTTCTGAAAATCTTGATGTTTTAGAGAGAAATTTATGAGAATTCTTCTTGTTCTAGATGAAGAGGAGAGTTAGCATTATTTTTTACAGAGCTAAATTTTGCAGTTTTCTATTGGTTCTCACATGTATTACATGGTAATTGAAATTACTCATTGTCTGATACTTCAGAAATTGCTTTTCGAGGGCTTATTTCCTTCTATTTTTTATCAACTTAAAAATAAATTTTTGATTGTGTAAGAAAGGGCCACCAATAAGGAGTTATAACAGTTTAAAATATATATTTTCATGTCTAATTTATTTTCAATATAAAAATTAATCATACATGATAATATATATTTTAAACTGTTTTAACTCCTTATTGATGGCTCTGACTTTCATGATCAAAAATTCATTTCAAAGTTCACGTGAAATAGAGGAAAATAAGCCCGCGAAAAGAAATTTCTGAAATGGGGAGCAATGAGTAATTCCAATTACCATGTAATACATATAAGAACCAATAGAAAACTTTAAAATTCAGGTCTGTAAAGAATCATGCTAACTCTGCTTTTCATTAACAACAAGAAGTGTTCTCATGAATTTATCTCTAAAATATTAGGATTTTCAGAAAAAAAAAGATCAAGTTGGGACTTTTCCAAAAATTTTGAAAAATTTCCAAATTTCAAGAATCTATGGCTCTTGATCCTCCCAATCTGAATCCTTGAAAATTTTTTTACACATTTTGAGTAACAGGCAGGATATATTCCCAGAGTTCCAGAGATTTTTATTTTTCTGCTCTTCCAGTTGGTTTGAAATGTTCCATGCATATATATATATATATATATATATATATATATATATATATATATATATATATATATATATATATATTTATTCATTAAAAAAAGTTTGTTGTAAAAAGAACTAAAATCAAAATTATTTCGAATTATTTTTAATAATCGTATTCTTCAATTTATTTACAGTTGTTTATGGTTATTCGCAGTATCTACATTTAAATAATGTATAAATGATAATAAACAACCCACACAGCATGAAATATTTATGGAAGCTTTCTGGAACATTGGCAGCGAAGATTTGAAATATTTTAGGAATCTTCCATGAAATATTCCTGTCATATTCGTATGTCCTTGATTCTTCCTACATTGGAATATTCCATGGAATATTGCTGGAAGATTCTAAGAATATTTGATTAGAAGATCTAGGGCATCTTAGATCTTTTATTGAAATATTTTAGGAATCTTGCAGGAATATTTCATGAAATATTCCGTTGGAACATTCATTGAAAATTTCCGGAATATGGAAACGGTAGATTTAAAACATTTTATGAACCTTTCATGGAATATAAACGAAAGATCTAAAGAATCTTTCATGGAATATGCACGAAAGATTTGAAGAATTTTTCATGAAATATTCCATGAAATATTTCTGGAAGATTTTAGAAATCTATCGTAAAATATTTCGTGGAATATTTATGGAAGATTCGCAGAATAGTGGCACGGAAGATTTGGAACATTTCAGGAATCTTCCGTGAAATATTCCTGTAATATTCGTATGTCCTTGATTCTTCCTACATTGAAATAATCCATGGAATACTCTTGAGAGATTTGAAGAATATAAAAATGGAAGGTTTGGGTAATCTCTCATCTTTCATGAAATGTTCCTGGAAGATTTTTGGAAAATATGAAATGCTGTGAGGGGATGGTATATATATTATATAATAACACATTACACTTATACATCAATACATATACGCATACATAAACATTTAGTTATAAAATCGCATTTAAATATTCACTTCGACTGTGCACATCAAAGTGCTGATATCCTTTCGCTTTTATAGTTAGTGAGGTATCTTTCCACCGCTTGGGGATAAAACTCCCATTTAACAAACATCCCCTTATCGGCGTCACTGGAAACCTCCCGTAACGTTTCGCGCGATCTTCCAACGAAAACTTCATGGAATCATTCTAGAATCTTCTAAGGCGACTTTGGATTTTAGGTTAGGTTTTATTTTTCAGTTTACAAATTACTCATTCAATATGTAAAATTTTTCAGATTTTTTAATTTTCCACCATTCTACGGATTATAATAAATGGTGGAAAATTAAAAAATTCAAAAAATTTTAGAAACTGAAAGAATAATTTGTAAACTACAAAATGAAATTGAACCGAACTTCCGTAGTCGCCTTAAGCAATATTCTACTGGAAGATCACTGTAATCTTTGCGTAAAATATTTCGTGGAATATTTATGGAAGATTTATGTTATATTCCACTGTACGATTTGAAAGTTTTTTGGAATCTTCCAGTAAAATGTTTATGGAATCTTTCTGAAATCTTTCATAAAATATTCCACTGGAACGTTACTTGAATATTTCTGTGGAACATTTCGTGGAATATTTATTGAAGATTTATGTAATATTCCGCTGTACGATTTTAATGTTTATCGGAATCTTTCTGAAATCTTGGATGAAATATTTCATCGGAAGATTACTTTAATCTTCCTGTAAAATTTTTCGTGGAATATTTATAGAAGATTTATGTAATATTCCGCTGTACGATTTTAAAGTTTATCGGAATTTTCCAGCGGAATGTTTATGGAATCTTTCTGGAATCTTTCATGAAATATTTTAATGGAATATTCATAAACATTACATGGAATATTTTATGCAATATTTCAGAAATCTTTCGTGAATATTACATGGAATATTTCAAAAAAGTTTTTGAACATTCCTTTGAAATATTCCTGAAATATTCCTGGAAGCTTTCAATGGAAAGATTCCAGTGGAATATTCTGAAATATTCCGTGAAGACTTTCAATAATCTGCATGAAAGGTTCAATTGAAATATTCCAGTAGAATAATTCGAAATATTTCAGTGAAATCTTCCATACTATGTGAGAACCATTATTCATTTCTAGCCTAACGCTTTTTTATTGTTATTTACAGTTTTCAATATTTTCTTATAATCATTTGTTTATTCACAGCATTATTCTACTTTTACAAAATAATTTTCATACAAGGTGATAAAATATTTTACTATAAGATAATATATATATATATATATATATATATATATATATATATATATATATATATATATATATATGATATATATGTATATATATATATATATATATATATATATATATATGATATATATGTTTCATTTCACAAAAAGATTCCAACATCAAAACTAATTCTCTAATGTAAAGAATAAAAAATTAAATCGGTATAATTTTGAAATTTTGATATGGGAATACTTTTTATAAATAACTTTTTAATAATTTTGAATAATGGTAAATTTTTTAAATAACTTGTGGTATTGAATGCTAATTAAATTTAGTTTTAACATGAAGTTAATTATTTAGGTTGGAAATGTATTCAATAAAATAATATAATTATTTATAAGTTATCACTTAATTTTTTAAACTTTTTATTCATAGTTGACAATTATATTGAATGTATGATTCTCATTTTAATAGTTTTCATATGATATTATGTGAATTTTATAAATATAAATTATTTAAGGAGATGTAAATTGGACAGCACACTTCCACCCATAACTATTGATTATATTTCCATTGTATTTTAAAATTTTGAATAAATAGATGCATTAACATACAGTATGTATCACGAAGATTATTCAGTTAAATTTTTACAGAAATCTATTCATTACTTATTGAGAAGTTTGGGTTCCAATATTATTTACTAAAATTTTTCCATTTGGAATCAGAAATTTAAATATCTTGAAAACTAATGATTGGAATGATTGAAAAATTCAAATAAATAATCATCACGAGACATACTACAAGTTAATACATTCCTTTTATGGAAATTCAGCAATAGAATGAAAAGACATTTAATTTTTTTATCTTCTTATAGTAAACTATAATCAAACTTTGACGACAAATTTAACATAATGAAATAATTGTACTTTCAATGATTTGTATCATATTTAATACAAATTATAGAGTGATATTACAGAATATTATTTTTTTCCGCATTCATAATAAATGTTTCGCAAATAATAAGTAAATTTTCTTTTGAAATGTTTACTTTTTTAGGGGGAATTCTACTTCTATCTAGACAGTTCATACATATAAATGCATAATTATAATCAGAAACATTTATTCATATTTTATATATTGTCCTATCTTTATAATTGACTATTAAAAAAATTTAATATTTAATAAATAATTTTTTTAAATTGTATTTCATAAAATTTATGTTCAAACGATATAGAAAAAATATTTTTATATCATGTAATTATAATTTTTCAAATGAGGTAATTTGATATTTTTTAAAAATTAATGTTTCTCTTATTAAAAATATTATTGCTTCAATGAAATGAATTGCTAACAATTTTTATATAAATCACAATTCATTTAAATATAAACACGTGTACAAATGAAAATGTAATTAATGTTAAATGTATGTTATTTATAAAAAATTGTTAACAAGTAACTTTTTAAATAATATATTTTCATGAAAACTAATTTAAATACTTCATCCTCTGAATGATAACTGAATACAATTTTAATTTAATAAATTTAGTTATACAATTATAAATATATAATATTTATATAACTGTTCATCAAAAAAAATTATTATTTTTTTAATATATATATATATATATATATATATATATATATATTATATATTAAAAAAATACTTATAACAATAGATTGTAGTTAAATAAAAATGTTTATTTTAATAATTATAGCGTTGAAATTTATTTTGATGAAAATGTTGATTGACATTTACAGTATTATTTTAACTATTTTTGAAAAGTTACTTGTCATCAATAAAAAAATATTAAATTTTCCAAATTAATAATCTAGTAATATCAAGAATTTTCTAAAAATTATAATATTTATGAAATGCAAACCTTACTTGTGATACATACACTTTGTAATATTTGTATCTCATTAAATTTTTATATTAGATGCAAAAAGGATTGTTAAGTAATTGCAAATAGTTATTTTTTTATTCCGAAATATTCGAATTTAAAATTAACTAAAATGTTGTATTTTAATCTTATGATTTTTTCTATTTAAATTTCGTATTTCATATATATATATAAAATACATTTGTGAAGATATTTTTATTAGAAATCAACACGAATTTCTTTTAAGCATGTTCCACTTATAAATTTAATTCACAATTCAAATTCATGGTCATATATTGAGGTCTGGAAATTATAGCTGTAACTCAGTACCCAGTTCTCAGTTTATTTACATCAAATATCGTACTATCTTTGTTTTTTTAATAGCAGTAGAGTGAGAAATAGTCACTTGAAATAAATTATACGCTTTTTTACTTTAAGCACATGTGTACATATATTTTTATATTATGTTTCATCAAATTATTTTCAATTTTATTTAGTACTCAAAATTCAATTAATTAATTCTTATTTACTTAAAATTAGTCACTTATACATAATAATATAATAAAAGAAAATTCAACTAAGCGACGTTAGGAGCGAAAAACTTCAATATAATTAATTAGGATGATTAATGAGCAAGCTCAACCGCGAGAGGGCAGCATTACGAGCAATACCTATCATGGCGGCGTATATATATATAGATATATTATTATCATTCAGAATACATCTATGCATATGTTTTGTTGTCAATGTTTTGATTACAGAACATGCTCTCATTATAGCCTTACGACTTGGTGATTCTGAAAATTTTTTCAAATAAAACATGAAGTGCAGTGTATCAAATCGTAAAAATAGAATAAAAATTTAAATTTCCAAAAAACGTTACTGTGCGGAAAAAATTGTTGAAGGTAATAGGAAGGTTACCGTTTATTCCGAAAACTAACGATGGTCTTTGCATCAATCAAGCTTTAGAATAGCTTAGATAATTTAAAAAAAATTCTTTATTACTTTTTAATTTTTTGGAATTATAAATTTTACACTATTTTTACAATTTGGTCACTACACTTCATCTTTTATTAAAAAAAAACCATGTCGTAAGGTTATAATTAAAGCTATGTTTTGTAATCAAACATTGACAACTAAACATATACATAGATATATTCTGAATGATAATAATATATCTATGTATATATGCCGCCATGACAGATATTGCTGGTAATGCTGCCCTCTCGCGGTTGAGCTTGCTCATTAATCATCCTAATACCTGTTAACGTAAAATCCAATAAATTGTGTAACGATTTTCAACAGTTGATAATGTCACGGTATTTTACCGTGTTTGAATATCGCGCGAGCAGGAAATAATATACGATGCGCGCGCGGTCATACAAGCCGTCAGAGTTACGCGAAGAAACACGTAACTTACTGATCATCAAGAGAAGAACGCCGAGTCGACCACGAGGCGCGAGAGACCTTTTCCGGCTGTCGTTGAGAGCACATTGCAATAGGTGCAAATAGTCGATAACTTTTGTTAGTGCATTTATTCCGTGTCAAGACTCGTGCTTCTATACGAACCGTGAGATACGTGCATTATCAAACCCAAGGCGTTATCCTGATTAAGGAAGATAGCGGCCTTTGTTCGTCCAGAGACGATTTCTCGAGAGCGGGCTTCGACTAGCTCCCGCGACCAGGATTGCTGCAGCGTCGCGACCGTTGGCCAACGAGCGAGCGATCAGCGTAGAGCCTTCGGTGTAAGAGAAGCTTCTCGACGTTGTCGTAAGTAATTATAAGTTTTGCAAAGTAAGGTTTCTTTCTTCGCAGAAACATTACGTTATAAAGTGCGTGCGTGATATTACTTGTGTTATAGCGCAATTTAGTTCGCGTCGCGTCCTCCCCTATTGCTATCTTTATTATAATTCAAAAATTGTCATATTAGTTAATTATTTCTTCTATTTTATCATTAACGTTTCAATTCTTGGTTTAGTATTTTTCTTTATTACTTTTAATAAATTCACTTTAAATATAAAATCTTTATTTTATCTCTGCTGTATGAGCATATCATATAATAAGCCAACTGTACCAGTTGCTTACCCCGACGCCTCCGCGGTCCTTATTTTTATCATAGTAAGACATATATATTTTCTATATAAAATATTGAATAGGTTTAACTAAGAAAGTTAAACCGAATAAAAATAAGGAGAACTGCGCTAGCGGCATCGAGTCTCTCGATCAGGTAAGAGAGAGAGAGAGAGAGAGAGAGACGCGTAGTGACGAGCTGATAGAAAAATACTCCGTCGCACATCAATCTAATATACTGACTAGCTTTGCCGGAGTTTGTTACTAGTTCATCATATTTAATACAAATTCTAGCATCTCCGTATTCTAAAAAAAGTACATAGTCTTAGCTAAAAATTAAATGGAATTAAAAATCTAAATTCTTTTTTGCAACGGACAAAATAATTGTTACAATAAATATAATATAAATCATATAATATATATATCAATTTTAAATTTCTAATCATTAATTTAAAACTCAAAAGTAACTATTTTAAAACGGAATATGGAAGATAAACATGTATCGTTTTAATCCTTGAATATCACGAATTTAAATATTAATTATTAGTAATTTTAAAGAGTTATATATTATATAAATTATTCTATATTTAATAATTTTCAATTTTAGTAACAGGAAAAGCCGCACGAAAAGAGGTTAATAATTGCATTTTCTGCGAAATATTGCCCTTGAATCGAGTAGGTGAAAGATCAGTCTTAATACCAAAAAAAAAGCAGTAAGCATCGCAAATTTATGCTCTTACTTCATAATATAATAGTACCAATATTGGTCCCTAAAATTCAAGCCATAGTACTAATTGAAATTATATCGTCACTCTTTTTTTAAGTACCTTAATACATAAATTGGATATACTTGATTTAGAACCTATTTTAACAATACTTTCTTTTCTCCGTGCAGTTGTTAGTTCTAGTAAACGTCAAATACTGTTTTCGATTATTTCATGGTTCGTGATTGAAACACGTGATTAAAAAGAAAAAATTCCTATTATATTTTTTCATTTATTCAAATGCAATTTAGTAGAACAAATTCTTAATTCATCAAGATATAATTTGTATTTAAACAATTTTTATGCACATTGTAACTTTAATTAATCTTTTTTATAAAAATAGAAAAATTTAATTTAGTCCAAAACTACAATATCACAATTCATAAGTTGCGTCAATTCTTTTTTATTTTAAAATTGGCTAATTTATACATAATAATATAATATATGAAAATTCAACCGAGCGACGTTAGGAGCGAGGTATTTTTTGCTATTAAAAATATTATACAGATAAAATTAATATATTATACGCAAAGTGCGTAATTGAAATAATTTTTATATACGTGAAATTGCAAAATAATTTTTATATACGCGAAATTGTGCGATTAAAAATCATATATCAAATAAATAATGCAATTTACATAAAAAAATTTTCAATAAAAATAAATGTAAAATTATTAAATTAATAAATAAATCTATACATCAATTAACAAGAATAATTATAAATAACCCTGGTAGAAAGTTGAGCATATTTTCAGTATATCATCCCGTATTTTATGGGCAGTCGCGATCATATGCTTTTAGATATCGCGATAAACCTTCATTACTCTTAACGAATTATCGCGATGTTATCGGGAGGATATGGTTAATGTTGAATTATATTATATTCATAAACAGCATATTATAAAGTGCGAGTGAGCACGCATGTGGGAACACAGTTAGTGAGAAAGAGAAAGACTGTTCACTCCTTGTTTCCTTTTCAGTTCCTAAACGGACAGTCATACACTGTAAAAAAAATAGTGGGGAATCACGTCGTTGGTCGACGATTTCAATGCGACCATGCACCGTCGAGGTTATTTAACTTCGTTCAACGGCGACATTTTAACGTGTTTTGCGTGATTTCACGTAAACTGAACACATGATTTTTAGGTTCAATCAGTTAGATGTCGCGCTTTAACGATGTTAAATAACATCGATGGTGCATGGTCGCATTGAAATCGTCGACCAACGAAGTGATTTCTCGCTATTTTTTTTACAGTGTATTCTCTCACACTAAGTTTCCATATGCACTCGCTCACTCGCACTTCGCACTCACTGATTTTACATGGATATTTTATTCATAATCATACTGTGTATGTTCGCAAATAAATTTAAGTTATAGAATAAAGAACAGAAAATTTTAACGCTATTACAATAACAGTACATCCACCTTTAATAATTTTAAAGCTAAGTTAAGTCAATCTAACCTGCACATACAGTGATAAAGATAGATGCTTATAGAAGACGAAGCGTCGAGTGATGCGCGCGCAGCTAACATTCAGTATTCGCAACTATAGGACTCATTGTACGATTGTACAAACAAGCGCCATCGCGGGCAGCATGTATATATACAGATTCGCTTTCTATAAACGATTTTAATTGAAAATTATTTACAACTCATATTAATTATAATAATGAATATCATAATATTTATAATTTATTTCAAATCAGAAGAAAAATATTTTAATTATTTTAGTGATTATGTTTTATATCAATTCTTTAGTCTTTAATATATTATCGTGTATTTATCGGTCACTGATCGCGACTGCGTAGCGACGAGATATAGCCAACAGTTAGTTATCCGAGCATATCTTATCCTTAATTTTCTACCAGGGAAGAAATTAAGTAAAAATTACAAATTCTTTTATGAACCGATTTCAAATAATATCATTTATTTAGTGTATTGAGAAACTACAATATATATCAATAATTTTCGCACAATAATTTAATTTGAAAAGTGAAATAAGTTTCAAGTTCACGGTCAATAAAAGAATTAAAAAGAAAAGCTGACTAAACAGTCAACATTCAATATCATTTCAAAAATTGAGTTTTAATAATAATATTAAATAATACTAAAAACATATTAATTTCCTTTTTATGAAGAGAATATAAAATTATATAATAATATATAAAAAAGAAAAATTTAAAGATACCAAAATAAAGTAAACAGACTGCATTTAAAAAATAGACATTTGTCATCAAAACATTGCAAGTTTATTAAACTCGCAAAAGACATGCTCAGCGAAAATTCTCGCGGTACGCTCTTGTATAATTCCAACAACAGTAGGTCATTATAAAAATTTCAAAACATAGATCAGCAATATTCTTAATTTTCATACAAGAATAGTAGTACAGTGTCAAAGAATTATGAATAACACTTGCAGTATTTTTTGTTTACAAACACAATTGTATACGGTGTAAAAGAAAAGAGAAAAAAGAAAACATGATATTAATAAGACCATTTAAACATTATTAATGCAACATGAATTACATATATCTTGATAAATAAGAATAGTATATATTCTGCTACAGAATAAAATGACTATCTATCAATCTAAAAATATCCATAATAATAATTTATCTCTTACATTAATTTAATAAAATGCTAACATTAATTAAACATATTAAATTTTCCTGATGAAAAATTAAAAGATAAAAATCATAATGGAGGAGAATGATGATGATATTTTTGAAGTTTTACGAATATTTGATGGTAAAAACATGCCAGCCAGAGAATATATTAATCAAATAAAATTAGCAAGAAGTTTAGCAAATGATCAAAGGAAACTGTTTTTAATTACAAAGTTAAAACCGGTTAAAACTTATTGGAAGTGACATTTTTTTTCTTATACATCGTGCAAAAATCGATAACATAGATGATTTTATAATAGCAATAAATATTCTGTATCCAAATGATGAATTTACTGACTATGAACAAAAAAATTATTGTATATATTGTGAAACTACGGGTCACTCACGTAAAAATTGCAAGAAGATAGGTGATTTACGACTTTTTGATCTATCGTATGATAAAAATAAAGATTACTGCGATAATACATCTGTTAATGAACCAGAAACGTCAACACATGAAACTACAGAGTTTAAAACACATAATATGAACAATCTAATTATAGACGATGAAACATCTACACGTTTTGATGTAACAAATATCAAAATTAACGAAAAAGAAAATTATGAAAAAACAAACATAAAACATCAAGTAAATGTTCAAGCTAATACTATTTTATTAGCCAAGAAAACTACTAGAGAAGTTAAATACAATGAACCTCATATAAATTATATAAAAACAAAAGAATTTGAATGTATTCCAATGGAATCTGAACATACTGAAAAATTGTTGAGTAATCAAGTTATAATACATCAAGTTGCAGTTTTAGAAGATTTCGAAACGGTGCATTCATATGTTCCGACCGTAAGAAATGACACAAAAACAATAAATTGTGTAGAAAAAGAAAAACCGCATGCAAATGATCTCAAACAAAATAAAGAATGCAAAAATAATTTAAAAAATGCAGAAAAAGAATCAATAATTTTCGACAATATTGGCCCAAATGAATGACTTTATAGAATCCGAAAACATAATTGAAAATTTCTTACCAGAACTGAACAACTCTGAAATAATCCAAGAGACTAATTTTGCACAAGAAGCACAAATTATTTACAACGATAATTCTGTATTAAAATTCAATGTTAGACCAGACCTTGATGAATTAATTCAACTATGTTTAAATAAAACAAATCTTGCCAGCAAAAATAATATATCCAAACTCACTAAAAACGATACAACTAATAACAAAGATGATTCTCTACAAGAAAATAATAAAATTTTGAAAATACAAAAATGCTTTATAACAAATAGCTCTAATAATTCAAATAAAAATCAAAATAAAATGGTATTCGATAAATTTATCAAATATACTAATATTGTCAAAACAAAACCAAAACAATTAAATAATAAAACGTGTCTAAAAAACAAAATTATTCCTAAAAATAAGAATATCACATTAACTCATAATCAGCAAGGTTCAAATAAAAAAATAATTAATAACCATATATTTAAATACTTTAATTTATCATTAAAAATTTTAAATAACATCAAACAAATCAGAAACACATTTAATTTCTATTATATCATAAAAAAAAAATTATAAATATTTTAGAAAAAAATCTAATCTCTTTTTCTCTTTTTCAGGAATTTTTGCAAATTTCATAAATTTTTGAATCTCTATAATTTCATTTTTTTTTTATATTCTAGTTCAATCATATTATTTATGTTTTCTTGATAAACAATTTTTATAAAATAAGAAAAATCTGTAAGTTTTCAAAATGTGGCTTGTAAATTTACAGATTATCGAATTAAGGATTCTATCAACTTGAATCGATCAATTTAAATAGTAAGAAATAATTACATTTAAATCAATTGATTTAATCAAATACGAATGGTTTTTAAATGAAAAATTAAGAAATTTAAATCAATTTATTTAAATCAATATTAGTTAATAATTAAATAAAATATGTAAAATTATTATGTACAGTATCTATAATAAGATTTAAAGCTTTAAAATTTTATTTATATCAATGCATCTAACTACTTTTACTTTTACTTTTTTATTTTCATAAACATCTTGTAAAAGAAATCTAACATTTATAATGATCATTAAACTTATGAATGTATATTAAGTCTTATGTTTTTGTTTATAAATCAACTACTTTTGTCTCTGAATTTAAGGTATACAAGCATATATTATCTAATATATATTCGTAAAACTGATTTCATTTTTCAACACAAAAAATATATTTACAAAAAAAAGAAAGGGAAAGTTACATACTTTCATCCAAATGCAACATGAATCAATATTCAAATAAATATTTCAACTTCTAAATTTATTTAGAATTCGTATTGCAAAAATAAGAGAGAAATTATCATAAAAAAGTCTTTATTAAGACTTAGAAAAAAATTTATTTTACGATTACAATCTATGTAAAGCAAAAAAAATGATGAACTTTATTATAAGTACTATAAGGAATGAAAGAACTTTGTTCAATCTCCAATCTAAACTCTAAAATTATTTAGAGTACATATTTGTCAAAATAAAGACAAGAAATTACAAACGATCAGTTCACGTTTAAGTTAGATTTATGTTAAACTTACCATACAAATTACAGACAAAAGCAGAAAATTTTGAAAAATTTACTAACTATTATTATATATAAATAAACTAAAATAATGAAATTTACTTTTTCAACTTATGTTAGATCTCTCATTATATTCTTAAAACTTATAGCTTTTCATGAATGTCAAAATAAATCTCAATAACTTGTATATATACAAAAATTTTAGTACGACTCATGATTAGATCATTATCATAACTAGATCATATTTAATATTAATTATGATTACTTATTATTAATAACTATAATCTATATATTTTAAGTTAATTTAAAGTTTTTTTTTTACGTATCTAGCTATTTTAATTTTATACCTGACCTACGTTCAGGTAAACTAATTCCACCTCTGTAAGAATTTGCCTTATAACGTATACTACGTATAGGATTTTACTTTTGATTTAATAAATAAATATATATAGCCACATTTAGTGTATTAAGTGAAAATATAAAAATAAGAATTTAGAACATTTTTTTTCTTATTGCTTAGTTGTCACCTGCGCAATTATCTTAAGCTGGGAGGAAAGTGAATGAATATTCACTTATATTTAAACAATTATAAGAATCTATAAATTATATCCGACTGTTATTTTTGAAATTTAAAAGAAAAACAAACATTTCTTATATTTGAACTTGAACAATTATTATTATTTTGACAAATCTAATATTATTTTATAATTATTTCACATGGCATGTTATTCGTTATCTTTTGTTACGAAATACCTCATAAGCTAGAATACAAGATTTATAAACATATTAAAATAATATTTATAAGCGAAATCACTAATAACTTAAGGCGATCTCCTATTAGAGAAAAAAAATACATCATGTTTAAAATATTACAAATTTAAAATAGCAATATAATTTAAGAATTTTTCATCTTCTTTTTTTTCATACCAATACTCATACATTACTTAAAAATTATATAATGGAAAAATACATCGAATAATTGTATGAAAACATTCAAATAAAATATTTTATTTAAATAGATTTTAAAATATTTATGTAAATCGATCAATAACTAAAAAAATTGTTATTACATTCAAATTTTTCTTTTGTTACTTCTCGTACCGATAAGCAACATCTTGAGCCCCGAAGTGTTACGTCACGACGTATCTTTTATTTCAAGTTTGTTATTCTAAAATATGCAGTTATTGATCAATCAGATAATTTAACTTAGAAGCATATTGTAAAATTAAATCATTTTTTAAGAACCAGATTTATCATGTTAACTACACCATTCAATAAGAGTCAAAATGTATAATAAGCATTGTTCCATCGATTGACATCCATTGACATCGATTGAATATACAGTTCCTGATTAATTTTAAGATTTTAATCATAATGTTGTAAATGTTCAATAATCGACTCATCTTTTATTTTCGATTGCCTATCCTTCTGATATGCAATCTCCTGAGCACCGAGGTGTTTCGTCATAAACGTATCTTTTTTATTAACATTGGTAAATCAAAATTCCTCAGTTATTGAACAGTCGCATTATTTCATTATTAAGCGAAATTAAGTAGATCATAAGGAAAGAATCAAAATGTATATTTCGAAATTACCAAATGAATCCTAAAAACCATTACGAAACATATTATCAAACTTAAAGAAAATTCATAAATAAAAATTGATGTAAAAGATAATAAATCTTATAAACAAATATGAGTATAAAAGCCAAATGAAACAAATGACATTCGGGACATTACCTTGGGTTTCTTATTAGTGATACGTTTACACTGCCCGTCAAGTTCTATATTTCAAAGCAATTGCTATTACTAAATATACATATATCAATTATTAAAATATATACGCGCATAAAAATCAATGGTATCAAAAGTGTTAAAAGATATCAATAAACCTCGAGGATCTATTTACATATTGTGCCTATTCATTTGTCTGCCCATACCTAGCACGAATCTACTAAGAAATATTACAAGGTAAAAATATATAATTATTCAATAAACTCTTGATTTCAAGAATCAAGTTTATCCTTTAATAATATTCAATCGTGAGAGCGATTTCGTTCAATTAAATATTGGTGGAGCTTTTCTACCACTAGATTCATACATCTTTATCTTTATGATATACATTTTATAAATAAATTCAATATTTCAAACGAACATAATTTATATATATTCAACGCAATTAATAAATATAATTAAATAACATATCCACTTTTATTTAGTCCTGGTGCAAGCCAGGACTTAACAGTAATATAAAACATTTTTCCAATTTTTAAACTATCATTGATTTCATTTTTTTTATTTTTTAAGAAATCTATTAAGAGGAGGTCACGTATCTCTGTCCTTTTCTAATCAAAGAAATGATTTTTTTACAAAGACTAATATTTTTATCAAAAAATGAAGAGAAAGCCGCATCTTGTATCAAAAAAAGCAATATTTTCTTTGATAAGAAAAAATTAATTTTATTGCTTCGTTTTCAAGAAAACCTTGAAAAACTTAAATCATAGAGGTTAGGGTGGACAATTTGGTTTTTCAAGGTTTTCTTGAGAACGAAGCAATAAAATTAATTTTTTCTTATCAAAGAAAATATTGCTTTTTTTGATACAAGATGCGGCTTTCTCTTCATTTTTTGATA
Source organism: Anastatus disparis (assembly GCA_017163975.1). Classification (NCBI taxonomy): domain Eukaryota; kingdom Metazoa; phylum Arthropoda; class Insecta; order Hymenoptera; family Eupelmidae; genus Anastatus; species Anastatus disparis. The sequence continues at coordinate 981,676 of JAFFSR010000391.1, forward strand.
AAAATATTAGTCTTTGTGAAAAAATCATTTCTTTGATTAGAAAAGGACAGAGATACGCGACCTCCTGTTAAGCCTTAATAAAATTGTGTTCTTAAAGAATCTTGATTTTTCTTTATAAAATATAATCTTGAATTTTTTATTTGAATCCATGAATATAAGTGGATGTATAATTATAAGATCTACGTGTTGACTTATATATAGGATTCTTATTGGTTTTTCTGGTAATTCATTTCCTACAAAAACTCCTGCTATTTTATTACATTTAGCTTCATTATATCAATGCTTATCAAAGTTATCGTTTCGTCTTATGAACATTTTATCATCCCTAGGCATAGTTCCATTTTCAATAAAACGATTATTTTCTTTGATTTCTACTTCGTGCATCATTTTATAAGCTGCTGCGTAAGGATTATTTCTCCTAATTATAGAATATAATGTAATTATTCAATAGAACAATTCAGATCGTTTTCGAAGCGGCATTTATTTGCTTTTTCGTTATCAAATATGTATAATTGTCCATACTTTCTTGATTTATTTTTATTTGCATGTAATGCATATGAGCATATCTCCACAATTTTAAATCGTTTTGTGATAATTTTTAAAAGTAATTTTACAGCTGTTAGTTGGTTACCGAATGATGCACACTATTTGAACTAGGTTCACACCATTTGTACAATCCGGTTACTCTATTCTTTATTTATTTAGTGAATGTGCCACTTACGGTTCAGTAGATATTTCTATAATACGTAAATTTTTACATTAATAAAATTTCCAAAATTCTATTCATGTAAAAATTTACGTTTTATAGAAATATCTAATGTACCGTTGGTGGAACATTCACTAAATACATAAAAAATAGAATAACCGGATTGTACAAAAGGTGTAAACCTAGTTTTAATAGTGTGCATCATTCGTTACCTATGAACAACTGTAAAATGACCGTCCACTAAGTAGGTTAAAAGTTGTGGAGATATGCTTATATGTGTTATGGTATATTTGTCCACAAATACGTATAACTTGAGGACTTTTATTAAATAATTTATCGAATGCTGCGCCAAAACTAGCAAATTCTAAGGCATTATTATATGATCTTATGCATTTTTTAAAATCATTACTTATCATAGAATTTCCCGTAAGTAATTTCTTAATCTCTTTAGGATATTCTGAGTCTTCTTTTAAAGTTATATTTCCTTGTTTACAGCATGATGTAAATTTCTTATTGCTTGACATAAGAAATTTACATTTTTTTTCATAATAATTTTTATTTTTCACTAAAGTTATTAAATTATCACCTTTTTTTCAAATGTTTTTTCATAAGATTTATTAAAATGTTTCGATATTTTTTTTTTGTTTTTCAAATAATATTGTTTTATATTTTCGAAAACTTTGTCTTTATTATATTCACAATACGATTTGTCATGAATGCGTCTATCATAGTTGTGATTTTGTTGATATGTTACATTCTTATTTTTATTTGAGGATTCTTAATTTTTTTTCATAAATTCATTTTAGAAATTTGACTTTTTTGTTGCTGTTAAATAATTAATAAATGCAGAGCACAATTTATATTAAATAAAAAGTCTTTATTTAATCTATACAAAATTAATTAATTTAAATGATATCTCTATAGTAATGAAATACAAGTTTTATCTCTGACAGACGGACTTGAACTGAACTGAACGACGACGAGACGCAACTTGATTCTCTTCAACTGTCTACTAAAATATTCTCAATAGATGGCGATACTCAGTATGAGTGTGTATATTTTCAACACTCCCTCCCACACTCATATATATTTTAATTAAAAGAGTTGTAGCATCTCTCTCGTTTTTATTGTTTCTGTTCTGAACGTTCATTTAGTTCCTTTTTCTGTCTTTCTGTCTCGAGTGTCCCTGACGCTTTGGACATGTTGAGATCACATGGTCACGGGTAAATCTCTGACAATAGTGACACTTCTTTATGCTATTTCCCTGCCATAGGCAGTCGCTGGCACAGTACCCATAAGTGTCGCATTCAAAACATCGCACTTTCTGTATCGCCCTTGATTTGACCGTCATAGCTGTCGTTTGATGGCTTTCAACCTGTGTAATAAGTTACTTTATTTTATCATAAGATAACCCTTTCACTGTAACACTTTCTATCATAAAACTTATTCTTTCTACTTGATGTACTTTTTTTATGATGGTATTATAAAAGAAATCTCTTTCGTCTTCTTCAGGCAACGATTTAACTTTTGGCATGTTATTATAAACTCTTACTATTTCTTCAAATCTGTCTATAAAATTAACTGCCTTTTCTTTTGCTGGATTATACTGTATGTTGTATCTTTTTTTTTTTTAATACTAGATGGAGTTCTATTTACCTCGCTTCAATTTAATTATTTCGCTTTAATTTCTTTAATTCTGTTAAACAATTCAACTGGATCTTTAATTTTCATAACTCTAGCATGATAGTCTTTATCTATTCTATTTATTAAAATATCACGAACTTTCAGTTGCTACAATAGTACTATCTACAACATACAATAAGTCCAGCGAACTTAATTCAGACATAAAATAATCCAAAGTTTTCAAATGTAATTTGAGTCGTTAATTTCCCATACAGCATGAAAGGATTTTGAAAGGATTCTGAAAGGATTCATGAAAGGACTACAATCTTTCAGAAATATTTCACTGAAAGGATTCTGAAATAATTCTATGTCCGAGGTATTATTCTTTTAAAAATAATACATAAAAATATTTCATAAAGAATTCACAAGTCATTTCAAAATCCTTTCAATGGAAGAATTCTGTAAGCAACCATGAATTCTTTTGGTAATAATTCGTAAATCTTTTCATACATCTTCCATTGAAAGGATTCTGTAAGAATAATATGAAATATTTTTAAAATATTTCATTGTAATATTTCTAAAAAGAATATACCTCGGACATAGAATTATTACAGAATCCTTTCAATAAAAGAATTCTGTAAGGATCCATGAATTCTTTTGGTAATAATTCTTAAATCTTTTCATACATCTTTCATTGAAAGTATTCTGTAAGAATGATATAAAATATTTTAAAAATATTTCATTGTATTATTTCTGAAAGGAATATACCTCGGACATAGAATTATTACAGAATCCTTTCAATGAAAGAATTCTGTAAGGATCCATGAATTCTTTTAGTAATAATGCATTAATCTTTTTATCTATCTTTAGTTGAGAGACGTGTAAAGTTCTAGAAATTTTATTCTTTCCTGTATTATTTAAGAATCAATTTAGAATTAATACACACACACACATATATATATATATATATATATATATATATATATATATATATAACGGATACATGATGATATAATTATTCATAGGATTACGAATAGTTTAACAGCGGTTAAATCGAAATTATCATAACACAGACATCGCACGCATAACAATTTATAGTTTCCATTTAAGATTCTTATTTTCCTTATATATGAAACGGGAAGCACTCTTACCGCTTGCGAGAGTAAGAGATACCGCCATCAAGCGGATAAATTATAAACTAATCCCGAAAATATTTCTAAATGATTCTGTTATCTTTCACGTTTTCTTTCATAAAGTCCTTTCAAAGTCCTTTCAGTAAGGATTCATGTAATAACTTTTATTCTTATCATAAGTTATTTCATGAAATATTTCAAAAAGATTTCAAAATTATTTCATATAAGATTTCATGAGACTTTACCAAAATATTGCATGAATTATTTCATGAAAGCTTTTTGAATGAATCTTGAAATGATTCGGTGAAAGAATACCTTAGATCATTCCGAAAATCTTTCTAAATTATTTTCTGATTTTAATCGTTGGAAGATTTCTGAGTTCTTTCTTGTTTCCTTTCAAGAAGTCTTTTCAAAGTCCTTTCAGTAAGGATTTATGTAATAACTTTTATTCTTATCATAAGTTATTTCATGAAATATTTCAAAAAGATTTCAAAATTATTTCATGTAAGATTTCTTGAGACTTTACCAAAATATTGCATGAATTATTTCATGAAAGCTTTTTGAATGAATCTTGAAATGATTCGGTGAAAGAATACCTTAGATCATTCCGAAAATCTTTCTAAATTATTTTCTGATTTTAATCGTTCGAAGATTTCTGAGTTCTTTCTTGTTTCCATTCAAGAAGTCTTTTCAAAGTCCTTTCAGTAAGGATTTATGTAATAACTTTTATTCTCATCATAAGTTATTTCATGAAATATTTCAAAAAGATTTCAAAATTATTTCATGTAAGATTTCTTGAGACTTTACCAAAATATTGCATGAATTATTTCATGAAAGCTTTTTGAATGAATCTTCGAATGATTCGTTGAAAGAATACCTTAGATCATTCCAAAAATCTTTCTAAATTATTTTCTGATTTTAATCGTTGGAAGATTTCTAAGTTCTTTCTTGTTTCCTTTCAAGAAGTCTTTTCAAAGTCCTTTCAGTAAGGATTCATGTTATAACTGTTATTCCCATCATAAGTTATTTCATGAAATATTTCAAAAAGATTTCAAAATTATTTCATGTAAGATTTCTTGAGACTTTACTAAAATATTGCATGAATCATTTCATGAAAGCTTTTTGAATGAATCTTGAAATGATTCGGTGAAAGAATACCTTATATCATTCCGAAAATCTTTCTAAATTATTTTCTGATTTTAATCGTTGGAAGATTTCTGAGTTTTTTCTTGTTTCCTTTCAAAAGGTCTTTTCAAAGTCCTTTCAGTAAGGATTTATGTAATAACTTTTATTCTCATCATAAGTTATTTCATGAAATATTTCAAAAAGATTTCAAAATTATTTCATGTAAGATTTCTTGAGACTTTACCAAAATATTACATGAATTATTTCATGAAAGCTTTTTGAATGAATCTTGAAATGATTCGGTGAAAGAATACCTTAGATCATTCCGAAAATCTTTCTAAATTATTTTCTGATTTTAATCGTTCGAAGATTTCTGAGTTCTTTCTTGTTTCCATTCAAGAAGTCTTTTCAAAGTCCTTTCAGTAAGGATTTATGTAATAACTTTTATTCTCATCATAAGTTATTTCATGAAATATTTCAAAAAGATTTCAAAATTATTTCATGTAAGATTTTTTGAGACTTTACCAAAATATTGCATGAATTATTTCATGAAAGCTTTTTGAATGAATCTTCGAATGATTTGGTGAAAGATTACCTTAGATCATTCCAAAAATCTTTCTAAATTATTTTCTGATTTTAATCGTTGGAAGATTTCTGAGTTCTTTCTTGTTTTCTTTCAAGAAGTCTTTTCAAAGTCCTTTCAGTAAGGATTCATGTTATAACTTTTATTCCCATCATAAGTTATTTCATGAAATATTTCAAAAAGATTTCAAAATTATTTCATGTAAGATTTCTTGAGACTTTACCAAAATATTGCATGAGATATTTCATGAAAGCTTTTTGAATGAATCTTGAAATGATTCGGTGAAAGAATACCTTAGATCATTCCGAAAATCTTTCTAAATTATTTTCTGATTTTAATCGTTGGAAGATTCCTGAGTTCTTTCTTGTTTCCTTTCAAGAAGTCTTTTCAAAGTCCTTTCAGTAAGGATTCATGTTATAACTTTTATTCCCATCATAAGTTATTTCATGAAATATTTCAAAAAGATTTCAAAATTATTTCATGTAAGATTTCTTGAGACTTTACCAAAATATTGCATGAATCATTTCATGAAAGCTTTTTGAATGAATCTTGAAATGATTCGGTGAAAGAATACCTTAGATCATTCCGAAAATCTTTCTAAATTATTTTCTGATTTTAATCGTTGGAAGATTTCTGAGTTCTTTCTTGTTTCCTTTCAAGAAGTCTTTTCAAAGTCCTTTCAGTAAGGATTTATGTAATAACTTTTATTCTTATCATAAGTTATTTCATGAAATATTTCAAAAAGATTTCAAAATTATTTCTTGTATGATTTCTTGAGACTTTACCAAAATATTACATGAATTATTTCACGAAAGCTTTTTGAATGAATCTTGAAATGATTCGGTGAAAGAATACCTTAGATCATTCCGAAAATCTTTCTAAATTATTTTCTGATTTTAATCGTTGGAAGATTTCTGAGTTCTTTCTTGTTTCCTTTCAAGAAGTCTTTTCAAAGTCCTTTCAGTAAGGATTTATGTAATAACTTTTATTCTCATCATAAGTTATTTCATGAAATATTTCAAAAAGATTTCAAAATTATTTCATGTAAGATTTCTTGAGACTTTACCAAAATATTGCATGAGATATTTCACGAAAGCTTTTTGAATGAATCTTGAAATGATTCGGTGAAAGAATACCTTAGATCATTCCGAAAATCTTTCTAAATTATTTTCTGATTTTAATCGTTGGAAGATTCCTGAGTTCTTTCTTGTTTCCTTTCAAGAAGTCTTTTTAAAGTCCTTTCAGTAAGGATTCATGTTATAACTTTTATTCCCATCATAAGTTATTTCATGAAATATTTCAAAAAGATTTCAAAATTATTTCATGTATGATTTCTTGAGACTTTACCAAAATATTACATGAATTGTTTCACGAAAGCTTTTTGAATGAATCTTGAAATGATTCGGTGAAAGAATACCTTAGATCATTCCGAAAATCTTTCTAAATTATTTTCTGATTTTAATCGTTCGAAGATTTCTGAGTTCTTTCTTGTTTCCTTTCAAGAAGTCTTTTTAAAGTCCTTTCAGTAAGGATTCATGTTATAACTTTTATTCCCATCATAAGTTATTTCATGAAATATTTCAAAAAGATTTCAAAATTATTTCATGTAAGATTTCTTGAGACTTTACCAAAATATTGCATGAATCATTTCATGAAAGCTTTTTGAATGAATCTTGAAATGATTCGGTGAAAGAATACCTTAGATCATTCCGAAAATCTTTCTAAATTATTTTCTGATTTTAATCGTTGGAAGATTTCTGAGTTCTTTCTTGTTTCCTTTCAAGAAGTCTTTTCAAAGTCCTTTCAGTAAGGATTTATGTAATAACTTTTATTCTCATCATAAGTTATTTCATGGAATATTTCAAAAAGATTTCAAAATTATTTCATGTAAGATTTCTTGAGACTTTACCAAAATATTGCATGAGATATTTCATGAAAGCTTTTTGAATGAATCTTGAAATGATTCGGTGAAAGAATACCTTAGATCATTCCGAAAATCTTTCTAAATTATTTTCTGATTTTAATCGTTGGAAGATTTCTGAGTTCTTTCTTGTTTCCTTTCAAGAAGTCTTTTTAAAGTCCTTTCAGTAAGGATTCATGTTATAACTTTTATTCCCATCATAAGTTATTTCATGAAATATTTCAAAAAGATTTCAAAATTATTTCATGTATGATTTCTTGAGACTTTACCAAAATATTACATGAATTGTTTCACGAAAGCTTTTTGAATGAATCTTGAAATGATTCGGTGAAAGAATACCTTAGATCATTCCGAAAATCTTTCTAAATTATTTTCTGATTTTAATCGTTCGAAGATTTCTGAGTTCTTTCTTGTTTCCTTTCAAGAAGTCTTTTTAAAGTCCTTTCAGTAAGGATTCATGTTATAACTTTTATTCCCATCATAAGTTATTTCATGAAATATTTCAAAAAGATTTCAAAATTATTTCATGTAAGATTTCTTGAGACTTTACCAAAATATTGCATGAATCATTTCATGAAAGCTTTTTGAATGAATCTTGAAATGATTCGGTGAAAGAATACCTTAGATCATTCCGAAAATCTTTCTAAATTATTTTCTGATTTTAATCGTTGGAAGATTTCTGAGTTTTTTCTTGTTTCCTTTCAAAAAGTCTTTTCAAAGTCCTTTCAGTAAGGATTTATGTAATAACTTTTATTCTCATCATAAGTTATTTCATGAAATATTTCAAAAAGAAATCAAAATTATTTCATGTAAGATTTCTTGAGACTTTACCAAAATATTGCATGAATCATTTCATGAAAGCTTTTTGAATGAATCTTGAAATGATTCGGTGAAAGAATACCTTAGATCATTCCGAAAATCTTTCTAAATTATTTTCTGATTTTAATCGTTCGAAGATTTCTGAGTTTTTTCTTGTTTCCTTTCAAAAAGTCTTTTCAAAGTCCTTTCAGTAAGGAATCGTGTAATATTTCATGTCTTAACTTCCGTTTCCTTTTTGGTATTATTTTTGTAAAGACTTTATAATCTTCCTGTGTATTATTTCATAAATTCTTTTTAAAAGAATATAGTTATCTTTTTAAGTTCTTTTTAAATGCTCTCAACGTATTATTACTTGTAATATTTCATGAAATTATTTCAAAATTCTTTCATGCTGTCTGGGTTTATAATAGCGTTTTACTGGTCCGTCTTTTCCAGTCAACCCGGTTTTGATAATTTCTGTCAACTGTTTAAAAACGTCTAAAATACTGTCGTTTTCTGTGTTAAGAGGAGGTCACGTATCTCTGTCCTTTTCTAATCAAAAAATTGAGTTTTTCACAGAAACTAATAACTTTATCAAAAAATGAAGAGAAAGCCGCATCTCGTAATAAAAAAAGCAATATTTTCTTTGATAAGAAAGAATTAATTTAATTGCTTCGTTTTTAAGAAAACCTTGAAAAACTTAAATCATAGAGGTTAGGGTGGACAATTTGGTTTTTCAAGGTTTTCTTGAGAACGAAGCAATAAAATTAATTTTTCCTAATCAAAGAAAATATTGCTTTTTTTGATACAAGATGCGGCTTTCTCTTCATTTTTTGCTAAAGCTATTAGTTTTTGTGAAAAAATCATTTCTTTGATCTGAAAAGGACAGAGATACTTGACCTCCTCTTAAGTCTTTTATCAACTTTTATTTGTATTAAACGCGATATTTTCAGTTTATTTACCGGTCCTAAGTGTTCGTCCAAGACTGTCGAGTTCCCGAAACCTTCTGCATTAAGTGTATAATTTTTAATTGTTTACCTTATATGTCGTTTTCTGCCTCGTTACCTGTACTCATCCTCCTTTCCCTGTTCAAATTCTCCCTCATCGCATCCAGAGCCTGGCCGCCAAAGACCCGCATGGTGCTTCCCTCCTTCACCATCAAAGCCAACAAATCGTCATCTCTTTTTTTTTTTAGCTCTATTCTTCTTTTCTTTTCTTCGCCTCTCTTGCTCTTTGCCATTTCTGTCTTAACTGTATTGAGTTTATCCATTATCTTGTCCAATTTGTCAGATAGGTCTGCCAATTTTGCTTCAGTCATTTCATTCATTCTATTTTCTGTCTCTTCTCTGTCTTTAGCTCCGTCTTCGTTCTTATTTTCATCTGTTTTTTTCCGTCATATAAATATTTTTCCAATACACCATTCAATTTTGCTTTCAAACCTTTGGTTTGTTTTTGTCTTTCCTTATCTGTCGCTATTTGACCTCCTGCAGTTACTTTAACTACAGTTTTCATAGAGCCGTCTTCAAAACCGTCTCTTTATTCTACTTTCTGTTCTGTCTCGTTATATAGCCCCTCCGTCTTCTCAGTCTCATTGCTGTCGTTAATTCTGTCTTTTCTCTCTTTCTTATCAGTTATAGTGTGGCCACCTGTCGTACAATAGGGCATATATAATCTGTCTTTACTCTGTATTCATCTCTGTGACTGTCCTTATCACCAGGTTAAATTCTTCACTCGTAACGTAATGTCACTCGTAACGTAATGTTGTCAACTATAAAGGAATAGTGAACCAATATAAATAAAATTCATATAATTTCGCCGAACACAAGCAAAACTAGATAATTTACGTTAGAGTTAATTATATATATATATATATATATATATATATATATATATATATATATATATATATATTTATATATATATTTATATATTATGCTTAATAGACCGAAGACAAGCCCTTTAAGCTCAATATATCTATCAAAATAAAGTGAATCAACCTAGTATGCCGAACACAAGCAATATTAGGTAATTCATACACTGAAAAAAAAACCCGAAGCCAGCGCTGCGAAGTTAATCTGAGCGGTTGCATGCGAACAACATTCGAAGCAAGTGATTACAGAAAATCGTAATGTATGAATGCGTAACCATGTCGCTGTAAATAATTACGATTTTCTGCGTAAACGATTACGCTAATCCGAGTAGAGCGCCACAACTGTGTTGCGAGCACGCTTGCTCCGACTCTTCGGCATCGCGCGTACAAAAAGCCGAAACCAAGCACTGCGGCAGAGCTGCGAGCTTGCTTGCTCCGACTCTCCGGAATCGTGCGTGCAGAAAGCCGAGACGAAGCACAGCGGCAGAGCGGCGAGCACGCTCTCTTCGACTCTGCGACATTTCTCATGCAGAAAGCCGAGACCAAGGGTAACGACAGAGTTACAGGCTCGCTCACTTTGAATTTCTGAACATTGACGTACCATAAGCGAGGCCAAGCACTCTAAACGTTAAAAATTTACATTTAAAAAAGGAAAATTTCTTTTTCTTTTCTTTTTTTGTAAGTTTTAACACTTTATGTGAAGTATAATTTATTTAAGTAAAATTCTATAATATTATAAAAATTAAATTTTATTTCATAAAATGTTTCTATACTTAAAAATTGATGTGATATTTTACTTTTACCATTATTCGCTTAAGTATATTGATGTAATAATGTAAATTTATAATTTTGATTTATTTTTAATACCTTATTTGTGCGATTATTAGTGCTTTTATACCTTTGAATTAATTTTAACTTTATTTCAATCATTCGTATTTTTATAAAGCTGATGATGAATAAAATGTACTCGTCAAGCGTAACGATTTCAGTTTCTCTTATAGATGGTAAAGTTACGATTCCAATAATTATAAAATTAAACTTAGATAATTCAAAGTAATTTACAAAAAATTTGTCTAGATATTTATAAATAGTCATTTATTAAGTTATTCTTTATAAACTATATGATTGTATTGTTACAAATTTCGTATACGAATGTAGTTCTCTTGATGTATGAGGGAAGATATGATATTTACAACTGATTTTTATGTCGTCTAATGGTATTATTATTATTATTTATTATATATATATATATATATATATATATATATATATATATATATATATATATATATATATATATATATATATATTAATAGATATCATGTATATATATATATATATATATATATATATATATATATATATATATATATATGGGGCGTTTCATATCAACTCACCTGGTCAAAAAATAAAAATCGCTAAAAATCTGGGAAAATGTTCTATTTGATACCCAAAATACCCCCAAAAAATTTTTTAGAGCTCTAGGTCAAAGAGGTCAAGAGCAAGAGGTCATGGAGTTTTGTGATTTTTTCAATTTTTTTGTAAAATCATCATTTTTAATATTTTTTATTAAAAAACTAAAGGTTTTAGAAAAAAATGTATAAAGACATTTTTTGTTGGAAATTATGTGTAGAAACTATACAAATTTTTTCCAATCCCAAAGTTGCTATCTTCTGATTGGTCCATTATATATTTTGATGTGATTTTCAATAACTTTTCTTCGCCAAGGTTGATTTTACTCATTTGGCACTAAAAGTTTGTAATTTTATAACCTTTCACTGAAATTTTCCCCTACATGGTAAAATAACTCTACAGGCAGTTATGGTACTTTTTATTTAAGGTATCAAGACTGAGTTTTAAGCCTGAAAAAAATGAAATTGAAATGTAGTCATAATTTGTTTTTGTAATGATATTAATTAATAAAACTTCTTTTTACCTTAAATATATATTAAATACAAGACTTTGACCTAAAAATAATTTTAAAAACCCCATCCGTTGGTTAAAATCCTTTGCTCTTGTCGATAACTTGATTTTAAAAATTTTTTTACTTACCGTAGAGTTTCTCAGCTAATTTTCAATTAATTGACCTGAAAATTTCCAGAGATCTTTAATTTATATATCTTCACAAAATAATAGTTCTGGAATTTTGATAAGATAAGTTAAAGTAAATGTTGAACTGAATTACTTGTATGAAATTCACAAAAATATAGATTTTTTTTCAACTTTTTCTAAACCAAACTTAGAAATTATTTTTTTTCCTAAAACTAAAACTATTATTTTGTGAAGATATATAAATTAGAGATCTCTGGAAATTTTCAGGTCAATTAATTGAAAATTAGCTGAGAAACTCTACGGTAAGTAAAAAAATTTTTTAAAATCAAGTTATCGACAAGAGCAAAGGATTTTAACCAACGGATGGGGTTTTTTAAAATTATTTTTAGGTCAAAGTCTTGTATTTAATATATATTTAAGGTAAAAGAAGTTTTATTAATTAATATCATTACAAAAACAAATTATGACTACATTTCAATTTCATTTTTTTTCAGGCTTAAAACTCAGTCTTGATACCTTAAATAAAAAGTACCATAACTGCCTGTAGAGTTATTTTACCATGTAGGGGAAAATTTCAGTGAAAGGTTATAAAAATTACAAACTTTTAGTGCCAAATGAGTAAAATCAACCTTGGCGAAGAAAAGTTATTGAAAATCACATCAAAATATATAATGGACCAATCAGAAGATAGCAACTTTGGGATTGGAAAAAATTTGTATAGTTTCTACACATAATTTCCAACAAAAAATGTCTTTATACATTTTTTTCTAAAACCTTTAGTTTTTTAATAAAAAAATATTAAAAATGATGATTTTACAAAAAAATTGAAAAAATCACAAAACTCCATGACCTCTTGCTCTTGACCTCTTTGACCTAGAGCTCTAAAAATTTTTTTGGGTATTTTGGGTATCAAATAGAACATTTTCCCAGATTTTTAGCGATTTTTATTTTTTGACCAGGTGAGTTGATATGAAACGCCCCATATATATATACATGATATCTGATAAAATATTTATTACGTTTTCTTCAAAATTTAATACGTTTAGAGAAAAAATTATTATGATTGATTATAAAATGACTATTTTTCATACTTTTTTATGAATTAAGAAATTTCAGTTATTTCCCCGTTGTCGCTAAAATTTTATTATTCTTTAAAAATAAAAAAAAATTATTTAAGTGGTTAAATAATAAAATAACTTGGGCACTTATTGTGTATATTGAATAGTAATTTTTCACTAATCAAATAAGCAAAAAATCTACATATTGTAATTTCAAAAAATTCAATTACATTCTAGATATTTCTATAAAAGATGTTTCTATTGAATTTTTATTTTGATTTGATAGTTTTAAATGAAAAATTCATTAAATTATTAATTTTAGAAAAACTTTAAACAATAAAAATATTTCTGTTAAGAAATTTAAGAAAGTTAAAATTTTTATGTTAACATTTTAACTTCGAAAATTACATTAAAAAAATTTGTGTTTCATTTGTAACACTTATGTGTGTTAAAATTACAAATTTTTTTCACTGACTAGGAGAGTGTCACACCTCCGGATCACGGATTTTGCTCAAACTTCGGGATAAGTTTTCAGATGATAAAATATGGAAAAAGCTAAAGTTATAGTCATAAATACTCAATATTTTCCTAGTTACAGGCAATGAAAGAAAATCACTAAAAAAGTTACTAGATTTTTAGGCGCATATAGTTCTTTAGCACTCGATAGCTACAAGCTTGAAACTTTTTTTAAATTAAAGCTGAGCTCAAATCCTTTCGAAACAGTAGTTACAGCATATCAAAATATTATTTTTTCCCAAAGTTAGAGCGTAATAAGGATTGGACCTGAATTTTCTTTTTAAATCATTAGTTAATAATAAAAGCTAAAATTAGGTCCAATCTTTATTACGCTCTAACTTTGGGAAAAAATAATATTTTGATATGCTGTAACTACTGTTTCGAAAGGATTTGAGCTCAGCTTTAATTCAAAAAAAGTTTCAAGCTTGTAGCTATCAATGCTAAAGAACTATATGCGTTTAAAAATCTAGTAACTTTCTTAGTGATTTTCTTTAATTGCCTGTAACTAGGGAAATATTGAGTATTTATGAATATAACTTTAGCTTTTTCCATATTTTATCATCTGAAAACTTATCCCGAAGTTTGAGCAAAATCCGTGATCCGGAGGTGTGACACTCTCCTAGTGAGTACTTTATTTTTTTAAATCTTTAATATAAAATGGTTATTGCAACAAAATAATTCATTCAATTGAGTAAATATTATATAACATAATAATTTATTACTTTTAAATTTTTATTTTTGAAGTTAATGATTGGAAATATTAAGCCTAACATTTCTTTCTTAATTTAAAACGAATTTTTATTGAATTTTTTTGATGAATTCATTGGAACTGATTTTTAGACTTGAAGAATCTATTTCTTCAGATTGGTTTTATTTTATTGAAATTACAGGCTAATTGTATTTTAACAAAAAAAATTATTTTGAATACAAAGACATCCATAGTTAATCAAACGGCAATGTTATTAACTTAGCAAAATATTTATTTATATATATATATATATATATATATATATATATATATATATAGAGAGGAAATAAAAGTTAGAAGGAGAAAATAGAACATTGAAGGTGAGGGATGTAAAGTTTCATAAAAAAGACTTTATGTACCAATTGTAAACTGCATTTTGTTCTATATGAACCAAAATGTTACCAAGAAGTTATGATTCTGAGGTTATAACGAAAAAAATAATATTAACAAAATATTTTATATTTCAATTAATTTTACAAACAAAAATTTTATAATATTATTAACATTATTAGAAATCGTATCTGCAAGCTACATAATATTCGTTATTTTTTTTACATATAAACACGGAACAGGATTGCGAATTTCTTCTAGAGCAATAAGTTTTTCAGGAACGTTGTTATCGAACACGCTGTACGCATGATAATCTTCGTCAAAATTCTTATTCATCAAAGTATTTACATAAAAAATACTCTACTATTAACTTCAAAAATTTTATTAATTTTACCAAACTGTGGGAAAATTCCAACACCTTCAACATCGTCATTAATTTTTAACAAAAACACTGTATTTTGCTGATATTTTTTTCCATTAATAATTATATATTTCAAACTATGAGCTGTAATATTTTTAGCCCCTAATGTAATTTTATTTAATAACGAAGCAGGTATTGCATAATTCTCTTTGGGACTAATATTTAACGGTATCGATGTATATTTAAAATTTTCTTTCTTAAAACATAAACGTAACTGGATTCTTATTGCAACAGTCAAAGGAAGGTTTCTTCTCGAACTTGTAGAGACTACGATCCCCTTTAACTCTGAATGTTTTCTCTCCCCCGGCATGCTCCATAGATGTATCAGAGGACCATATTCGCGAATCATTCGAGGCAAATGAGTCACAAAGTGACCTTTTGGTTTCAAATAAGAAAATAAATCTATGTAAAGCTGATGATGAATAGATATGTACTCTTCAAGCATAACGATTTCAGTTTCTCTTATAGATGGTGAAGTTACAATTCCAATAATTTTTCGAAGGATGAGGTATAAATTCCAATATTAATGATAGGGGATTTGATTTTTTCTAATGATAGGGGATTTGATTTTTTCTAAAATCAAATCCCCTATCATAAGACCTAAATAATGAGAGAGACAAAGCATCTCAGAAGCGGACTGTTCCATTTTAATCTTAGTTGAAGTCCCCAAAATTAAAGATTCCGATGATGAAGCTACTTCTGTTGTTAGTTGTCTTGGTTTATCTGAATCTTCCAAATCTCCGTAATGAAAAGTTTTAATGCGCTGATTAATATCTTGAAGAGAAAACAGTTTTTCTACATATATAAGTTTTGTTAAAATTTTTGAAATGGTGTCGCAAACCAAACTTTCAAAAAAATCGTGCATTAAATCAATCATTTGATTCTCTGCAACATGATACTTTTCCAGTTTATTAAAAATATACTGCTCTATTACGCCACTTGTGTTGGAAAGCATATCAGATTCATAATTACTCTGATTTTGTACCAAATGTGAAATTTTTAAAGTAAAAGATTCACACTCTTTGCCAGTAGCTCTAAATAACCTACACCAATAATTCGATTTGGAACTAAAATTTTCGGTAAAGCCACAAATACAATTCATACCTAAATTATCACCGGAAATAATAAAACATTCAAAATAGATTTTACGGAGAGACCCGTCAATAAGGACTTCTAGACCATTTTTGGACAGATCATTTAGGTCATCGATGTCTTGTAAGAATATCTTGTTCCCACAAAATCCTCGATCCTTAGAATAATAAATGGTACTTACAAAAATATTATCTAATTTAGCTACCAAGTGTGGAGGGAGGAATGGTAAAGTTATATACACTCCACCAAGTTTTTGTTCACCAGCATGTGATCCTGAACAATTTAATGGTTCAAAATTGAAGTATAGGACTAATGGCAAAACTACTGAATCAACCGAACGAGAATATTTAGTTTTCCACATATTTCCTTGAATAATGTTGGAAAGTACGCTTGTCTGTGATTTCAAACTGTTGACATATAAATTAACGCTTGCTAAAACACCTGGTAATTCTAAAAAAATTTTTAAACTATGAGAAATGGATAAATGAACAGCATTAATTGATTTGAAAGTGATATTTTTTGATGGTTCTAATGAAAGACATTTTTCTCCTACTTTAAACTCTTGTGGTAATTTAAACATACTTTCTTCCTCATAAATACGGAACCTCTGATGTTCTGTAAGAAAATTTTCAAAAGGACTAACTGGTTGCAACTGATCTTTCAAATCTTGGATAAGTTCATTGTTACTATTATTAAAAATGGAGTTAACTTTATCTTGTAAATGAGGAACAAATATATTACCTATAAAATTATTTATCGAAATGATGATTTCGTCAACGATATTGCGCGGTATTGAAGGTAAGTTGTACAAGTATAGCGTGGATAACATTGTTTCATGATGCAACGTGGATTGATCGATAGACGTTTCATTAAAGACGAAATCCATTCTATTAAAATGATCACAATTCTAAAACTTTATAACTTTTAACTTAAGAATTTTATATTTTATCTTATAAATAAAATTTATTTTTTAAAACAATGCTTTTTTATTCTAATTGTCAAATTTTTCTATAAGTATGATAACACTGCAAAGAATTGTTTGACAATTTTATTTTGAGATATATTGTTTGATAATCAAATATGATTTAAAATGTGAAATTTCTCAAAATATTCCTACTTATATCATATTATAAACAAATACAAAGGTATGTATAGTTGAATCATTATATAACACTTATAAAACACTTTTATATTTTAACTTTTCTTGAATATTATAAGATGTATAAATTTCACTTTAAATTTTATGCGTAGAATGAACTTTATATTTTGAGAATTTCAAATATCTCTTTAGTAACGTGGAGCTTGTGAATTAAGACACACTGAAGAATAACGATTCTTCACTGTCGCTTTTATAGGACAAAAACTATTAACCAAAAGATTATCCTCTTTAATGAGAATTAAAAGGTTATTACAATTTTTCACTTTAATGGGTTTTTTTCTAAAGAAAATCACATCAAAGTAGGAGCGTCGGTATGGTCAGATCTTAATAGCTTTATGTTTCAGGTATGGCAATTAAAATTAACCTTTTATGGGGGTGGCCATAAAGCATAAGCTTTTGACATAAAATGTTATTTGATGGTCCATTTATTTTTAGTTAATATTTTCGATTCCTAGAAACATCATTCTTATACAGTCGACGATCTGAGTCCCGCCACCTTCTCCTCCATCGACTCGCTCACGCGTGACCCCCACTAGCTGACTAAAAAAATTTGTTTCCAAACGTTTTGAGTCCCGCCGCTGCTCTATGCGACTTTTTAACTTGTAAAAATGGATTCATTAGTTAAATTTTTTTGTTTAGAATACAATAAACGTAAAATAATATATAAAAAAATATAAAAATTTAATTTTTATATTTTTTATAGCAAATATAAATGAGAAAATTATGCAATATTACAATATTTTTTTGTTACCTTTTATTTCAATAAACGTTAATTGTATTCTAAACAAAAAAAATTTAACTAATGAATCCATTTTTACAAGTTAAAAAGTCGCATAGAGCAGCGGCGGGACTCAAAATGTTTGGAAACAAATTCTTTTAGTCAGCGAGTGGGTGTAACGTACGAGCGAGTCAATGGAGGAGAAGGCGGCAGGACTCAGATCGTCGACTGTATCAATAAATTCATTTTAAAAATGTCATACTTATTTTTAACATTCATAAATAAAAATTAAGTTCAGTTAATGATTATTTGAAAAAAAGAATATTTGAATGTACTAATTTTCAAATTTTATCTTAATAATATCAATATTGTTGTTTTCATTTTTAAATTAATATATATATAATAATTAAACATTTTTTTATTTATTTATTCATAGGAAACTGCGATTTAAATGTTAATATTCATATAAAACTTTTTATAATTATTTAAAAACATCTGAATTGAGATACGTATATTAGTTATATGCACTTATACGCACTTATAAATTGTTATAAACATTTATGAAAAGTTATATACAATGCCAAACGTATCCAATAAATTTTTAGAAAAATTAAAAAGTGAATTTGTTTATATTTGTATATTTTAAGTTCAAATTGTACGTGATAGTATAAAATAGTCGAATAAAGTTAAAAACAGTTTTACACAACTTTGAAATTATAATGAAAGATTTATTACATTTAAGCCAGTGAACAATATTGACAAAACGTAGCTACTTAACAATCAAATTTGGAATTCATTTATTGATTAATTTTCATTTTAATTACCGATCAAATTTACATTTAGATATTTATATTTATATATATGGGACGTTTCAGGTCAACTCACCGAACAAAAAAATAAAATTCGTTGTAAATCTGTGAAAATGTTCCATTTCATACCCAAAATATACAAAAAAATTTTCAGAGGTATAGATCCAATGGATTAAGAGTAATGAGTAATGAAATATTGTGATTTTTCAAAATTTTTGGTGAATTCATCAAATTAATAATTTTTTTACTCAAAAACTAAGGGTCCTAGAGATGTACTTATGAAGACATTTCTTGTTGCAAATTAAGCGTAGAATCAGCACAAATTTTTTTAAATCTCAAGATTGCTATCTTCTGATTGGTCCACTTTGTTATTTCATATAATTTGCAATTACTTGAGTTCGAACAGGTTGATTTCACTCCTGTTGGAGTATGTTATGTCTTCTGATAACATATTGAAGTAAGCTTTTTCCACTTGGCTCGAGCCCTAGGAGAGGAGCTATAGAACTTTGAATATTGAAAAATTTTTAATTTTGAATTTAACACATACATCAACATTTTCTTCTTCGATGTTCATAGATAATACAATATACGAATGCATGATTGTCTAAATATTTTAACATTTATCTATTTCTTTATGATGCAAGTGTTTTATTAAAATATTAATTATGCATTACGTACACATCATCAAGATACACTCATAAACAAGAAAATTTTATTCGTTTAACTAATTTGTCATTATAACTATTTTGCATACGTATTAAAAAATTATTTAAATATACATATTTAGGAATTAAAATTAATACTATATATCTGGAAATAAAAAGGATAAAGTTAAATAAATTCTATACGGATAAAATTTATTCAATATAAAAATTTATTACAAAATGAAAGAATCTGTTATTTGTGTATTCTGTAACTTTTAACAAGTACTTCTTAATTTATCTCATTTTTCTGAAAATAAATTACTCAAAATTTTTTTTTAAATTGAAATGGTATTTTAAAATTATAATGTCATTAGAGTGGAGATAAATTAAGAAGTACTTGTTAAAAGTTACAGAATACACAAATAACAGATTCTTTCATTTTGTAATAAATTTTTATATTGAATAAATTTTATCCGTATAGAATTTATTTAACTTTATCCTTTTTATTTCCAGATATATAGTATTAATTTTAATTCCTAAATATGTATATTTAAATAATTTTTAATACGTATGCAAAATAGTTATAATGACAAATTAGTTAAACGAATAAAATTTTCTTGTTTATGAGTGTATCTTGATGATGTGTATGTAATGCATAATTAATATTTTAATAAAGCACTTGCATCATAAAGAAATAGATAAATGTTAAAATATTTAGACAATCATGCATTCGTATATTGTATTATCTATGAACATCGAAGAAGAAAATGTTGATGTATGTGTTAAATTCAAAATTAAAAATTTTTCAATATTCAAAGTTCTATAGCTCCTCTCCTAGGGCTCGAGCCAAGTGGAGCAAAAGCTTACTTCAATATGTTATCAGAAGACATAACATACTCCAACAGGAGTGAAATCAACCTGTTCGAACTCAAGTAATTGCAAATTATATGAAATAACAAAGTGGACCAATCAGAAGATAGCAATCTTGAGATTTAAAAAAATTTGTGCTGATTCTACGCTTAATTTGCAACAAGAAATGTCTTCATAAGTACATCTCTAGGACCCTTAGTTTTTGAGTAAAAAAATTATTAATTTGATGAATTCACCAAAAATTTTGAAAAATCACAATATTTCATTACTCATTACTCTTAATCCATTGGATCTATACCTCTGAAAATTTTTTTGTATATTTTGGGTATGAAATGGAACATTTTCACAGATTTACAACGAATTTTATTTTTTTGTTCGGTGAGTTGACCTGAAACGTCCCTATATATATATATATATATATATATATATATATATATATATATATATATGCATATTAATATATTAATTATTTTAAATTGTTTTTTATAATGTAATAATTATTTATTTGTATAAATTAATTTGTTTTAATTAAATATTATTTTATTTTAAAAATTCTGATTTGTTTATTAAACTGCCTGTTTCCAAATAAAAAAATGTATAATATTTTTGTTTTTCTCTATGTTTATTTTTTTAAATTTTATAGTGAATTTTTATTAGTTCTGAAGAGGGTAGTTAGATAAAAACATTGGCTACATAATAAAAGTTGTTTTAGCAAAAACATTTTGGTTTGTTTTTGATCAATATGTTTACTTTTCAATTTAATAAATCTCATTTTACTTCAAAGCTACAAAAGAATTGATAAATGTACTTAGAACCGGTATAAACTTTTTTATATCGTTATAAACTTTGAGAAAGTATAAAATTACATTCATCCCTACTGAATTGAATAAATATTATATATAAAATATTATAACAAATATTTTCTTAAAAATACGTTAGACAATTAATAAATACATATATATATATATATATATATATATATATATATATATATATATATATATATATATATATATATATATATATATATATATATATATATGCATATTAATATATTAATTATTTTAAATTGTTTTTTATAATGTAATAATTATTTATTTGTATAAATTAATTTGTTTTAATTAAATATTATTTTATTTTAAAAAATTCTGATTTGTTTATTAAACTGCCTGTTTCCAAATAAAAAAATGTATAATATTTTTGTTTTTCTCTATGTTTATTTTTTTAAATTTTATAGTGAATTTTTATTAGTTCTGAAGAGGGTAGTTAGATAAAAACATTGGCTACATAATAAAAGTTGTTTTAGCAAAAACATTTTGGTTTGTTTTTGATCAATATGTTTACTTTTCAATTTAATAAATCTCATTTTACTTCAAAGCTACAAAAGAATTGATAAATGTACTTAGAACCGGTATAAACTTTTTTATATCGTTATAAACTTTGAGAAAGTATAAAATTACATTCATCCCTACTGAATTGAATAAATATTATATATAAAATATTATAACAAATATTTTCTTAAAAATACGTTAGACAATTAACAAATACAATATATATATATATATATATATATATATATATATATATATATATATATATATATAATATTTATAAAAGATAAAAGAAATAACGCTGCAACTTTTTTAAAATTATTGAATTTAAAATTGGAACTACGACCCAAAAATCAATAGTAAATTGTAACATTCCTACCTATTATTTTGATTTAATGATATATTTAATAATTATTTCAACGTCGTCTGTTGATTATAGAGTCGTTACAAGCTAGCGCGCCATGCCTAGCTTGTGCAGACTCTTTGTGTTTGTATTGTCTGTTAAAGTCGTTTATAGCTGGGACACCTTACCTAGCTATAGCAGACATTTTTATTGAAGAATTATTAGTAATTTTTTAGAGTTTTAAGTGAAAAGCCCGTTTTTGTTAAGGACCAAATGCCTTAACATTCGGGGCTTGAGAGCCGGTCTGTGACACAGTCGGTAGGAGCGTTGGATTCGTATTCTTGGGGGACCGAGATGCGTCCCAGTGGACCGGGGTTTGATTCTCTAGGAAAAATTAAAAAAAATAATTTTCGAAGTTTTTCCGAGGGAATAAACCCGAAAAACACAAAAAAAGAAAATATACAAAAAGTCCCAATGGGTAAAATACAAAAAATTATAAAAAGTCCCACTGGGCAAACTATATACTTCACCATATATACTCCACCTGGTAATAGCCAAAGCGAAAAGCAAAAGGCCAATGCGCATTAATAAAAAAAAAAAAACATTCGGGGCTTAACACTGGGTTAATAGGATAAGGAATCTCTTTGCTTGGATAAGCTCTTTATTTAAAATATACAAAATTATCAGTAAGCGATTACAATAAGGCACGTTAACCCGTGTCAAGTCTGCCTTGCTTAAGACAATGCGTTGGCCTATCGCCCGTTGCTGCCTTAAGCAAAGTATGACCATCCCGTGAGAGAGCTGATCCAAGAGTGACGAGAGTCACAAGCTCCTCGCACTGCTTGCTCCAGCTCTCTTAGGTCTCTGTCCCACTCTTCTAGCTTAGTAGAAGAGAGGAAGAGCCGCCGTATACTTTCAGCGGTACTTACACATGCAAGTGCGTGTACGTACGTACGCGCGCTTGCATGTTCAACCACTTCGGTCTGTTTGGGTGTTTGCGCGCTGATATAATAATATGGGACGAAGCATCAATGATTCAAAAAAAAGCATAATAAATAGTTGATAATACATTAAAAGATGTTTGTAATAATTATTTTTTTTTTTGGTGGAAAATTAATTATTTTAGGTGGTGATTTTCGACAAATTTTACCAGTTTATGAACATGGAAATAGAAATTCAATTATAGAAGAAACAATAAAAAGTTCATATTTATGGCAATTTTTTAGTATATTAAAGTTAACGAAAAATATTCGATCTAAAAATGAAAAATTTGCTTAATTTTTATTATAAATTGGTGATGGCAAAATAAACCCCTTCATAATTCCAAACAAATTACAAACTAACGATATTTGTTCTAAAATTTATTCTAATATTAATAAAAATTGTTGCAAAGAAAAAATTATATTAGCTACTCATAATGAAGATATTGATAATTTAAATAAAAAAGTATTAAATTTATTAAATGGAAAAACTGAAACATATTATAGTATTGATTACGCTACGCATAAAAATGTTGACCAAACTGATGATAACATTTATTCGAATCACCAAATAGAATTTTTAAATAAAATTAAAGAAGGTTTACCACCTCATAAATTAATTTAAAAGTTAATGCTATAGTGATGTTGTTAAGAAATTTAAGTACATCGGAAGGATTATGTAATGGTACACGATTGAAAATTATAAATTTATATGAACATAATATTGAAGCTGAAATAATAACAGGCGATAAAAGTGGAAATAAAGTTCTTATTCCGAAAATTACTTTAAATACAGGAAATAATTCTTCATTAGCATTTATTCTTTACAGAAAACAAATTCCAATTATATTAGCATTTGCAATAACTATAAATAAATCACAAGGTCAAAGTTTCGATAATGTAGGCTTATTTATAAGAAGACTATTGTTTTAACATGGTCAATTATACGTTGCTTTGTCAAGATGTAAAACTTTTAATAATATTTATATTCAAAATAATTTAGATGATACATCAAAAATAGATAACATTGTTTGGACGGAAATTTTCAATAAATAATTTATTTAAATTTTTACCATTTTTATTAATTCATTTCATTTAATTTTAACGATTAATTGATTTTTAAATTTCATTTCGTCGTGTAAATTTGATTCACTTAAAGGGTATTTTATTTTTATTTTACTAAAATTAAAGATTTTTTTCTTTTGTAAAACTTGTTTTAAATTAAATTGAAAGCTAAAACAGTTTCTGCATAGTTGTCAGAAAGTAATTAGTCGAAAATATCGGAGTGGTAGCTGCTTCGTGAGCCACGCCACTCATGATGCGATTTTTGTTGACAAAGGCTAACAAATTTTCCACTGTGAAGATAAGTGCGTGCGTAGGGCAAGCGATCAACAAAAGCCACTTTAGTGTCGGGTAGACAGCTAAGTAAAGAGTAAGTAGACTCTTTCTCTTTCTCTCTCTTTCACATTAGAAAATTGCAATCAATGAAAATGTCAAATAAAGCAAAGGTGGACTCCTAAAAAGTCATTGATGTAAATTATTAAATGTGTTATGTTTATTATATTTTTTTTTAAATATAATAGAAACGGAATAAAATTAAACTTGAATAAAATTATAAATCCCCATGTATAAAATATAATTAAAATGTTTTCCAAGTTTTTTATAAAATTATTATTTAATGAAAATTAATATTTGAACTTAATTTTAATAGGAAAAATGGATGTATTTCAATGCCCATTTTGCAAAAATTCTTATTCTACATCTGAATTTTTAAAAATTCATATAAATAGAATTCATATTAAAACTATAAGTTGTAGAACATGTGGCTTATTTATTAAAATTAGAAATATTAGAAGACATAAAAGAACTCACGAACAAAAAAAGGAATTATGTATTTATTGTAAGAAAAATTTTAGTACGAAATCTAATTTAATAAGACATATATTAGCTAAGCATAGAAAACAAAAATTTACATGCTTTATTTTTGATAAAAAATTTTCAAGAATAGTCATTTAAAAAGGCATATAAAAAATCACGTAAATAATATTTTACTTGAAAATTCATAATTATAAAATTATTTTTTATAACAATAAAATATTTATTTGCAGTAAAAAAAAATGTAGTTTATAAATTAAAAATTATGATCAGTTTATATAATATAAAAACATTAAAAAAGGTATTATATTTTTAATAATATAAATTTATATTAAAAAATTTTTTTTATCATATTTTTAAAAATTTAAATTTAATATTTTCAATTTTTAAATGTTAAACACTATTAACTACAAATACAAATAATTAAAATTTTTGAATTTCTAAATACTGTTTAATAGTAAGTATAAGTAATATTTTTTTGTATATTTAAATATATTAAATTTAATACAGCGGACATATTCAAAAGATGTTATTTTTTTTTTTAATATATAAATAAAAAAATTATTTTTTTCATTTATTTATTAAAAAAATTATTTTTTTCATTTATTTATTAAGAAAAAACATTTTTTTAAAATGTGAGTGGAAATAGGCCTCTTGGGCAAACCACTAAAAAAAAAACGCGCCCACATATATACCTCGGTATTTAAAAATACTAGGTGGTGTGGAAAATATAGAAATATATTTATAATAAAAACTTTATAAATTTAATAACTTAGGTAAAAGAACAAAAATTTATCAATGCTATGGACATTCATAAGGTATTAGTATTTATGAAAATTGGTTTTATATAAACAATAAAAACTTTTATTATATAACATCATATAAATAAGGAAAACAAAAATAGGTTTGTGATAAATATTTAAATATATTTTTGAGTATAACTTAATATATTTTAATAATTATATTTTTTACAGTTAATAAAAATAAAAAAAAAAGATAATGTAATTGAAATAACAAATAGGGGGTTGGCGAGCGGAGCGAGCAGGGGGGTACCCCCCTTAGTATATATATATATATATATATTGTAACGTTTGGCTTTTCGGCGGTGTCTGTAGACAACCTGTTGACGTCCCTGCCATCAGACTTTTACTTTTACCTGAGGGTTGATGCTGGAAGATGGTCGGTCTGTGGTTCAAATAAGCCAAAGTTCAAAACTTATAAACTCAATGATTTTACTGAATTTAATAATAGAAATAAAATTCACTTTAAAAGAAATGAATGAAAATTTAATTGTAATTAATATTAAAGAAAAGGAATGTACTATTGCGTTTAAATATTAAGTAAATAAATGAAATAAGCAAGCTGGTAAACGACGGGTCAGATTTACAGAAAAGGTTGAGTGGAAGTGGTAAATGAGTATGAGTCGTGCAATTAAATATTTTCCACAATAAATATTCTTTGCATTTATTGAGTTGACTTAAAACTAATACAAAGTTAAATTAAGCAAAAATAATTTCGGAATAATGTCCGGAGACGGCGGCGTGAAAAAATATGAATAACAACGATTAAAATTTATCTTAAGGCGGTCGGTATTATTTTTACTGGTAATGCGGTTTAACAAAAATTATACTCATTAATAGTTCCGATCGGTATCGGTTACAAATTAGAGAAAAAGAAAAAAAAATAAACTATTTACAGGCTTTGGTGTTATCGACGGTGGTTACGGTCGGAATCTACTTTACCGGCGGTAGATAATATGAGCAGTGTCTTGATGACACCCAGTGCAGACTGGATGTAGGTCAGTGTTGCAGGCAGACACGATAATGCTACCTCTAAGCCTTAGGGTAGACAAGGAGAGGATGAGCTAGTCGTGGAAACTAGAAGAACTACCTTGACCAAAAAGGTGGAGGTAAGAGATAGGAAACTATGTATAGGAAACCCCCTTATACACAGTTACTGGGAATAGATGAAAAACTTAGTCAAGCTAAGCCCAGGTAGGAATGATCTGCAATGTGTATAGGAATCCCCCTTATACACATTCGAACGCGGAAGTGAGCTTCCACTATGTAAAGCATAACTTCTCTACATAGAGAGAGGGGAGAAGGTCCAATGCTGGCTTGGCGGCTCGCCTTATATATGCTCTGAAGCTCTCTATTCCCATTGCGGGAGTAGTGCCTCGTAGCGGCTGAGCACAGGCACTATAATCTAGCGCGATTTTGGAATCGTCGCAATATATGCAGACATATACATACACATAGCCATATGTACATTCACATGCTCACATAAATACATACACTTACACACATACACACACACACACACACACACACACACATACACACACACACACATATATATATATATATATATATATATATGTGTGTGTATATGTGTGTGTGTGTGTGTGTGTGTGTGTGTGTGTGTGTGTGTGTGTGTGTGTGTGTAAGTGTATGTATTTATGTAAGCATGTGAATGTACATATGTGTATGTGTATGTGTATGTGTGCATATGTGTAGGTGCAAGTGTGTGAGTGTATATATGGGTAAATCTTTCATAATGTTAAAATTTCACCTGCAACAAATTAAAAAAAAAAAAATACAGGCACACGTGTAAAACTAATTTTCTCTGAATGTTGACGTATTATAATGAAAGAAAAAAATCGTGTTACTCACTTTTAAGGGTAGTCTTTTTAACAAACATCAAAAGACAGATTTTCGAGTAAATTTTTCATAGTGTTGAAATTTACTTTCAATAAATTAAAAAAAATTGAAGACACATGTATCAAATTTATTTTTTTTAAATGTTGATATATTAAAATGATAATAAAAGAAAAAATCGCATTACTCACTTTTGAAGATAGCTTTTTTAATATAAGACATTTAAATATATTCATTATTATCACACCCAGGTATAATATTTTACCTATCTCAGATCAGTTTTTAAGTATTTTGGGCTATAATAGATCATTTTCCATTGAGCTTTTTCATTTTTACATGTTTAATATGTTACAGAAAATATTTAAATTCGCAATTTACATTAATAATTACAAAATTTTTGTAATAAATAAAATATGCCAGAAATGGCAATTTTTTTTGGAAAATTCATTTTTGGCGATTCGGGTATTAAAATTGAGTGATATTAGTTACCCAATGGCTTTTGGGATTCCTGATTACAAATCATAAGTGAGTGGAATATCAATTTATTTTTGCTAAAATTGTCAATCTTAGGGTATGAAATTTGACATAGATTTGTGTAGTTTATGTTTTCGAATAAAAATACTTATATTCCTTTTAACCAAATATTTTAGTTTATTTAATAAACATTAAATCTAAAAATTTTTAATTTAAAATCTAGAAATTTCAGTGATGATTCAACTCAACGTTCTAGGTGTAAGCTATTAAATACATACTAAAACTGAGCTTTTTAAAGTTTAAACTCTTTAGAATTAAAACATTGATAGAAACTAGGTAATCGATGTAAATTTGGAAAATTTAATAGCCGGGAAAAATTCAATGATTTCCAGAATACTCGAAATAATACTTCAAAAGCAACTTAAAGATTACATTGAGTATTATAAAATAGTAAATTACAAAGTTCACAACAGAGAAAAGATGAATCAAAGCTTAGGTTTTTATATTAGTGGATAAAAACCTATTTTCAAAAGTGAGTCACGTTTTTTAAGTATAATTTCAAACGAACAAAGAACTTTATCTACACTAGGCACACGTTCCTAATAAAAAAATTTCTCTTTGTGATTCTAAATATTACCTTTTGATGTAGTTTAAAATGTCACCGCTGAATAGTCTTTTTTACAGCATCGTATTTTCCAGAAAAAAGTAAAATATATAAATTTTTGGTAACATTTTAATAACCTTTCAGAAAGTACTTTTGTTAACAGGCACACACCCATGCTCTTGATTTTCCAAAAGTATGTGTATAGATAAAGCTTTGGTGTGAATTTCAAATAAAAAAAGCAGTAGTCATTTTTTTTATAGCGGTAATTTATCATTTTACATGGCCTGGTAACATTTAAATTTCAAAAAAAAAACCCCTTTTCCCCATCCGCCATAAAATGACACGTCTAATTATCATTAAAAAAATAACAAAATTAGTTTCTAATAACTCAATAAATCAGTGAACATTTGCTAACAAGATGTGCTATCTCATATTTAGGAGAAATGACGCAGTAACATGATTTTTAAAAGTATGAAAGAATTACCCATATATGTGACAATTATGCAAACGATATTCCCGGGAGAAAAAAAGACTTGATTCTTTACATTAATATAATGGTAGTAATATAATATAAGATTATATGTAAGTTATATAGTAAAGTAATAACGAAGACGGAGAGACGGAGACAGAGAGACGGTGACGAAGAGACAGAGACAGAGAGACGGAGGTGAAGATTGATTGATTGATTGATTGAAACATTTATTTCAGGTCATGGGGTTAAACCCCGTATGAACATGAAGATTTACAGTAGTATACAAGGTTTAATATAAATCGCAATAACAGTGTATAACATAGCTAGAATTTTCTGGTAAAAGAATAGTAAAAATATTCTATCATAAACAACAGAGTTTAAATAATAAATTCGAATTTATAATAGCTGAATTTAGATAACTATAAATCAGTAAAATAAGCGGATTTTCCAATTAAACAGTTGTTGCTACCAACGCCACAAGTGAACAGTCAATTTAGGTCCATTCATACTGTAATACATGGTTGTACGTGTTTTTGTGTAGCAAAACCACATTCATTGATTACTTAGTGTACTCAGCCACTCTGAACGCTCGTCTGTTATTAGCTTGTTATATAAGCGTGATTTAATTAACAAAGTACGCCCCGAGTGAAAGTCCACGAAAAGATCATTGTGTTCATTTATGTATGATGATGCTGTGTAGGTAAATGAATTTAACATTGCGGCTGTTCGCACTACTGGGTATATAAGTAGACAAGGAGGTAGCCTACTTGACGACCTAACAGCTGCATCAACATTTGCACGAACAAATTTCGTAGCAAGGTATTGTGGATTTTGGTACGATATAATAGTATGTGCAAAAACTGTTTTAAAATAAAGCCGCCTATTACCGACTGATAACCACCTCAGTTCAAGACGAAAAGGGGTGACCCTTTTATGTCTGCCAATGTTGCCAAAGACATACCTCACGCAGGCATTAAAAGCACGATGGAATTTGAGGTTTAAAGTTTGAGGCAAGTCATCATAAACTACACTACAGTAGTCAATAATTGGGAAGATCAAGGCCTCAATAAGCTCTTTTTTTACCTTTCTCGTCAGAGACAGAGACGGAGAGACGGAAAGACGGAGATGGAGAGACGGAGACGGAGAAGGAGAGACGGAAAGCAACTATGGAGACGGAGAAACGGGGATTAAGTGACAGATATTGTGTATGTGTATATGAGTAAGTGTATGTGTGTATGTGCATGTGTATATGACTATGTATGTGTATATGTGTATGTATGTGTATATGTATATGTATAGGTGTATATGTGTATGTGTATGTTAAAGGTGCACGTGTATATGTGTATGTATGTATGTGGCAATAATGCGAAAGATATTAACTTAAGAAAAAAAAGTCCTAATTCTTCACTTTAATATAATAATAGTAATTTTTTTTATATTCATTCGTTGGAACTGCAGTCAAGCTAATTTTAACAACATATTATAAACGTTTTTGAATTATGCTGTAAATAATTATGTAGTTTCTTAAGCATAACTTTGCTAGGTTCAATTGCTGGTAATCAATATCGTGAAAATATTTTTTCATGTAAAAGCTATAGCGTTCATAATAAAATGGATTTTCGTTTCTCATTTCTAATAAATAGAAGATAATTAGACTGTGTTGAGAATTATAACACAGGCGCACAAAAAAATAGTTATCTGAGTTTGAGACAAGACCCATATACTTCTAGGTTTTTGGGTGCGCTGAATTTGAATCCAAGGTCAGATTGAGGCCATCACCCTCAGGTTTCCCCTAGCTAGGGATAAACCTCAGGTAATTGTGTTATCTACATTTACTTTCATGATCTCGGCGAACTAGGTACTCAGACGTGGCCTAACTCAGGGGTTTACACTGAGTTCATGTAAAACGAGATATACTCATTATAAATAACATTAGGAACATAGCCTTAAAACGAGGAAAATCCTTCATGACAATCGATCCTGTCAATGTGAGTCTAACTATCTTGCATCTTTCTCTCTTCGTCTCCACCATTGTTCAGTATTCAAAATGATGACTTTCTTATCAATAAGGACCTGAAATCAGAAATTTGTATGAATGAAAATTGTAACTATCTGTTCGTGGAAAACAGATTACGGTATGGTTTTTCGATGATACATTGTTCTCTTGTCTTTAAACGACCTGTGAAGGGGTTCCGTCAATTTCTTTTTCTTCCTTGATCCTCTCTCCGTAAGGTCTAGCTGTAGTCAGCTAACATATTGATATCCCAATGGCCTTGATATCTCGTCTCCATTTCCTTTATATCCTGAGGGAACCACTCTTCTTGCTCCTCGCTAAAATCTCCACAATTCTCTGAAAATTCATCCAAATGAGAATTGAGAAAATGAAGTTTGTGATTCATATTACACTCCAACTTACTGTAGTTTGTAACAAGTTTTGCAACTATCTTTTTGTAATCATATTTCTTATTATTACCTAGAAAATTTTTGACAACTTGTTGGAAACTTTGCCAAGCAGATTTTTCAGGACCTGTCATTGTTGTAACGAATTGAGGATCCCTCAACATTTTTCGTATCTGAGGTCTATCGAAAATCCCTTCTCTCAACTTGGCATCTGAAATTTGAGGGAATTTTTAACACAAATATTGGAAGCACTTTCCGTTTTTATCAAGTGCCTTGACGAATTTAGTTTCATCAGTCCAAGCTTGATGTGAAGTATGTGAATCAAAATTTTTGAAGGTTTCACGAGTGGCTTAGCGATGATGTTGTGTGTTCCTGTTAGAAATGTCAGTTTGGGATCCCATTTTGATTTTTTAAAGTAGTTTTCGTGATCTCTACTAATCTCATAAACAGAGATAGCAGGGTATCTTGGTGAATCCCGATTGTTGTCCCAAACTCATGGATAAGATTTTGAGTTTACCACATACAAGCCAGTTGTGCTCTGAATAATGGACTTTTACCAAACGTAATTTCAAATTCATGTATTCCTCTTTCATGAGGAGCTGGTTGGTGGTTAACGTTGTTACAGTAAACAAGCTTACCTTTTTCAGTCTGTTCTTCAACGAAGTATTCACGGAAATCCTTTTCTCTATCTCTGTAGATAGTTGATTTAACACTATGTTCCAGCATACCCATCCTCTTCAGATCTGAAGCTAAATATCCTGCCGCGTCTTTAGGGAGTCCTATCTTTCTGATCAAGTCATTCAATGCTTTTTTTGTATACAATATAATAGGCTTCTTTTTATCATTGTATGGTTTAAAGTTTCCATGTTCGTCCTCAGATCCATCTTCGTCCTCGGGTTCATCTTCGTCGTCAGATCTATCTAATTCGTTGCATCTATCATCCTGTTCACTCAAATCATCACCCCTGTCATCAGTTTTTGATTAACTCACTGGGGAAAGTACATTTTCATTCTGTTTCCTATTAATTGGATCAGATTCAATCGCTCTCATAGCTGATGAAACATCCACGTATACTATTTTACTCTTATTTTTACGTTGAACCCAGATACTTTAATATTACAAAAATAAGATTGCCTTTCATCTTGGGGCTTTTTCCAACAAGTCGGTTGTTTAATTTTGAGTTGAATCTCTTCTCTTTGCTCTTTTGCAGCCTTTCAGCGCGTGAACATGTTATTACAAGCCTTACATATCGACGATGGAACCCAACTATGATTCAAGTCTCTTACATTTTTTCCAAAACAATCTTTATAGATTTTTCTTATCTCTTCGGAGATATAAAACCGATTTTTATAGATATCGAATTTTCCATAGACATAGCACAAGATATTAGAGTCATTAGGGCAATTGTGGAGTGGTTGATTTGTAGTTTTTGGAGGTTGGTTTTTGTGAGTTGAAGTAGTCATAAATTTGTAATGAGCCCCGTACGTTTGGTATCCTGGCCCGATCACAGGTGAGTTCGCCGTCCTGAAGGTGATAACCCTCATATCTCTCCAGGGCTAAGTATGAGGGCTTTCCGACTTTGACGAGGACAATGTCAACTCGTCGTCGGACATACTCCGGCATCATCCTGGCACCCAAACGACCGTCTGCAGGGCAGCGTGCCTTCGCTGGCTTCGTTACCATAACATTCTGGGGAGCAAATCATTTAACACATCTCCATTGGAGCAGTTGTCATCGTCCCCATAAAATGCCATCGTAGCAGGTATTTTCAGATTTTCATCTTCTTTGATGAGAAGTATACTTATTCCAAACTGTAATGGCTTCGAATGGAGGTACTCCACAGCCTCATATAATATGAGACCTCTGCAATAGAATCTGAAATCTTCTTATTGTCTAGGATCTGGTTTAGAGATGAGGCAACCTCAGAGCTACGGGAATAACTCATTCATGTTATTGGCAAGGTTCTCCTTTATCTAGTGGTAAACCTGAGAGCGATGGACTAAATCTGACCTCAGATTCTGATTCAGCGCACTCGAAAACTTGAAGAGTAGGGTTGCGTTCGGAATTGAAGAATTAATAAATTCTTGGACATCCTAGGGGTTTTTTCGTTTTGAGGTTATGTTCCTATTGTTATTTATGATGAGTACATAAACTCAGTGTAAGCTCCCGAGTTAGGCAACGTCTGAGTACCTGGTTCTTCAAGATCATGAGAGTGAATGTAGATTACACAATTACCTAGGGTTTATCCCTAGCTAAGGAAAAACCTAAGAATGATGGACTAAATCTGACCTTCGATTTAGATTTAGCGCACCCAAAAATCTATAAGTATATAGGTCTTGTCTCAAACTCAGATAACTTTTTTTTTGTGTGCCTGTGTAATTCATTTCGTTTAACAATGGATTCGTTGCCTCTGGTTATCAACAATAAATTCATTGGAATAGTAATTTTTAGCGCAAAAGCATACTTGTATATCACAGAACAATCAAGTCAACATTACGCTAAAAATTTAACCTTATGTGAATCAAATGCAAATAAATTATATAAATGCAAATAAGATAAATGTTACGACTAATGTTAATGTAAAAGATATGACTATCACTATATTTATATTAGTTAAGTAAATGAAAAGAAGGAGCTAAATATTATCAATTAAT
Organism: Anastatus disparis; assembly: GCA_017163975.1. NCBI lineage: Eukaryota > Metazoa > Arthropoda > Insecta > Hymenoptera > Eupelmidae > Anastatus > Anastatus disparis. Next base: position 1,015,642 of record JAFFSR010000391.1, read on the forward strand.
CGTAATTGTAATCATATTAATAAATTATTAATCAAGTTATTATTTTTTTATTATTGTAATGTAATATCAGACATACATGTAATTGAGAGAAGAAGTTTTGTATTATCTATTAGGTATGAATTATAATCATGCAGTATCAATTAGTTATAATTATAATCACAATAATGATATATAAATAAAAATGATTAATCTTTATTATTACAACAAAATATTAAAGTAAGAGAAAGGTGTGAGATGGAGCCGAGGGGGGGGGGGGGGGGGCACATGAATCGAAGGGGGTGGGGTGGAGTTTCAGGAGAAGGGGAAAAGGGGGGCCTTTTTGATTTAAATAACGTAAATAACAATTTAGAAGAAGAATGAGAGGTCGTCAGTGGCTCATTCGGTAGAGCAATGGATTCGTAATCTCGAGGCTCCAAGATCGATTTCCGCTCTCAGCTGAATGATACGAGCACCATTGTACGTTACATGTGCTTCGTTCACAAACACACGGACGACCATACGCCGCTCATTAGCATCGCAATGATAGCATAAAATACAGCGACGTTAAATAAAGAAAAAAAAAAGAATTGCAATGTGATTTGAGGAGTAGCTACGTCGAGGGAGGGCTAGGCTGACCAAGAGGGGGGGGGGGCTGGAAGTTGCTTAAATCCTGATCTTGAAACTATATATTTATATATATTTATTTTGTATATGCGTATTATTAAAAAAAAATAAGTATATGAAATAATTATACATTGAAGATATTAATTATTTTATATTACATATTATTTTATCTAAGTGTAATGTGTACGTCGTGTAAAGTTTTTTTGAATAGCCTATCAATTAGGCAATTTCATTCCTTGACTATTGATGAATTAATTTATTAGAACATAACTTTCATTGGTCAATATAAAATAGCGTTAAAATTAAAATTTATTGATTGGAATTTTTAAAAATGATCATAATTATTTTCTAGATAAAACATCAGTAATATATTACAATGTTAACGTTTAAATAATTTTTTTAACAATTTTAAAGTAATTACTTCCTGATTAAATACATACACCTACATAAATATTTATGATCAAATATGTATTTGTGTAAAGTGATTGTCAACAATTAATTTAAATATTATTTTATATGATAAATAAGAATAGTTTTGTTTATTTTGATTCAGATATTTTGATAAAACATCATCCATTGTGATTAATAACTGTTTTCACATAATTTAATTTATTAATATTACGTTTTAACATTATAAAACGCTGCCAAATGCTTTGGCGGAATGCTTTCTCATAGAGCTCTTCGAGTTTCATTAATTTTTTTATATTTATTTAAATGTGAATTTAATATAAAAAATTGTCTAACATCAATATTTATTTATAAATTTGTACTTTGAAAGAACGATGACAACGAAATTTCTAATCGTGACCACGCTAAATAAGAAAATAAATGAAAAATAAAAATTTGTATGAAAATTTTCAAAATTCTCTTAAATTAAAACTGCACTGAGAAAATTACTTACATATCAATTGTATTATATGATATCTCTTTACTTTTTGGAGAGGAGACTGCTTTTTGTGAGTCCAACGATTGTAAAAGAATCAACCCTGCTATTTTCATGTGTTGCTTGAACTGATAACAGTTTGTTTCTATTTTGAGCCTAATAATTCCCGTGGAGAACTTATTATGATTTATGCGTGCATACGGTGGTACGTATTTACTATAGCATTATTTTTTCTTTTACATCTGCACGTGCTGATCTTTAATGTTCTATTTTTGAAATTATTTATTCAGCCAGCTGTGCTGTAGATCTCTTGGCGTTTTGAGCAATTTTTAAGCAAACGAATAATTTGCATAATAATTTTAGAGCAAACCTATCGAATGGCTTGAGTCTAATATAAAAAAAAAGAAAAATAAACATTATTCAAAATTTTCAAAATTCTCTTAAATTGAAACTATGCTAAGAAAATAAGTTTTCCAAATTATATTTTCTTTAGACAATAGTGAATAACTTGCATACAAATTTTGGAGCAAATCTATCTAATGGTTTCCGTGAAATAGAAAAATAATAAAATTAATAGTATGCCAAGAAAATCAGTTTTCAAATGTTTTTATTATTTTAACAGTATCAAATAATTTCTATGCACATTTTTAAGCAAATTCTTAAAGTAATTTACGTAAGATCCAAAAGAGAAAAAAATTTTTTTTTTTAATTTTCAAAATTTCTTAAATTAAAACTGCACTGAGAAAATTATTTTTCCAAAGCTTGTTTTATTAAGGCAATAACGAATAATTTGCATATTAATTTTAGAGCAAATCTAACGAATGATTTTGTGTAATTTGAAAAAAATGAGAAATAAACATTTTTTCAAAAATGTTCTAAATGCTCTAAAATTAAAACTGCTCTGAAGAAATGAGTTTTCCAAAGCTAATTTTCCTCAGACAATAATAAATAACTTGCATAAAAATGGAGCATAAATTTGGAGCAAATCTATCGAATAGTATTTATAAAATAAAAGAAAAATATAGAAAAAATTTATTTTTCTAAATTCCAAATTGCTCTAAAATTAAAAGTGCGCTAAGGAAATCAGTTCGTGAAAGTTTTTCTTCTTTTAGCAGTCGCAAATAATGTCCATACAAATTTCCGAGAAAATTCTTAAAGTAGTTTACGTAATATACCGAAAAAATTAAAAATCAACATTTCTTTAAAATTCTTGAGGTGCCTTTAAAAAAAATAATCTAAGAAGATCAATTTTCAATAGCTTCCCTCACAGTTAGACGAAAAAATTAATTGCATGCGAAATTTGAAGCATATCTATCAAGAAGTTCTCGAGATATTTTTGGCGTACTGAATTCACACACACACACACACACACACACACACACACACACACACACACACACACACACACACACACACACACACACACACACACACACACACACACACACACACACACACACATACACACACACACACACACACACACACACACACACACACACACACACACACACACACACACACACACACACACACACACACACACACACACACACACACACACACACGCACGCAGACACGCACACGCCCACACGCAATGACACAATTACACTGTAATCAATTACTCTATCAACTTTGTTTGATATTGCTTTCTCATAGAAAAAGTATTGTATCAATAAAGAAAATTTTTTTCTATTGTTTTCTCATAGAGAAAGCAGCGTATCAATATAAAAATTTTTTTTTCTATTTTTCTATTAATTTGCACATATGTGTGTGTATGTGTGTGCGTGTGTGCGTGTGTGTGTGTGTGTGTGTGTGTGTGTGTGTGTGTGTGTGTGTGTGTGTGTGTGTGTGTGCGTGTGTGTGTGTGTGTGTGTGTGTGTGTGTGTGTGTGTGTGTGTGTGTGTGTGTGTGTGTGTGTGTGTGTGTGTGTGTGTGTGTGTGTGTGTGTGTGTGTGTGTGTGTGTGTGTGTGTGTGTGTGTGTGTGTGTGTGTGTGTGTGTGTGTGTGTGTGTGTGTGTGTGTGTGTGTGTGTGTGTGTGTGTGTGTGTGTGTGTGTGTGTGTGTGTGTGTGTGTGTGTGTGTGTGTGTGTGTGTGTGTGTGTGTGTGTGTGTGTGTGTGTGTGTGTGTGTGTGTGGAAGGAAAAATATATATTTAATCACTGGTTTTATTTCTCTTTTGTGAAACGCTTATAATTCGCTTCAATTTTTTTTTTTCATATTCATACATTTGCCTATAATTTTGTCGATCCTTATTGATGGGAATATACATTTTTAAAGATGAATGTAATTAAATTAAAATATTATATTTATACATAAAAAATGATTCGATAAAAGGAAACTTATCTTATACACATTTAGATAGTATTATTTTATAAGTGATCAACAAATGGTTGTTAAATTTAGTACAACGAACAACATATTTATGATTTAAATTTTTAAAGTTCGAAAAAAAAATAAAATACATATTGGTGATGCTTTTGAGAAATATTCTAATTTTATTATGAACTTTAATCCATAGGCGAATTGTGCCATATAAATGTGTAAATTATCTTAAATTACCTAAAGCATACCAAACAGAAAAACGGACACGTGGCGAGGATACGATAAATAACTTTAACTCACTAAATTTCACTTAACATTTAATTTATTCACAAAAACATTACTATATAATCTACAAGCTGTGTAAAAATAAGTCAATTAAGCAGTTCGATGTATTAAATTCACTAAATTCAAGTCGATGCACGTGGATTAAGAAAAAACGTGTCAGGCGCGTCTTTAACGTGTGCTAGCAGTACCGTGGCTTAGCTCTATCTGCTTGAACGCCGGAGCTTCTTTCTACAAGAGCGACACGCACGCCTCACTTCTAGCGCCGCGAGGCTAAGGGCGGAGGGGTACTCACTGCGTGAGTCAACTGAACGTCACGTTGTGACTTGTTTAGGCAACGGCCTGACCATACCGCCCGCCACGAACCTACGTGAATGACGTGGGTTCGGAATAAACAGAACCAGGGTAGTAGATGTTCTACCCCAACATGTTAAAGTATGACAGATACTTAGAATTATCGATGATTCAATCTATGAAGGATTGACTGCACGACTAATTCTAGTTACAACCGAAAAGCCATAGACATCTCCTTGAAATCTTCTTTTTCTGCTAATTGGATGTTAAAGTAGTTTTATATTTGTCCGTAGTGACAGTACCTTATGATGATTCCCTTTTGTTGATTGGTAACAGTATGATTTGATTTACTGGGCGCTTGTAATGTGAATGAGTAGTTCGTAGTTCTACAACACGACAGAGACCATCAGAGCCGGGAATTAACCTCTTAATGGTAGCTACGGGCCACCTAGTAGGAGGAAGTAACGGATCCTTGAACAGTACAACGTCTCCTTCCTTGAATACATGATTTGGATGCAACTATTTTGATTTTCGTTGCAACTGCAAGGGTACATCCACCATGTAATGTATGTAAGTGTGCTTGTTAAATTAACAGGTTTGTGATGTGATGCTTTGCAGGCAAGATTATTGGATGTTTTTCAGCATCACTCAAATTTGCGTTCTGAAGACAACCACCAACTCGAAGTAAGCTGTTCTTATCTAGAATAGGCGATAACTTAATGATGGAGCTTTAGGATGATATGTGTTGATTTTTTTAATAAAGCTTGAATTTCAGACGCAAACGCTTGTTGCTTTCACTAAGCGAAGCAAATATTTCTTTCCTTCTGCATGCTCTGCGGCAGTGAGAAAGTTGAACGTTGGTGTATTATTCTTGATCTTGACTCTTGCAATCCATCTATAACAATAAGCCAATATTCGTATGATTTTCTCAATCGAGGAAAACTTTAAACACCATGCTTCAAGGTAAAAGTCCTTTTCAGCTGTGAGACAAGTTACTTTACTTGATGAGCGCATTTCAAGTTCAGTCTTGAATTGGTTTTTAAAAGTGGCAATGTTTCCTAAGTACATAACCAAGAAGGTCCAAACCACCAAAGTTTAGATTCCTTTAATTGGTTGGGCGAGATTCCTCTAGCAGCTAGGTCCGTTGGGTTTTCCGAGGAACGTACGTGTCCCCAGGTAGCATCTGGAAGTGTAGAAACGACTTCACTTACTCGGTTAGCCACGAAAGGCTTCCACTTGGAAGGATGTGCACGCAGCCAGGCTAGCGCGACTTGTGAATCCGACCAACAGTAAATTTTACTAGGTTGTCTATTAATCTTTGATAAGATATAGTTGACGATACAAGACAGAACAACTGTGGCACACAATTCTAGTCTAGGAAGACTAATTGTTTTTAGTTTTTGGAACTACTTTTGACTTGGCTATAAGTAGCTTACTGGATATTTGATCCTTGTTTAGTGCCACAATATACACGCAAGCAGCATATGCGCGTTCAGAAGCATCAGCGAATCCATGAATTCGTCCTATCCAACGAGGTATACGAATAGATTCAATGTCTGATAGTTGAGATTGAAATTCTATCCAGTTACGGGCTACATCCTCTAGAACAGGATCATCCTAATCTGATTTAATGAGCCAGAGGTTTTGAAGAAGTAGTTTGCCTCGAATAATAAAAGGAGCTAATCAACCAACTGGGTCAAACAGTTTTGCTACGTCAGATGCAACAGAACGCTTGGTAGGTACAACGATGGAGTTCAACTTAATGTCTGAGACCTTAAACCAAAACTGATCCTCTTGAGCCAGCCACCTGATTCCCAACGCTGCAGTTAAATCAAGTTCCGGAAAGGAAGGTTCTAGTGTGACGCAGCCTTCTGAACAAACACTCTTCATAATTCGTGTGTGATTAGTAGTCCATTTGTAAATCTCCAGACCAGCTGAGGCCAACATATTGATGAGTTCTTCACGAGTGCGACAAGCTTCATGCAGACTGTCGGCTCCTACAAAGAAGTCATCCGTGTATCTGTGATAACAAATGATATTAGTAGTATGAGGGAATTTAACTTCCACATCCTCAGCTAAACGGAGCATACATGCGTTAGCTATAAAAGATACACAAACAGTGCCATAAGTTACAGTAGTCAACTTGTAACTCTCTATTGGATCCGCTGAGGAAAATCTCCATAAGATTCTTTGCCAACCCTGGTCATCTGGATGCACCAAAAACTGGCGAGACATCTTTACGATGTCACAAGTGAAGGCAAATAAGAAGAAAGACCACCTAATGATAATGGCGATAGTTTCTTCTTGAAGTTTAATGACTTGAAAGCTGGCCAGGGCGGCAGAGTAACCTCTTGACGTGGAGCGACACTGGAGCCTTGAGGAAGCACCAAGGCTGAAAATTCTAACTCGTGACTTAGCCTTGACGCTAATTGAGCCACCAACCCCAGTAACGATTACATCGTCGGGTTGTTTGCGTAATGACAGGGCATTAACTATTTTTTCAGAAATAAAGCACTCTTCTGCTCCAGAATCGAACAGTGCTCTTGCAGAAACCATTCTTTGATCCGATGATTGAAGTATAACCTTAGCTGAGGCAAGGATCTTCGTTCTGGTTTTTTCAGCAGTCAAACACATTGATTGCACATGTGCCACTGATGATACAGAAGTTTCATTGTTTGAGGCGGGTTGACTATCCCGTGGGTGTAGTTTGGTATGATGGCGATCACCACAGACTTGGCAATGATCTTGTGAACTAAACTTTTCCAGTATGTGACTAGCACTCAGACAGTTAATGCACAGCTTTGCATCAACTACGTGTTTCAGATGTTCCTCCTGTGAACAAACTAGAAATCTCTTACAATATGCTAGAAAATGATTATCTTTGCAATAACAGCAAGATTGATTCAGATTAAATTGAGTATTGTTTTTGTTAGCGTTTGCGGCAGCAGCACGACCAAAGAATCTGCGAGAATTCTTTTTGGCACCTTGGTCCTTGGAAGTCCTATTTGTAGACTGATTGAACTGACCAGGTTTGTTGAACTCTTTTGCACTCATGGGTGAGTCTCTTACCGCTTTTGTCGTGATTAGTACTTGAATATGATCCTCGATGAATTTGCAAAGGTCATTGAACTTTGGAAAGTCGTTCTGATGCTCGTTGCTCACCAACTTCGCCCAACTTTGCCTGAGAGACTTTGGTAATTTACTGGAGACGAAATACACCAGAATATCGTCCCAATGATCCTTCTGTCTTCCTAGTGCAGAGAAGACATTTAGACTTTCATCGACGCTTGAAAGTAGTGTGTTTAAATGACTAATAGATTCAGTAGATAAAGATGTCAAGTTTGTCAGTTTTCCAAGCTGTTTCAAAATTATCTGCAGTCAACTTAATACCCGTTATCAATTAAGCAGCTTCTCCCTGTAAACAATTAATTAAACGCTGAAACTTAATGATTGGCGCCATGTTTGGGTCATCAATCACTAACGAAGAAAATTTGTCTTTGAAAGACTCCCAGTCACGTTGAGATCCCGTGAAAGTGGGAAGTTTAAGCTTCTCCAAGGAGGCTTGGTTTGAGATCAGAGGTAGACGCTCAGTACCTGCATTTGATCCGAATCGGGACAGCAATGACACTCTGAAATGATTTCAGCTGTTTTCTGAACCACGCTTTGGCCAAAAAATACAACTCCACAGTGTTACCATAGACCTTGTTTTTGAAATACGTACGTTTTTTCAACTGGTCACTGAAGCGCGAAATAAACAGATCACGGTTACGAAATTCCTCCCAGTAAGTCTCTAAGAGGTCTAGCCTGAGTGCTAGATGTTCTTCAGTAAAATGTCCTTCCGCTGTGACTGTGGTGATATCAGCTATATCCTTTATGAGGCCTGAAGTACGTCGCTGATCACGCAACGCGTCTTCCACGGAGGCATCTAGCTTATCTGGTGCCATGTTTTATCGTTCAAGATTCAGATGTTTCAAGCAGGGGTAGAAAAACTGAATTTTTGGATTTTTATTGGTACAGCTTTACCAATTTTTATTAGCAGTACTTTTGAGAGTAGATCTACGTAAGTGAGTCTACAACATTAAAATGAACTCTAATATAACATACAATGGTGGCTAGATTGTATTCGAGTAACCTTGAACAAATGTACGAGAATGAGTAATGCATAGTTTGCACATTAAGTAAAGTTTAGAATTTACGTTGAGAAATTGAGTAAAATGAATTTAAAACGTGTACTTTACGAATAATAGTTTGTTACTTAAGCAAGTGAGATCTGCGTAATATCCACGGACTTTATTGTAAAAATGCGAGAATCCAATATGGCGATTTTTATCATCGCATCATGATGGCGCTGACGCTCGTCGGAAGTGACGTCGTGATGACTTTCCTTTGTGACCGCTACGCACGTGTTGCGGGATAAAATGAATTTTTAATTTTAGCGAGAAAGAATGCGCAGTATTGCCTTTCTTTTCTTTTTTCTTTTCAAACACCGACACAGCACTTGTAAATCTAATGAAAGTTTCCTTGTACTTTATTTTTTTTCACATGAGTCACTGTGCACTTGATAAAACACTAAGGAACTGAGACACCTTTTAAGTAGAAATTTTAGAAATTTATGTAACTGTTTTTTATCTGAATTAGAATTACTTGTGTTTGCACAGCACTTAAGATGAAAGGGTCTTATGATTTTTTAGCAAGCACATGTTGAAGTTATTTTTATCATTCACTTTAGCGAAACTCATAAGCTTATCAGCACTTCGTAATATCCGTTAGCCCATTAACTCTTATGTAGCATCCGAATCAATCGTATCGTAACTCGCAGCATCCGGCTCGAAAGACCAAAAATTATGGTGATGCTTTTAAGAAATATTCCAATTTTATGATGAACATTAATCCATAGGTGAATTGTGCCATATAAATGTGTAAATTATCTTAATTTACCAAAAGCATACCAAACAGAAAAACGGACACGTGGCGAGGATACGATAAATAACTTCAACTCACTAAATTTCACTTAACATTTAATTTATTCACAAAAACATTACTATATAATTTACAAGCTGTGTAAAAATAAGTCAATTAAGCAGTTCGATGTATTAAATTCACTAAATTCAAGTCGATGCACGTGGATTAAGAAAAAACGTATCAGGCGCGTCTATAACGTGTGCTAGCAGTACCGTGGCTTAGCTCTATCTGCTTGAACGCCGGAGCTTCTCTCTACAAAAGCGTTACGTGCACCTCACTTCTAGCGTCGCGAGGCTGAAGGCCAAGGGGTACTCACTGCGTAAGTCAACTGAACGTCACGTTATGACTTGCTCAGGCAACGGCCTGACCACATATTTTAGATTGAAATATTATCGTCAATGGAATTAGCAAATTTGTGTATAATAATATAATATATGAAAACGCAATTGAGCGATGTTAAAAGCGAGGTAAATTTTGCTAGTTTTATATAAAAATGAAAAAAATATCCTACATCAAATAATTTTTCATCCAAAGACATCATTTTTAAATCAAACAAATTAGTTTATGACTTCGATATACCTATATCTTTTCCAGAATAGACTATTTCTTGGTGCAAAAAAATGGTGTAATTGATTACATTTTATTTACCTTATAAAGAGGATTTCGAATTGACAAAAAATAATTGTCAGAATCAAGAAAATTGAAAAACTTGAAAAATTTTTTCATTTTAATAAAGTAACTAGCAAAAAATACCTCGCTCCTAACGTTACTCGGTTGAATTTTCATATATTATATTATTATGTATAAATTAGCCAATTTTAAAATAAAAAAGAATCGACGCAACTTATGAATTGTGATATTGTAGTTTTGTACTAAATTAAATTTTTCTATTTTTATAAAAAAGATTAATTAAAGTTACGATGGGCATAAAAATTATTTAAATACAAATTATATCATGATGAATTAAGAATTTGTTCTACCAAATTGCATTTGAATCAATGAAAAAATATAATAGGAATTCTTTCTTTTTAATCACGTGTTTCAATCACGAACCATGAAATAATCGTAAACAGTATTTGACGTTTACTAGAACTAACAACTGCACGGAGAAAAGAAAGTATTGTTAAAATAAGTTCTAAATCAAGTATATCTAATTTATGTATTAAGATACTTAAAAAAAGAGTGACAATATGATTTCAATTAGTACTATAGCTTGAATTTTAGGGACCAATGTTGGTACTATTATATTATATAGTAAGAGCATAAATTTGCGACGCTTACTGCCTTTTTTTCGGTATTAAGACTGATCTTTCACCTACTCGATTCAAGGGCAATATTTCGCAGAAAATGGAATTACTAACCTCTTTTCGTGCGGCTTTTCCTGTTACTAAAATTGAAAATTATTAAATATACAATCATTTATATAATATATAACACTTTAAAATTACTAATAATTAATATTTAAATTCGTGATATTCAAGGTTTAAAACGATACATGTTTATCTTCCATATTCCGTTTTAAAATAGTTACTTTTGAGTTTTAAATTAATGATAAGAAATTAAAAATTGATATATATATATATATATATTATATGATTTACATTATATTTATCAACTGTTAAAAATCGTTACACAATTTATTGGGTTTTACGTTAACAGGTATTAATTATATTGAAGTTTTTCGCTCCTAACGTCGCTTTGTTGAATTTTCTTTTATTATATTATTATGTATAAATGACTAATTTTAAGTGAATAAGAATTAATTAATTGAATTTTGAGTACTAAATAAAATTAAAAATAATTTGATGAAACATAATATAAAAATATATGTACACATGTGCTTAAAGTAAAAAAGCGTATAATTTATTTCAAATGACTATTTCTCACTCTACTTCCATTAGAAAAACAAAGATAGTACGATATTTGATGTAAATAAACTGAGAACTGGGTACTGAGTTACAACTATAATTTCCAGACCTCAATCAGAGCTGTAAATAAGGAAATAGTTTTTCATTTGAAATAGTCAAGTAATTGAAACTGCTTGCACCATTTACCACTTACAGAGCAAGTGAATGGTAAATGCTCGCATCATTTACCATTTACAGAGCAAGTAAATGGTAAATGGTCGAACAATTTACCAGTTGCTGGGTAAGTAAATGAAACTGGTCAAACCATTTACCAGTTACTAAGTGAGCAAATAGTGAATAGTCAGACAATTTCCAGTTTCTTGCTCTGTAACTGGGAACTGATAAGACTATTTAGCATTTACTTGCTCTGTAAATGGTAAATGGTCCGACCATTTATCATTTACTCACCCACTAACTGGTAAATGGTCCGACCATTTCCAGTCTGTAATTTGCTCATTTGTCATTTGCTCTGTAACTGGGAACTGGTAAGACTATTTAGCATTTACTCGCTCTGTAAATGGTAAATGGTCCAACCATTTAGCATTTACTCACCCAGTAACTGGTAAATGGTCCGACCATTTCCAGTTACTTGCTCTGTAACTGGAAACTGGTTAGACTATTCACCATTTACTTGCTCTGTAAATGGTAAATGGTCCGATCATTTCCAGTTTCTTGCTCTGTAACTGGGAACTGGTAGGACTATTTAGCATTTACTTGCTCTGTAAATGGTAAATGGTCCGACCATTTATCATTTACTCACCCACTAACTGGTAAATGGTCCGACCATTTCCAGTCTGTAATTTGCTCATTTGTCATTTGCTCTGTAACTGGGAACTGGTAAGACTATTTAGCATTGACTCGCTCTGTAAATGGTAAATGGTCTAACCATTTAGCATTTACTCACCCAGTAACTGGTAAATGGTCCGACCATTTCTAGTTACTTGCTCTGTAACTGGAAACTGGTTAGACTATTCAATATTTACTTGCTCTGTAAATGGTAAATGGTCCGATCATTTCCAGTTACTTGCTCTATAACTGGGAACTGGTTAGACCATTTACCATTTACTTGCTCTGTAAATGGTAAATGGTCCGACCATTTACCATTTACTCACCCAGTAAATGGTAAATGGTCCAACCATTTACCAGTTACCCACCCGGTAACTGCTAACTGCTTGATTTGACCATTTACCAGTTTTCCACCCAGTAACTGCCAACTAATTGATTCGGCTAGTTACCCACCCAGTAACTGCGAACTAGTCCAACCATTTTCAGTTCCTCACCCAGTAACTGGTAAATGGTCCAACTATTTACTATTTACTCGCCCAGTAACTGGTAAATGGTCCGACTATTTACCATTTACTTACCCAGTAACTGGAAAATGGTTTGACCATTTACAATTTACTCACCCACTAACTGGTAAATGGTCCGACTATTTCCAGTTCCTTGCTCTGTTACTGGGAACTGGTGAGACTATTTACCATTTACTTGCTTTGTAAATGGTAAATGGTCTGACCATTTACCCTTTACTCATCCAGTAACTAGTAAATGGTCCGACCATTTACCATTTTCTTGCTCTGTAAATGATAAATTGTGCGAGCATTTTCAATTACTTGACTATTTCAAATGAAAAACCATTTCCTCATTTACAACTCTGATTCATACGATGCAATACATACTGTTCCAAATGCTTGCGATATATATATATATATACATATATATAAATTTTGCGAATACATCGTGCGCAAACCCTAGAAGCATCTGGAACAAAGTCGATGTATTAGAAAAGTACAAAAAAAAGATACTCTTGTGTCTTTTGCGCCAAACGATTGTGAGGACTTGATAATAACGGATTTTACTTCCTTTAAAATCACCACTGTCAACTTCACTGTAATCCTTCGAGTCACAAAGGCGATTATTCTAGAACCAACATTTTATTTCTGGCAGGTAAGATGGAAATATTTAATCCTTTACTATGAATTTTATAAATTAAAATTATTTTCATTATTCAAATGAGATTAAAAGTATTATTTCTAAATAAATTTAAAGCATTATTTTCATTGTTAAAATATGTTAAAATAAATTGCTCCGTTTTTTATAAAATTTGTTATAATTGAAAATAGATTGAAAAATAAATAAGGAAAAATTTTATTTTCAATCAACTTATTATTTCTTAATGAAGGAAATAATATTTGTAATTTAATCTATTCTGAATATATATTCCAACCATATAAATTATTATTATCATAGACGATCTTAGGCTCCTATTCATAGACCTAACTTAAGTACCGGTTGTTACTTGAACGTAATTCTGTCTTTATCTGTCCATAATAAGAATAAAAGACAGATGATACAAATGTTACTTGATTTAATAGCTTCACTAGAAAAAAATTTATTTGTAACGAAAAAATTTTTATTGAATCGAATATATTGTTTCGGGTAATCGGTGAAATATTCTTGTTATCAATATCATTTATTTCGTCAGTGAAAATAAAATTTTTAAATATCAATATAATATATCTCAAGATACATAAGATATTTCTTGAACTTAACAATATCTCACACTGCAAATTATTAATTTTCTCTTAAATTTATATCTCTTAATGTCAAAATGAAAATCATATTAAATAATTAAAATAAAATTTTGTTTCTTCAATAAAATATGTTAATAAATATAAAAAATATTGCGTATCAATTAATTTCTGCGTACCAAATAGAAGTAACTATTCATTGAATTAATATTATTTTCTTTAAGAATATATTTTAATTTCTGAAGCCTGAAAAATAATTTTTTCAGAATAATATATTATTTTGAAAACATGAAACATCACTTTCAAGCATGGAAATAATTTGTTACAAGTAAATTTAAAATATTAGTTCAAGTAAATGTTTCAACAAATTTAAGTTTCTTTTCTGAGAGCCGCGGTGGCTCAGGGGCTAGAGCATCCGACTCTCACGCAGAGGGCCGGGGTTCGAATCCCGGTGAGGTCGGAATTTTTCCTCCATTTTTTAATTTAAATATTGAAAGTGGAGGATGTCCCGAGCTCACTGACACCGCGGTGGACCACCCCCGAGAGACTTTTTTCGGTTTTAACAAAAATCGACGAAAAGTCACTCGAGGGCCGGTAAGGCAGAACGCGACTGTTCCACTATTAAGTTGAGCCGGACCGTTCTGCCGGGTAGATGTTGAGCTCCCGATGCGCTAAAAAGGATGGGTTGAGCGATGCTCCCCGCCTAAGTAGGCCTGCACGATCGAGCACCACCTACCGAAGTTAGGGAAAATGAGGTATGGTTTCGAACGCGAAAACACCGGAACACAAAGGTGGTCGAGGTGTCACTTACTAGGCCAAATAGGCTGTAGGTGGTTAAACCCCAAAGATAGATAGAAGTTTCTTTTCTGCAATATAAATTTCAATTTTTTTTTAATTACTGAAACTGTTTTGATTCAAAGAATTATTTTTTTATCCAAAAAAATATTTCTTTAAAACAGTTAAATGTTGATTTTAATTAAAATTTATTTTTTGTAATTATGTTTATAAATAATTGTTGTGAAATTTTTTTTTACTGAAATATACGTTTTTAATCAAAATAATAATTACTTTATTAAAATGAGAAAGTTTTATAGTTATATTTTCTTCATTTTGACAATTATAATGTTTCAATTCAAAATCCTCTTTTTAATGTAAAGAAATTTAATAAATTACACCGCTCTTTTGCACCCACAAACATTCTGATGTTGAAAAGAGATAGCTTTATCGAAGTCATGAACTAATTTGTTTAATTTAAAAATTATGTATTTGGATTAAAAAATTATTTGACGTAAGATATTTTTTTCATTC
This sequence comes from Anastatus disparis, assembly GCA_017163975.1. Lineage (NCBI taxonomy): Eukaryota > Metazoa > Arthropoda > Insecta > Hymenoptera > Eupelmidae > Anastatus > Anastatus disparis. The sequence goes on from JAFFSR010000391.1 coordinate 1,030,734, forward strand.
TTATATAAAAATTATTTCAAATAAATATTACATTTTTTGAATAAAAAAATTAAGCATTGTTTTTAAGAAAGTTTTACTGACTTTCAACATTATTTTGGAAGTAACTAATTTCTCAAAGTTAGAAAGATATTTTTCTAAATTCGAAAATTTTTTTTTTTCAAATATAATATTGTATTGAAGGATATTTCAAGTTTTTTTTTTATTTCAAAAATTATTTTATTAATTTAAAAATGATTTTTCTTTGACATAAATGAATTAATTCCTTTGCACCGCATTTATTCAATTGAAAAGCAGCTTCTTTAAAGTTAAAAAAACCTTTTACGCTGTGTAGTCACAAAGTTTGCGTGAAATTCCGTGATAAAAGGAAGTTTGTACATACTGATTTAATATCATTTCAAAACAATGTATAATAACTATTTTTATGGTGAAAAATAAGGTTTCCTTTTTTTTTAATCATTCTGCAGTTGGAAATGAAATTTCATTTCTTTGATATGAAAGGACAAAGATGAGTGACCTGCTCTAGGATAAATTTAGAACAAATGTGCCTGTTTTTTTTAATATCTTACAAATCATACATGTTTTTGATTAACAATCATTGATTATTTTATTACTCACTAATGTCAAATTATTTTTTTCTCTTATGCTATATTATTGAAAAAATCAATAATTTATAAAAAAATTGTCTTTTTATTACTATATAGTTTTTGAATAACACTAATTTGAAAATTCGTTTCATGACACAATATATAATGAAGTTGAGATTTTGATTCGAAAAGGACAAAAATAAATGATCTATTACAAAACAAAATGTTTAAATGTTTGCTTTAGACCTATACTTTATCGATCAAATATAGTTTGAAAATAAATTTTTTTTTTTTCAAATATAATATTGTATTGAAGGATATTTCAAGTTTTTTTTTTATTTCAAAAATTATTTTATTAATTTAAAAATGATTTTTCTTTGACTTAAATGAATTAATTCCTTTGCACCGCATTTATTCAATTAAAAAGCAGCTTCTTTAAAGTTAAAAAAACCTTTTACGCTGTGTAGTCACAAAGTTTGCGTGAAATTCCGTGATAAAAGGAAGTTTGTACATACTGATTTAATATCATTTCAAAACAATGTATAATAACTATTTTTATGGTGAAAAATAAGGTTTCCTTTTTTTTTAATCATTCTGCAGTTGGAAATGAAATTTCATTTCTTTGATATGAAAGGACAAAGATGAGTGACCTGCTCTAGGATAAATTTAGAACAAATGTGCCTGTTTTTTTTAATATCTTACAAATCATACATGTTTTTGATTAACAATCATTGATTATTTTATTACTCACTAATGTCAAATTATTTTTTTCTCTTATGCTATATTATTGAAAAAATCAATAATTTATAAAAAAATTGTCTTTTTATTACTATATAGTTTTTGAATAACACTAATTTGAAAATTCGTTTCATGACACAATATATAATGAAGTTGAGATTTTGATTCGAAAAGGACAAAAATAAATGATCTATTACAAAACAAAATGTTTAAATGTTTGCTTTAGACCTATACTTTATCGATCAAATATAGTTTGAAAATAAATTTCTTTTTTTTTCATATGAATAAATATCAGAATTGTTTGTAATCCCTAGCGGAAATATAAAATGTCTAAAAATATTTAAAACTGTTCGAAACTGTTTAAAACTGTTTATAAGTTCGAAATTTAGGATATTTAAAACAGTTATAAACAGTTTTAAACATTTTCAAACACTTTCAAAAAGTTTTGAAAATTTCGAAATGATTTTAAACAGTGTTGAATAGTTTTGAATTTTTTATGTTTAAAAGTTATAGATTATTTTAAATATTAAAAATATTTCAAAACAATTTTAAATCGATATAAACTATTTTTTATTAACTTGAACAGTTCTGAATGGTTTTAAAAAGTTTTGAACACCTACATTTTTAAACAGTTTCAAAAAGTTTCAAAAATTTCGAAATGATTTCAAACAGTGTTTCATAATTTTGTTCTTGTGAAAATTTTATTACATATATTAAAATTTTTATAATATATACAAGAAAATGTTCACTTTAGTTTAAAATTATTCTGTACTGCTCAAAACTGTTCAAAAATGTTGAAAACTTTTTATAACTGTTTTAAATGTCAAAAATTTCACACTTATAAACTATTTTGAACAGTTTTGAACAGTTTTAAACAGTAATGCACATTTTATATTTCCACTAGGGATTGGAGATATCATCTTCTTCTATATTTTATTGACAGTGGGTCTCTTGATCGCTGTGGACTGAGACCCGTAATTTTTATTGGCCAGGGACAGTTTTTAATTGGTTTTTCCTGGTCTCCTAATTCGATTTCACAAAGAAAAATTCAGAAATGTTTTTCCAAAATTTTCCCAGAGACTAAACTCCGGTCTACTACAGCATGAGCCAAGAGCCTTAGCCCCTGCGCTACCACCGATTGTACTTATAGGTATGAACTTATTTTAAATAAATGAGTATTGGAAGAGTGTAAATATGTATAAATTTCAAGAACAAGCCAAGAAAAATCATCCATACTGGAAATTTTGTATGAGATCTCATGTGGGATCTCATATGAAATCGCCTATGAAATCTCATACATATTCTTTGAAATTTGAAAATAAAATAAATATATGTGAGATCTCATGTCAGATCGCACATATATTTATTTTATTTTAAAAATTTAACGAATATACATTCGATTTCATATGCGATCTCATAGGCGATTTCATGTGACATCTCATATGCAATCTCGTGTGCGATCTCATATGTGATCTCACATGGGAGCTCTTACATATTTTATTCAATTAAAAAAATTTTTTAAATATATTTATTACTTTTTTAATTTTTTTGTCTTGTTCTTAAATATTTGACAAATTTTGACATCAGCTATATTAGTACAAACACTTTAGTTAAAATAAAAAATCCCTTGGAGCTGTTATTTTTTTATGAACTTGGATCGCAATTTAGATATCAAAGTTGATAATCCCAATCTTAAAATACTATAAATTGAAAACTTTTATATAACTTTTTCAGTATAAGATTTTGTTAGATTTCTTTAGTTGTCCGCACTCAAGTTGAATCCTACCGATTTTTTTTTTGAAGTGAAAAAACCCGATTAAATTCACTATTTACTCATAAACTTGGATTATAAATATTATTAGAAAGGAAAGCTTCATTATGCCCTTATAATTACACTAATATTATAAATACGTCTCCGAACATTATAATATTATCATACTCGATAAATTTAGTGGAGCCATTAGACCCCAAGCATCCTGTCCGGGGTCAGAAGTTCTTATTTTGGCCTCTTCAGTTAATTTGCATTGTATTTTATGGTGACACTTTCCAATTAAAGATCAGCTTTTGACCAACTTTACCGATCGAAAATAGCTAAAAAAGATATTTAGTTTTTATTTATTTTTTTTTGGCTCGTTCTTTGAATATTAACAAATTTACACGCTTCTATTTCTCATTTGTTAAAATGAATAGATATTTACAAGTAAAAGCAATTCCGATATACATTTTTATTGAAAATGAACGAAATTACTTCTTTCGCTACTTTCGATTAGTAAAAAATGTCTAAAACCTCGTCTAAAACTGACCTTTAACATAACGAATAGTATAATAATAAAATATGTGTATTACCTTACTTTTAACGTCTAGACTTACATTGCATACAAATATAATTCTTATTATAAAAACTATGTGAAATGTCTGTATGGATATGATTACATATCATGGTTTGAAATTATATTCGAGCACGATTTAACAATTTTTCTGATTACGTTAGATTCACAACAGAATTAGTAAAACAAGCAATAAGATTGCGATAATACTCTAAAATAAAAGTAAAATCAATAATTCTTGAGTTATAAAAACCTATATTATTTAAATCTGTATGATGCAATTGTAAACGATATGTAAAAATAATTTATCAGTATGATAAAAAAAGGTATTAAGTACTAAGTCACTGTCGGTTCATTGAAGGTAGTTTGTCATAATTTTCTAAGACATAAATAAAGCTGCAACTGTTTTTGCGGCGACATGCAAATTGTATAACAATTGGTAAGACGTGTTATGCCGTAAATCTAAACCAGATTCAGCGTGCGTCATAGAACGACGCTACCTATTGATTAGAAAAACTGTCATTAATCAGTGAACTGACCCCAAGCCTCGTATACATGATTTCGTCTGTGATATGAAATGAGTAACTCAATTTGTGAATACGCAAATTTTGTACAAAGCTTTCCCATACAGCATGAAAGGACTTTGAAAGGATTCTGAAAGGATTCATAAAAGGACTACAATCTTTCAGAAATATTTCACTGAAAGGATTCTGAAATAATTCTATGTCCGAGGTATTATTCTTTTAAAAATAATACATAAAAATATTTCATAAAGAATTCACAAGTCATTTCAAAATCCTTTCAATGGAAGAATTCTGTAAGGATCCATGAATTCTTTTGGTAATAATTCGTAAATCTTATCATACATCTTCCATTGAAAGGATTCTGTAAGAATAATATGAAATATTTTTAAAATATTACATTGTATTATTTCTAAAAGGAATATACCTCGGACATAGAATTATTACAGAATCCTTTCAATGAAAGAATTCTGTAAGGATCCATGAATTCTTTTGGTAATAATTCGTAAATCTTTTCATACATCTTCCATTGAACGGATTCTGTAAGAATAATATGAAATATTTTAAAAATATTTCATTGTATTATTTCTGAAAGAAATATACCTCGGACATAGAATTATTACAGAATCCTTTCAATGAAAGAATTCTGTAAGGATCCATGAATTCTTTTAGTAATAATGCATTAATCTTTTCATCTATCTTTAGTTGAGAGACGTGTAAAGTTCTAGAAATTTTATTCTTTCCTGTATTATTTAAGAATCAATTTAGAATCAATACACACACACACACACACACACACACACACACACACACACACAATATATATATATATATATATATATATATATATATATATATAACGGATATATGATGATATAATTATTCATAGGATTACGAATAGTTTTACAGCGGTTAAAATCGAAGTTATCATAACACAGACATCGCACGCATAACAATTTATAGTTTCCATTTAAGATTCTTATTTTCCTTATATATGAAACGGGAAGCACTCTTACCGCTTATGAGAGTAAGAGATACCGCCATCAAGCGGATAAATTATAAACTAATCCCGAAAATATTTCTAAATGATTCTGTTATCTTTCACGTTTTCTTTCATAAAGTCCTTTCAAAGTCCTTTTAGTAAGGATTCATGTAATAACTTTTATTCTTATCATAAGTTATTTCATGAAATATTTCAAAAAGATTTCAAAATTATTTCATGTAAGATTTCTTGAGACTTTACCAAAATATTGCATGAATTATTTCATGAAAGCTTTTTGAATGAATCTTGAAATGATTCAGTGAAAGAATACCTTAGATCATTCCGAAAATCTTTCTAAATTATTTTCTGATTTTAATCGTTGGAAGATTTCTGAGTTCTTTCTTGTTTCCTTTCAAGAAGTCTCTTCAAAGTCCTTTCAGTAAGGATTTATGTAATAACTTTTATTCTCATCATAAGTTATTTCATGAAATATTTCAAAAAGATTTCAAAATTATTTCATGTATGATTTCTTGAGACTTTACCAAAATATTACATGAATTATTTCATAAAAGCTTTTTGAATGAATCTTGAAATGATTCGGTGAAAGAATACCTTAGATCATTCCGAAAATCTTTCTAAATTATTTTCTGATTTTAATCGTTGGAAGATTTCTGAGTTATTTCTTGTTTCCTTTCAAGAAGTTCTCTCAAAGTCCTTTCAGTAAGGATTCGTGTAATAACTTTTATCGTCATGATAAGTTCTTTCATGAATTATTTCAAAAAGGTTTTAAAATTATTTCATGTAAGATTACTTGAAATATTACTAAAACCTTGCTTGGAATTATTACATAAAAACTTTTTGTAAGTATCTTGAAATGATTCGTTGAAAGAATACCTTAGATTATTTCGAAAATCTTTCTAAATTATTTCATGACTAGAATCTTTGGATGATTTTTGAGTTATTTCTTGTTTCCTTTCAAGAAGTTCTCTCAAAGTCCTTTCAGTAAGAATTCATGTAATAACTTTTATCGTCATGATAAGTTCTTTCATGAATTATTTCAAAAGGTTTTAAAATTATTTCATGTAAGATTACTTGAAATATTACCAAAACCTTGCTTGGAATTATTACATAAAAGCTTTTTGTAAGTATCTTGAAATGATTCGTTGAAAGAATACCTTAGATTATTTCGAAAATCTTTCTAAATTATTTCATGACTAGAATCTTTGGAAGATTTCTGAGTTATTTCTTGTTTCCTTTCAAGAAGTCATTTCAAAGTCCTTTTAGAAAGGATTCGTGTAATATTTCATATTTTAACTTTCATTTCCTTCTTGGTATTATTTTTGTAAAGACTTTGTAATCTTTCTGTGTATTATTTCATAAATTCTTTTCAAAAGAATATGGTTATCTTTTTAAGTCCTTTTTAAATTTTTTCAACGTATTATTACTTGTAATATTTCATGAAATTATTTCGAAATTCTTTCATGCTGTGTGGGTTTGTATACGAACGGCATCGCTCCAGACCTCACTCAAAGGGGATGGCCTTCTCGAGTGTAAAAGGCGATACATATAATTGTAGTGACTAGTTTCTTAACTATTACTTGTAAACATGGTCTAAATCTTTGTAAAAAATTAGATTGTTTTATTATTATTTAATCGACAAGTATAATCATGCTCGAATATAGTTTGAAACCATTATTCATAATAGCATGCTTTAGATAACGATTGTTTTGTAGATGTAAAGTAGAATCATTTAATCGTAAAGTTGAAATATTAAAAAATTATTTGAATTACAGACCAACTTTTAGATTTGATAATTCCCAGTTACCTGCTCTGTAACTGGGAACTGGTCAGACCATTTACCAGTTACTTGGTCTGTAACTGGGAACTTGTCAGACCATTTACCATTTACTTGATCTGTAAATGGTAAATGGTCCGACCATTTACCAGTTACTTGATCTATAAATGGTAAATGGTGCGAATATTTTCAAGTACTTCACCATTTCAAATGAAAAAACTATTTCCTTATTTACAACTCTGATGACTGGTAAATGGTCGAATCAGTTCGCAGTAAGCGGGTGGGTAAATAATAAATGATTCAAAGAGTTTGCAGTTACGACCTGGGTAAATGGTAAATGGTTGGAACAGTTACAGAGCGACTGGTCAATGCTTGGACCATTTACCAGTTACTGGGTGAGTAAATGTTGAATGGTCGGACCATTTACCAGTTACTGAGTAAGTAAATGGTAAATGGTCGAACCATTTACCAGTTACTGAGTGAGTAAATGGTAAATGGTCGGATCAGTTGATAGTTACTCGGTGAGTAACTGGAAATGGTCAAACCATTTACCAGTTACTGAATGAGAAAATGGTGAATAGTCGGACCATTTACCACTCACTCACCTAGTAACTGGTAAATGGTTGACCATTTATCATTTACTCACTCAGCAACTAGTAAATGGTCCGACCATTTACTATTCACTCACCTAGTAACTGGTAAATGGTTGACCATTTATCATTTACTCACTCAGCAACTGGTAAATGGTCCGACCATTTACTATTCACTCACCTAGTAACTGGTAAATGGGTCGACCATTTCCAGTTCCTTGCTCTGCAACTGGAAACTGGTAAGACTATTAACCATTTACTCACCCAGTAACTGGTAAATGGTTAGACCATTTTCAGTTACTTGCTTAGTAACTGGGAACTGGTTAGACTATTTACCATTTACTTGCTCTGTAAATGGTAAATAGTCTGACCATTTACCATTTACTCACCTAGTAACTGGTAAATGGTACGATCATTTCCAGTTACTTGCTCTGTAAATGGTAAATGGTCGGACCATTAGTCACCCAGTCACTGGTAAATAGTCCGACCATTCACCAGTTGCTTACTCGGTAAATGGAAAAATTTACAACCCTGACCTCAATATATGACCATGAATTGAAATAATGAAATTAATTTATAAGTGAAACATGCTTAAAAGAAATTCGTGTTGATTTCTAATAAAAATATCTTCACAAATGTATTTTATATATATGAAATACGAAATTTAAATAGAAAAAATCATAAGATTAAAATACAACATTTTAGTTAATTTTAAATTCGAATATTGCGGATTAAAAAAATAACTATTTGCAATTACTTAACAATCCTTCTTGCATCTAATAGAAAAATTTAATAAGATACAAATATTACAAAGTGTATGTATCACAAGTAAGGTTTGCATATCATAAATATTATAATTTTTAGAAAATTCATGATATTAATAGATTATTAATTTGGAAAATTAAATATTTTTTTATTAATGACAAGTAACTTTTCAAAAATAGTTAAAATAATACTGTAAATGTCAATCAAATAACATTTTCATCAAAATAAATTTCAACACTATAATTGTTAAAATAAACATTTTTATTCAACTACAATGTATTGTAATATTTATTTTTTTAATATATATATTGAAAAATAATAATTTTATTTGATGAACAGTTATATAAATATTATATATTCATAATTGTATGACTAAATTTATTAAATTAAAATTGTATTCAGTTATCATTCAGAGAATAAGGTATTTAAATTAGTTTCCATGAAAATATATTATTTAAAAAGTTACTTGTTAACAATTTTTTATAAATAACATACATTTAACCTTAATTACATTTTCATTTGTACACGTGTTTATATTCAAATGAATTGTGATTCATATGAAAATTGTTAGCAATTCATTTCATTGAAGCAATAATATTTTTAATAAGAGAAACATCAATTTTTAAAAAATATCAAATAACCTCATTTGAAAAATTATAATTACATGATATAAAAATTTTTTTTTTAATATCGTTTAAACATAAATTTTATGAAATACAATTTAAAAAAATTATTTATTAGATATTAAATTTTTTTAATAGTCAATTATAAAGATAGGACAATGTAAAATATGAATAAATGTTTCTGATTATGTCTATAATTATGCATTCATATGTATGAACTGTCTTGATAGAAGTAGAATTTCCCCTGAAAAAGTAAACATTTCAAAAGAAAATTTACTTATTATTTGCGAAACATTTATTATGAATGCGGAAAAAAATAATATTCTGTAATATCACTTTATAATTTGTATTAAATATGATACAAATCATTGAAAGTACAATTATTTCATTATGTTAAATTTGTTGTCAAAGTTTGATTATATTTTACTATAAGAAGATCGAAAAATTAACTTTCTTTCCATCCTATTGCTGAATTCCCATAAAAGAAATGTATTAACTTGTAGTATGTCTCGTGATAATTATTTATTTGAATTTTTAAATTATTCCAATCATTAGTTTTCAAGATATTTAAATTTCTGATTCCAAATGGAAAAATTTTAGTGAATAATATTAGAACTCAAACTTCCCACACAGCATGTAGGCTTCCTGGAAGCTTCCTGAAAGCTTCCCAGAAGATGTGGAAGAAAGGTTGGAAGCTTTCAGGAAGTTTCCAGTGGAAACTTCCCGGAAGATGGATATGTCCTCGATCAGGAGTCTTCCGTAAGTCTTTCATGGATTATTTCAGTGAAAGCTCAGTGGAAGCCTCCATAAGTCCTTCATGGAATATTTCAGTGGAAGCTTACTGGAAGCTTCCGTAAATTATTCATGGAATATTTCAATAAAAGCTTACTGACAGCTTCCGTAAATTATTCATGAAACATTTCAGTGAAAACTCACTGGAAGCCTCCGTAAATCTTTCATGGAATATTTCAGTGAAAGCTTACTCGAAGCTTCCGTACATCATTCCTGAAATATTTCAGTAGAAGCTTCTAGGAAGCTTCGGTAAGTTTTTCGTTGAAAATTTCAGTGGTATATTACCGGAAGCTTCCTAGAAGAAAACGTGGAAGATTTAATTCACTGCAGAAAAAACATTACCGGAAGCTTCCGTAAACTCTTTATGGAATATTTCAGTAAAGGTTACTGGAAGCCTCCGTAAATTATTAATGAAATATTTTAGTGAAATATTGAATAAGTGATGAACTAATATTTCTTTGAAATATTTCAGTTTATGAATATTAAATAATTCATTGAAATATTTCTGTAATATTGTTGGAACATTTTATGTTTTATTTCAAAAAAATTTTTGAATCCGACATTGAAATATTCAAGTAAGTTGTTACATTATTTCTTGAAATGTTTCAAATTAATATTTCTCAAATCTTTCAAGAAACATGTCATGAAACATTCCTGTTATATTTGAAAATAATTTCATGAAGTATTTGAAAAAATGTTTTAACATAACACTGAAATATTGAAGAAATATTACTGCACCATTTCTTAAAATACTTTTAAATCAATGCTGCGCAAATTTTTCAAGAAATATTTCATGAAATATTTCTTGAATAGAGTCTTCCATTCAAGTTTCCATGAAATCTTTCGGTGCAATGATTAATCAATCTTCCAACGGAATCTTCCTTGGAAGGTTTACGGAAGCTTTCAGGAGCCTCTCGCTGAAATGTTCAATGACTATTTCTAATATTTCACTGAAAGGTAAACGGAGTCTTCCATTCAAGCTTCCATAAAAACTTTCGGTGCAATGATTCATCAATCTTCCACCGAAATCTTCCTTGAAAGGTTTACGGAAGCTTTCAGAAGCCTTCCACTGGAATATTTCAATGACAATTTCCAATATTTCGCTGAAAGGTAAACGGAGTCTTCCATTCAAGCTTCCATGAAATCTTTCAGTGCAATGATTGATCAATCTTCCGAAGGAATCTTCCTTGGAAGGTTTACGGAAGCTTTCAGGAGCCTTCCGCTAAAAGGTTTCAATGATATTTTTAATATTTCGCTGAAAGGTAAACGGAGTCTCCCATTCAAGTTTCCATGAAATCTTTCGGTGCAATGATTCATCAATCTTCTAACGGTATCTTCCTTGGAAGGTTTACGGAAGCTTTCAGGAGCCTCTCGCTGAAATGTTTCAATGACGATTTCTAATATTTCACTGAACGGTAAACGGAGTCTTCCATTCAAGCTTCCATAAAAACTTTCGGTGCAATGATTCATCAATCTTCAAACCGAATCTTCCTTGAAAGGTTTACGGAAGCTTTCAGGAGCCTTCCACTGAAATGTTTCAATGACGATTTCTAATATTTCTCTGAAAGGTAAACAGAGTCTTCCATTCAAGCTTCCATAAAAACATTCGGTGCAATGATTCATCAATCTTCCACCGGAATCTTCCTTGGAAGGTTTATGGAAGCTTTCAGGAGCCTTCCACTGGATTATTTCAATGACAATTTCCAATATTTCGCTGAAAGGTAAACGGAGTCTTCCATTCAAGCTTCCATGAAATCTTTCGGTGCAATGATTAATTAATCTTCCAACGGAATCTTCCTTGGAAGGTTTACGAAAGCTTTCAGGAGCCTTCCACTGGAATATTTCAATGACAATTTCCAATATTTCACTGAAAGGTAGACGGAGTCTTCCATTCAAGCTTCCATGAAATCTTTCGGTGCAATGATTCATTAATCTTCCAACGGGCTCTTCCTTGGGAGGTTTACGGAATCTTCCAGGAGCCTTCCACTGAAAGGTTTCAATGATAATTTTCAATATTTCGCTGAAAGGTAAACGGAGTCTTCCATTCAAGTTTCCATGAAATCTTTCGGTGCAATGATTCGTCAATCTTCCAATGGAATCTTCCTTGGAAGGTTTACGGAGGCTTCCAGAGGTTCTTCGTAGAAAGTTTCCTTTGCAATATTCCAGGAATATTTCTGTTTTCTTCTATAAAGCTTTCATACATATTTCAATGAAATATTCCATTGGAATATTTCGGAATATTCCAATAATATCTTTCATGCTGTGAGGGTTCTTAATAACTAATGAATAGATTTATGTAAAAATTTAACTGAATAATCTTCGTGATACATACTGTATGTTAATGCATCTATTTATTCAAAATTTTAAAATAGAATGGAAATATAATCAATATTTATGGGTTGAAGTGTGCTGTCCATTTTACATCTACTTAAATAATTTATATTTATAAAATTCACATAATATCATATAATAACTATTAAAATGAGAATCATATATTCAATATAATTGTCAACTATGAATAAAACGTTTAAGAAATTAAGTGAAAACTTATAAATAGTTATATTATTTTATTGAATACATTTCCAACCTGAATAATTAACTTCATGTTAAAACTAAATTAAATTAGCATTCAATACCACAAGTTATTTAAAAAATTTACCATTATTCAAAATTATTAAAAAGTTATTTATAAAAAGTATTCCCATATCAAAATTTCAAAATTATACCAATTTAATTTTTTATTCTTTACATTAAAGAATTAGTTTTGATGTTGAAATCTTTTTGTGAAATGAAACATATATATATATATATATATATATATATATATCTATATATATAAAGTCGTAAGACAAGATTCAACTGACCCCCCCTCAGCCCCCCCTCGAATGTCTGTCGGTATAGCCCCCCCTCAAATTACGTTGTAACTCCTCTTATAAATAGCTATTCCAAAATTAACGTAACTTAGGCCCCCCCTCAGCCCCCTCAATTTTTGTAGCCCCCCTCAATTGGCCTCCCCTTAAATTACGTTGTAATTCCTCTTATAAAAGGCTATTCCAAAATTAGCGTAACTTAGGCCCCCCTCAGCCCCCTCGCCCCTTTCAATTTTTGTAGCCTCCTATCAGCCCCCTCAAATGTTTGTTGGCATAGCCCCCTCCAATTACGTTGTTATTCCTCTTATAAATAGCTATTCCAGAATTAACGTAACTTAGGCCCCCCTCAGCCCCCTCAATTTTTGTAGCCCCCTCAATTTGCCCCCTTCAAATTACGTTGTAATTCCTCTTATAAATGGCTATTCCAAAATTAGCGTAACTTAGGCCCCCCCTCAGCCCCCTCTCGCCCCTTTTAATTTTTGTAGCCTCCTATCAGCCCCCTCAAATGTTTGTTGGCATAGCCCCCCTCAAATTACGTTGTAAATTCTCTTATAAATGGCTATTCCAAAATTAACATAACTTAGGCCTCCCCCTCAGCCCCCCCACACCATCCTTAATTTTTGTAGCCCCCTCAGCCCCCCCCTCAATTGGCTCGCCCCTCTCCCTCACTTTTTATAGCCCACCCTCATTATGCTCTCCTTCCCACTATGATATTATGATTAAGTAATTAGTAACAAAAAAATATTCTTATTAATAATAATATTCTATTATTATAATAACAATTATAAGTAATTAAATATTATTATAATTAGTAATATTTTATTATTATGATTGTAACTGTAATTATTTGATATTATAAAGATTTTTCGTATTCTAATATTGAATTTCGAGAGTGAAAAAAAAAATTATTATTAATATTCTATTAATATAATTGCAAACATAATTAATTGATAATACAAAGCTTCCCCTCTGCATTTTCTTTATTCAGATAAACATATAATATTATCATTTTTATTCTGATATTTTTATTTCTATATATTGTATCTTTATCTTTATTATTGAAAAAATTTAATAATTACAATAGTAAACAATGAATTACAAAATGAATTTAGCTTAATATCCATAGGTACTTTATTAACAATTTTATTTAAATAAAACATGTTTTTTTGAAATTAGAAATAAGATATTTACATATTTATCTTAATAAAAGATTTTTGGGCTTGAGACCAGCATAAAAATATATAGCTGCATTAAAAGCTTATAAAAAGCATTATTTCTTGTCGCTGAAAGAAGCTTACAAATTCATCTTCATTGTCGCTAAAAGAAGCTTACAAATTTACTATTGTCGCTGAAGCGATTGTTTGTTGTCGCTAAAAAAACTTCATACAAACATATAAATTTATTGTTTATTGTCGCTAAAAAAAGCTTACAAATTTATTTTTTATAATCACTAAAAGAAACTTATAAATTTATATCTCATTGTCGTTGGAAAAAGCGTATAGATTCATTGTTTATTGTCGCTAGAAAAGATTACAAATTTATTTATTATTGTCGTTAAAGCGTAAAGATTTATTGTTTGTTGTCACCAAAAAAATTTCATATAAGCATACAAATTTATTGTTTAATGTCGCTAAAAAAAGCTACAAATTTATTAGTCATAATCGCTAAAAGAAACTTACAAATTTTTTATCTCATTGTTGTTGAAAAAAGCGTATAAATTTATTGTTTATTGTCGCTAAAAAAGATTACAAATTCATTTATTATTGTCGCTGAAGCGTACAGATTTATTATTTGTTGTCACCAAAAAAATTTCATATAAGCATACAAATTTATTGTTTGTTGTCGCTAAAAAAAGCTTACAAATTTATTATTGTCGCTGAAGCGATTGTTTGTTGTCGCTAAAAAAACTTTATACAATCATATAAATTTATTGTTTATTGTCGTTAAAAAAAGCTAACAAATTTATTTTCTATGATCACTAAAAGAAACTTATAAATTTATATCTTATTGTTGTTGAAAAAAGCGTACAAATTTATTGTTTACTGTCGTTAAAAAAGATCACAAATTCATTTATTATTGTCGCTGAAGCGTACAGATCTATTGTTTGTTGTTACTAAAAAAACCTCATATAAGCATACAAATTTATTGTTTGTTGTCGCTAAAAGAAGCTTACAAATTTATTTTTCATAATCGCTAAAACAAACTTATAAATTTATATCTTATTGTTGTTGAAAAAAGCGTAAAAATTTATTGTTTACTGTCGCTAGAAACGATTATAAATTCATTTATTTTTGTTGTTGAAGCGTACAGATCTATTGTTTGTTGTCACTAAAAAAATTTAATATAAGCATACAAATTTATTAGTTGTCGTTAGAAGAAGATTACAAATTTATTTTTACTGTCGCTAAAAAAAGCATACAAATTTATTGTTCATCGTCGCTAAAAAAAGATTATAAAAGCGTACAAATTTATTATTTGTTGTCGCTAAAAGAAGCTTACAAAATTATTTTTATTATAAAACTTATAAATTTACATTTTATTGTCGCTGAAAAAAGCGTACAAATTTAGTGTTTAGTTTCGTTAAAAAATATGTATATCTGTTTTTACTATTTTTAAAAATAGTTTACAAATTTATTTTTATTGTCGTTGGAAAAAGCATACAGATTTATATTATTTTAAAAATTTTAGTATTTTTTTTTTATTTCTGCTAAAATTAATTTCATAAACTACTTTTAAACTATCGCTGAAAAAAATTTATAAATTCATAAAAATAAAATATATTTTCATTAACAAAATATGAAAAATTATTATTGTTATTACATGTAAATATTTTCATTTTTATTTTTTGAAACATTTTAAAGGTGTATATAAATAATTATCATTTTAAAAATATAATTCATAGATTATATTACTTATTATTAATAAATTTTCATAATGATTTTTATCATTTTTAATACCTTCTATGTCGAAATCGACATTATTTATTAGATATTGAAAAATTTCTTGAACCTGAAATTGAAAACATTCAGGAACATCTTTCCATTCTTTATAATAATGTATATAATATTTCATATCAAATTTTTGTATTAATTCAGACCACTCAAATAATTTTTGTTCTTTTACATATTGATAATAATTTTCTTCATCTTCTACTTCTTGAAGATATTCTATTTCTTCATATTCATTAATTTCAGCATTTAAGTTAGACAATTCTTCTAATTCTTCGTTAGATACGGGTTCAATATACATATTATTAATTGGATCCCATTTCATAATTTGCCAATTTGCGTTATTATCAACATTCAATTGTTCATTGTTTTCCATGTTTATCTAATATATAAATTTATTTTATATTAATTAAATAAGACTTCATTTTATGCTTATTTTCTTATAAACTGTATTTATTTTTACAATATTTTTAAATTTAATTAACAATTAAAAATTTCTTTCCAAACAATATTTAATATTTCATATTTATTTTCAGATTCATTTTGTATGTATATTTTGTTAGGATTTTTACATCTCGACAGTGCAACGTAAAGCTGTCCTGCGAAAATAAAGGTCTTTTGATAAATAATCCAATCTCATCAAAACTTTGACCTTGAGATTTGTTAATAGTCATAGCAAAAGCTAATGTTACAGGAAATTGTTTTCTATAAAGTATAAAGGGTAAAGACGATGATTCACCAGTATTTAATGTTATTCTTGGAATAAAAACTTTATTTCCAATTTTTTCTCCAGTAATGATTTCAGCTTCAAGATTATATTTATATAATTTTATAATTTTTAATCTTGTTCCATTACATAAACCTTCGGTAATACTTGAATTTCTTATCAATATAACTATAGCATTAACTTTTAATTCCAATATGTGTGGTGGTAAACCTTCTTTTATTTTATTAAGAGTTTTTATTGGATAATTCAATTCGATATTATCATCACTTTGATCGACTCCTTTATGAGTAGCATAATCTATGCTATAATAAGTTGTCGATTCGCTGTTAACTATTTTTAATATTCTTTTATTTAAATTATTTATGTCATCGTTATGAGCTGCTAATATTACTCGATTTATGTTATCATTATTATTAATGTTTTTATATATTTTTAAACAAATATCATTAGTTTTCCATTTATCAGGAATTTGAAATGATTCAATTTGACCTTCACCTATTTGTAATAATAAAGAATTAAATGATTTATTATTGCAGCGGATATTTTTATTTAATTTTTCAATTTCAAATAACGGCCATAAAAAAGAATATTTTAAACTATTTTGTACTATTATATCTTTAAAACTATTTTTTATAACAGGAAGTATTTGGCGAAAATCACCTCCTAAAATTATTAATTTATCACCAAATGGTAAATCATTACAACATAAATCTTGTAAAGTTTTATTAACAATTTCCAAAGCTTTTTTTGGTATCATTGAAGCTTCGTCCCATATAATAATATCTGCATCTCGTAATTTTTTTTGTCACTTTCTAAGAATGTGATTTCTACATTATCTAAATCTAAAGGTAATCTAAAAGTTCTGTGACTTGTCATTCCTTTAGGTAATAAAATTGATGCAATTCCAGTCCATGCCATTGATAATACTTTTTTACATTTGTATAAAAAATAATAAATTAATGTTTTATACAAAAATGTTTTTCCAGTATCACCTGGTCCATCAATAAAATATAATTTAGAGGAATATTTTATCATGTCGTCAAAAATAAATTTTTGATCTTGATTTAATAATAAATACATTCCATTAAACATATGTTTATTTTATTCAATAAATTTTGAATTTTCTTCCTGATTTTCATGGATAATTTTTTCTATTGGTTCTGGTAAACTAAAATTTTTACAAGACATTTCTTCTGTCAATAAAATTTTATTAATTTCATTTAATGCTTTATTTTCTTTATCATCTTCAAAATCTTCACTAAAATATTCTTTAAATTTATTCCATATTTCATTACCTTGAATATTTTCTGATAAAAGTAACCATGCAAAATATTGACGCAACTGACTCGGTAGCATAATGGTACAAGCTTCAGAAAATATATCAAATATTTGCGAAGAACTTTCTATTAGCCCCATTGCAACTGCTGTTTCTTTAAAAGTATTATACGTTATGTTTTCGAAAGTTCTCAATTCTGTAAATGAAGTTATGCCTTTAACACAATTTAAAATTAATTTTAAATGAAATCTTTCAGTATCTTTAGGAGACACAATATTTAATCTTCCAATAGCTTTATGTTTTTTATCACAAGTACGTTTGATCCAACATTTATTGTTATTGAATACGTAATATTTAGGTATATTACTGTATTTTATTTGTTTTGTAAACTCATCTTTAATATTAAGATTAAACCATGCAGTTAATGTTGTTTTCCATTTGTCTAAAGCTTTTGATTCTTTATTTTCTTCGAATATAATTTTTTGCTGATTTTCCGTATAAACAGCTAATCTAGCAACTGTATGACTTCTTCCACATATCGGAAATTCAGATAATCTTCAAGCTGCTCCCATAGGACTCATATATCTTCCATCTATAAATTGTGTAATTTCATCATAAGTCTCTTTTTCGTCTTTATCACCATTTTTTTTTATTTTACAAAAAGCTTTATCTCCACCTTTATGAATATAATTATAAACATATTTTATACTGTGTATAGTGGCACATCTTTCAAAATTCATATAACACTTATATTTTCTGAGTAAATAACTATTGTAAGGTACAACCATTGAATTATCTACAGGAATAATTTGTTTATTATTTTTAATTTTATAATAATGATTTTCGTGTGAATTATTTACTCGTTTATACTCCAGAAATCCATTTTTTTTAATAATAGTATTATTAACAAAATTTTTTGGATATTTTTTTGTACAAGTATTTTTATTTTTATCGTAACATGGTGAATTATTGTTATGTGGTCCATGCAACATGTGTTTAATTACTAATTTTTGTAATTCCTTGTCATCACTATTTGGAATTTCAGCTGAAACATATTTATCTATTTTTTCTTGAGTTATTAATTTATCATCAGAGTGTAACGTTATAAGAATATGAGCATGTGGTAAACCTCTTTTTTGAAATTCAATTGTGTATACATAAGCAATAACTTTACCAAAAATATTTTTTTTAACGATATCATCAAGTAATTTATTGAATTTAGTATAAAATAATCTAACTGTTATATTAGGGATATCATTAGGAGTAGTACCTGCTGGAATTTTTTTTAAAACTCTTTTTAATTCTTTCCACCTTTGATTACAAGTCATAGTAATAAAAATATCAGGTCTACCAACCTCTCTATAAATGGCCATTGCATCTTGATAACGTTGTTGCATATATCTTGGACTTCCAATATAAGTTGATGGCAATATAAATAGATTACCTATTTTTTCTTTTTTCTCAAAATTATTTGATATATTACAAGCGCTATTTAATACATGGTCTAATAGGCCTTGATAACATTCAATTCTTAATTGTCTTTAATTATTTCTTAGAAAATTCATTCTACTATTTTCAATTTGAATTGCAACATGTAGAAAATATTGTTGCGTTAATCGTCCACAATATAGTAAAGGATTAAAATTAATAGAATCTGGCCTATAAGCCAATCTATATGAATAATGTTGTAACATCGTTAAATTTTCTAAAGATTTAGGACTTTGAGTATGACCAATACTCCAACCTAAGTCCCCAGATGGAAAAAGAATTGGAAAAACTAACGGATCTACATGTTGAGATAATTTACTTAAATAAACATGTTTTGGTTCATTTTCTATTGTATTTTTAGGATAAATGCATAAATCATAATCTTCTGAAATTGCAGATTGTGATATTATTATAGCCCCACATTCAGATGTTAGAGGTTTATTATAACGATGCTTCTGTTTATCATTTTTTCTATAAAATATAATTTATAATTTGGTAAATTCTCTAAGTTTGTTAATTGATGTAAATGTTTATAATATTTAACATAAGGATTACTATTAAATACTTTTGTTAATAAATCCAAATGATCTTTTATTAAATTTTTATCAGTTTTTAATTTTTTTTCAATCGCAGTATTATCATCATAAATATAAAATTGACCACAACAAGGTTCTTGATTATTATTTGGTATTAAAGTTTTAGGAACATAATGATGTACTTGACCTTGAAGTTTTAAATTATAAATTGATTTTTGTTTTTCATAAATTATATTAGCACTAAAAGTAGCAAAACAAAATAGGTTATTATAATACCTAATTGAATGTCTAAAACACTATTATATTAGAGTAATTCTTTTAATTTATTATTATATAAACTCAAAGGTAATAATTTAATTTTTCCTTTGCGACAAGTAAATTTTTTTTTTTCTTCTTTCCAAAATACTGTAGAACAGTAGGAACATTTAAAATCAATTTCACTAAAATCAGATATATAATCATTTTTTTTAGTTATTATTTCTATATTATCTGTCGATTTAATTATTTTGATCTTCTTACTTATAAGATTTTTTTCTTCATTTTTTCTTTTTAATATATTTTTATTGTTTATAATTTTTTTATTTGTATTATTTTCTATAGTTACATTACTATTTTCATGATTTGTAATTTTTATTTTTTTACATGGACTAATTTCTTTGTTACATAAAAATTTACGTTTTTTATAATTGTTTACATTTTTTATTTTATTTTGTTCTAATTTAAAATTAGTATTATATAAATCAATTATTTCGTAATGACCATCATCATAATTTCTACTAAATAATAGTTTTAATTTCCATATACTTTCATTGTTACCAAAAGAATGAATAATATTACAATTATTAAAACAAACTATAATAAATACATTATAAATTTCACAGAAACTATATATTTCAGTATCAGTTCCATATTCTCCACATTTTGACATTAATTGTTTATAACAATCCATGTTTTTCAATTTCATTATATATTCTTCCTATAATGAAAGATTCATAGCGATTCCAATTACCTATAATATTATTTACGACAATTTTTCTTGTTACATTATGATTAATTTGATTATTATATGAAAAAAAAAGAAAAACAACGAAATAAACAATTTTCATCACCAATAGTTTCTATTTTTATACTATTTGATATGATATTTAAAATATATAAAAAATAAATATGTATACTTTTATTTAATCACATACCTATTGTTTTTCCTTCTTAAAAATTTTTCTTATTCTTCTTTTAGAAAATATGTATAATTTTTTTTTAAACTGCTTTTTGTGTAAATTCAGAAGATAGATTGCATTCTGTTTTAAAAAATATAAAAGAAATACATAGAAATAAATTAATAAAATTAATAATAATAAGTTATTTCATAACACAAAATATTTTTCAACAATATTTTTGTTAAAAAATATTTATAATGTATCGTAATCTTCATGTATTATTAAAGTTCTATTAATTTTACAGCGAAGTTAATACGTGTAATACTATGATAATGTTTTAATGAAAAATACAAGATTATTATAAAAAGTTTTTGTAAGATTATCCCATATGGAAATAATTTCTGTGAAAAACTATTAATAATTGTGTAAAAATGTGATAAAATATGAATAACTGTTAATAACTATAATTTTATTATTAATATTAATTTTATTAATGTCTCAATTGCGGTAGTTTATTACAATTATTAACAGTTATTAACAATTTCTTACAAAAATTATTTTCATATGGGATAATGAAAAATTTTTCAAGATTTTATTAAGGAGATGTAAACGGACACTACACTTGTACTTATAGATATTAGCTTCCTTTCTATTTTATTGCCGAATTTCCAGAAAAGAAATGCATTAGCTTGTAGTATGTACACTCAACGGAGACTGATTCGCGACCCCATTTTCGCGCCTTTAAACGTTATCCATTGAGTTTAGGATGGTTGCGCAACCATGTTTCAAAAATAAGTTTCCATCTAGATAAATATAATTCATGCTAACTATAAAACAAGGGAACATAAATAAAGAAATGGCGGTAAAATTCAAATGGACATTAATTCAAATATAAAAAATGATAAATGATAAAACAATAAATCAATGTTAAAGTAAGCATATTTTTATAAAGCATTCTTATATATATTATGTAACCATATGCGATGACAATCATAAGAAATCATAGCTTTTTCATTACTTCAGTATTAAATATTTGCTCATTTAAATTTTATCACCATTTCTTTATTTATGTTTCCTTGTCTTATAGTTAGCATGAATTATATTTATTTAGATGAAAACTCATTTTCGAAACATGATCGCGCAAGCTAACCTATATTTCAAAAACTCAACGGATAACGTTGCAGATATTCAAAAAAGGGGTCGCGAATCAGTGTCCGTCGAGTGTACCATGATGATTATTTTGATAAGTTTTCAAATAAATTCATTCATTAGCTTTTAAGATATTTGGATTTCTGTACAAAATTGAAAAATTTTAATAAATAATTTTGGAACCCAAAATTCTCAATAACTAATGAATGAATTCATTTCAAAATTTAACTGAATAATCTTCATGGTACATACTACAACTTAATGCATTTTTTTATTGAAAATTTTGCTATGAAATGTAAAGATAGAAAATATTTATGAGTACAGGTGTAGTGTCCATTTTACATCCCCTTAATAGCTTACTATACAGTTTTTAGACAATATTATAAAAACTTTAACGTTTCTTGTGTATAAATTTTTAGTAAAGTTTCATAAATTTTTGCGATAAAGTTATATATAACATTTTGATAAAAAATTTCGCGAAAATTTGCAAAACGAAGATAATCGTAAATCATATATTCTAAAATCTACTTAATTCTATCGTATATCGAATGATGATAATTCTAGAAAAGCTTGAAAATTCTTAATACGAAGCTGAGCAAAAATTAATTTCGTGTTGGACGTCTCAGACGTCGAGATATAAGATCCTGCTATACGCAGTTGATAGTATTTGATTACCCCGAGAGTAGAGTGGCGACGATTCAAGCGTCTGCATGTTTATTGCTGTTTATGAACGAAATTTAAACTGTTAAAAATAATAGAATTTTGTTTTGAGTGAATCACTGAAATTTTTCTTATAAATTTTATGCAATTGTATAATTAAATTATGGTAAAATTTATAATTTTTATGGAATCGTACAAAAAATAACGTAAAATTATTCATGTTTTTCCTAACAGTGTACAATCGAAAAAAATTAAAATATTTATTTAATTTAATTTATATAGAAGTACATCATTTAATATAATTGAAACTTGAAAAGTGTCAATATAAATTTTATAATAACACTTTATGTACTTCAAATAAAAAATTTATAACTTAGATATATCATTTACATCATATGTTTAAGAAAAAAATATAAAAATCACTAATATGTCTAAAAAAATGGATTTATTTAATCAATGATAATAGCAGTAAAATAAAACTTTTATTTATTTAAAAAGAATTATATTATTCAGAAGTTTGGTTTACTAAAATTAAAAAGAATGAATAATTATGAAATAAAATTACTATAATCATAAATATCATGAATTTTTGTACACTTATTCCAAACAACTTGCTCTAATACCTGTACTTATTTAATCGCTATTATAGAAGTCACGTATTCAAGAATACTACAGAAATCAAAAATCTCGACTCAGGATCTGAGATGCCCAGAGCCGAATTTAAAAAGCTCGATCGTGCGTTTATGCTATTAGGATGATCCGTGAATTCCATATATACGAATTTCGAATAATATCAAGCTCAATTTCATTTTTATTTCTAATATTCTATTTTATATTCTATTTTTAATTTATTTCAAAAATATATAAGTTTGATTCATTGTAAACTTTTGAATATCGCGTTAAACCATCTTTTTTCTATTAATTCTAATTCTATAACTTCATATCTTATATTTTTATGTATCGATGTTTTCTATTGAACTTTTTTCACATTCACAAATATGAAATTTTAACTCATTATGTCCTACTCTCCTATTTACTTTGGAATGTGTGTATTCGGGGGGTTGGCGAGCGGAGCGAGCAAGGGGGAACCCCCCTAGTATATGTATATATATAATCTTATAGTAAACTATTTTATCACCTTGTACGAAAATTATTTTGTAAAAGTAGAATAATGCTGCGAATAAACAAATGATTATAAGAAAATATTGAAAATTGTAAATAACAATAAAAAAGCGTTAAGAGCAGGCCAGATTCGCTGTCCCTGTCTAATTGACATTTTTGTTATTTACTCAAGTATTAATCGGTGTATCTGCAAATTGAAGGTTAAGCGCAATAGATATTATTATTACAAATATTTGTGCACAAGAAAAAAAAAATGTATCGCTTTGTTTTTGAGAAAAGTAAGGAACGCCGAAGTAAAAGACTATGTTTATAATATTTTCGCGTTCCTTACTTTTCTCAAAAAAAAAATCGGTAGATTTTTTTTTCTTGTGCATAGCTATTCATAATAATAATATCTATTGCGATCAACCTTTATTTTGAAGATACACCGATTAATACTTGAGCAAATAACAAACAACTCAATTGTTACTCGGTCGGTATCAGGTTCTACTCCGGCCTGCCGTTAAGCTAGAAATAAAGAATGGTTCTCACATAGCATGGAAGATTTCACTGAAATATTTCGAATTATTCCACTGGAATATTTCAATGGAACCTTTTATGCAGATTATTGAAAGTCTTCACGGAATATTTCAGATTATTCCACTGGAATCTTCCATTGAAAGCTTCCGGGAATATTTCAGGAATATTTCAAAGGAATGTTCGAAAACTTTTTTAAAATATTCCATGTAATATTCACGAAAAATTTCTGGAATATTTCATAAAATATTCCATGTAATGTTTATAAATATTCCAGTAAAATATTTCATGGAAGATTCCAGAAAGATTCCATAAACATTTCGCTGGAAGATTTCGATAAACTTTAAAATCGTACAGCGGATGATTACATAAATCTTTCGGAACTAATCAATTAAATATTCCACAGAAAGATTTAAGTAATCTTCCAGTGGAATGTTTCATGAAATATTTTAGAAAGGTTCCATAAACATTTCACTGGAGGATTTCAAAAAACTTAAAAATCGTACAGCGAAATATTAGATAAATCTTCTATAAATATTCCACGAAACATTTCACAGGAAGATTAAAGTAATCTTCCGATGAAATATTTTATGAATGATTTCAGGAAGATTCCGATAAACATTGAAATCGTACAGCGGAATATTACATAAATCTTCCATAAATATTCCACGAAATGTTTCACAAAAATATTTAAGTAACCTTCCAGTGGAATATTTTATAAAAGATTTCAGAAAGATTCCATAAACATTTCACTGGAAGATTCCAAAAAACTTTCAAACCGTACAGTGGAATACAACATAAATCTTCCATAAATAATATTGCTTAAAAGATTCTAGAATGATTCCATGAAGTTTTCGTTGGAAGATTGCGCGGAACGTTTCGGGAGGTTTCCAGTGACGCCGATAAGGGGATGATTGTTAAATGGGATTTTTATCCCCAAGCGGTTGAAAGATACCTCACTTACTATAAAAGAGAAAGGGTATCAGCACTTTGATGTGCTCGGTCGAAGCGAATGTTTAAATGCGATTTTATAACTAAATGTTTATGTATGCGTATATGTATTGATGTATAAGTGTAAAGTGTTATTATATAATATATATACTATCCCCTTACAGCATTTCACATTTTCCAAAAATCTTCCAGGAACATTTCATGAAAGATTACCCAAACCTTCCATTTTTATATTCTTGAAATCTCTCAAGAGTATTCCATGGATTATTTCAATGTAGGAAGAATCAAGGACACACGAATATCACAGGAATATTTCACGGAAGATTCCTAAAGTATTCCAAATCTTCCGTGCCAATATTCTGCGAATCTTCCATAAATATTTCACGGAATATTTTACGATAGATTTCTAAAATCTTCCTGAAATATTTCATGGAATATTTCATGAAAAATTCTTTACGTCTTTTGTAGATATTCCATGAAAGATTCTTTAGATCTTTCGTTTATATTTCATGAGAGGTTCATAAAATGTTTCAAATCTACCGTTCCCATATTCCGGAAATTTTCAATGAATGTTCCAACGAAATGCAAGATTCCTGAAATATTTCAATAAAAGATCTGAGATGTCCTAGATCTTCCAATGAAATATTCTTAGAATCTTCCAGCAATATTCCATGAAATATTACAATGTAGGAAGAATCAAGGACATACGAATATTACAGGAATATTCCATGGAAGATTCCTAAAATATTTCAAATCTTCGCTGCTAATGTTCCAGGAAGCTTCCATAAATATTTCATGCTGTGTGGGTTGTTTATTATCATTTATACACTGAAAGAACTTTTTGTATGCTGTATGCCAAAGCGTGAGGGCGCAGTATACTACAAGTTTACGGGAGACAGAAAAACAAATGTTGGCGTTTTAAAAGCCAACCGATATCAGCCAGCCGTGCGCGCGCAACTCATAAGTAACTTTTGGCATTCGAAACGCCAACATAATTATTGCTGTTCGCCGCTGAGTATGAGCGGACTGTATACCTCCCCTCTTGGTTGGCAGTTCGCTAAGACATCTATCCGTGTACATTATTTAAATGTAGATACTGCAAATAACCATAAATAACTGTAAATAAATTGATGAATACAATTATTAAAAATAATTCAAAATAATTTTGATTTTAGTTCATTTTACAACAAACTTTTTTTAATGAATAAATATATATATATGGGACGTTTCACGTCAACTCACCTAACAAAAAAATAGAATTCGTCGAAAATCTGTGAAAATGTTCTATTTGATACCCAAATTATACAAAAAAAATTTTAGAGGTTCAGGTCAAAGGGGCCAGGATTTAAACGTGATGGAATTTTTCGAATTTTCCAAATTTTTTGCTAAATAAATATTTTAATGAATTTTTCCCTCAAAAATTATCAATTTTTTGTTAAAACTTAATAGAATACTTTTTCTTGGAAATTAGATGTAGAATTCACCTGAATTTTTGCAAATTATAATATACTGATTTTATGCTTACTTGATCGATTTAAACATACTATTTAGTATATCTAAAAATCGAGCAGGTTAAATTGGTTTTTAAAGTCTTATTATTTTCATTTTTTTATGAGGAAAAAATATACGAAGCCTCCAGTTGGGCAGCCTTCTCAAAGTTACTTAATTGTGCAAAAAAGTCTGAATAAATCGTTATTTTGGATCAATGATGAGATTCGTGATTTTCTTTTTTGGAAAAGTATTGATTTTTGGGACAAATGTATTAAAATGCTTTTTATTGGAAATCGTATGTTAAATGTATGTAAATTTTTGTAAACCATTATTTGCTAAACATCACAAATTATAAATGAAATTTTGAAATTTTAAAATTTATTTTTTGTTAAATTTTTTGTATATATGGTTCATAATATCTTAAATTACAATTTGTAAGAATATGTTTATATTCTACACATGATTTCTAATAAAAAACATTTTCATACACTTGTCCCAAAAATCAATACTTTTTCAGAAAAAAAATCGTACAGCGGAAGATTACATAAATCTTCCACAAATATTCCACGAAATACTACACAGAAAGATTTAAGTAATCTTCCAGTGCAATATTTCATGAAAGATTTCAGAAAGATTACATAAACATTTCACTGGAAGATTCCAAAAAACTTTAAAATCGTACAGCGGAATATTACATAAATCTCCCATAAATATTCCACGAAATGTTTCATAGAAAGATTTAAGTTATCTTCCAGTGGAATATTTCATGAAAGATTTCAGGAAGATTACATAAACATTTCGCTGAAAGATTCCAATAAACTTTAAAATCGTACAGCGGAATATTACATAAAACTTCCAGAAATATTCCACGAAATACTACACAGAAAGATTTAAGTAATCTCCCAGTGCAATATTTCATAAAAGATTTCAGAAAGATTCCATAAACATTTCACTGGAAGATTCCAAAAAACTTTAAAATCGTACAGCGGAATATTACATAAATCTTCCATAAATATTCCACGAAATATTTCACAGAAAGATTTAAGTTATCTTCCAGTGGAATATTTCATGAAAGATTTCAGGAAGATTCCATAAACATTTCGCTGAAAGATTCCAATAAACTTTAAAATCGTACAGCGGATTATTACATAAAACTTCCAGAAATATTCCACGAAATATTTCACAGTAAGATTTAAATAATCTTCCAGTGGAATATTGCATGAAAGATTCTAGAATGATTCCATGAAGTTTTCGTTGGAATGTTGCGCGGAACGTTACGGGAGGTTTTCAGTGACGCCGATAGAGGGATGTTCGTTAAATAGGAGTTTTATCCCCAAGCGGTTGGAAGATACCTCACTTACTATATAAGCGAAAGCGTACCGGCGCTTTGATGTGTACAGTCGAAGCGAATATGTAAATGCGATTTTATAACTAAATGTTTATTTATGCGTATATGTATTGATGTATAAGTTTAATGTGTTATTATATAATATATTACTACCCCCTCACAGCATTTCACATCTTCCAGAAATCTTTCAGTAACATTTTATGAAAGATGAGAGATTACCTAAACCTTCCATTAAAATATTCTTGAACTCTCTCAAAATATTCCATGGAATATTCCAATTTAGGAAGAATCAACGACATACGAATATTAAAGGAATATTCCATGGAAGATTCCTGAAACATTCCAAATCTTTTGTGCCAATATTCTGCGAATCTTCCATAAATATTCCACGGAATATTTTACGATAGATTTTTAAAATCTTCCAGAAATATTTCATGGAATATTTCATGAAAGATTCCTTAAATTTTTCGTGCATATTCCATGAAAGGTTCATGAAATGTTTCAAATCTTCCCTTCTAATATTCTGAAAATCTTCCATGAATGTTCCAACGGAATATTTCATGAAATATTCCTGGAAGATTCCTGAAATATTTCAATGAAAGATCTGAGATGTCCTAAATCTTCCAATGAAAGATCTGAGATGTCCTAAATCTTCCAATGAAATATTCTTGGAATCTTCCAACAATATTCCATGGAATATTCCAATGTAGGAAGAATTAAGGACATACGAATGTTACAGGAATATTCCATGGAAGATTCCTAAAATATTTCAAATCTCCCGTGCCAATATTTCAGGAAGCTTCCATGAATATTCCATGCTGTGTGGGAAATAAGCCCTCGAAAAGCAATTTCTGAAGTAGCAGACATGAGTAATTTCAATTACCATGTAATACATGTAAGAACCAATAGGAAACTTCAACATTTAGCTCTGTAAGAAATAATGCTGACTCTCCTCTTTATCTAGAACAAGAAGAATTCTCATGAATTTCTCTCTAAAACATCAAAATTTTAAGAAAAAAAAATCATAAAGCTAGTACTTTTCCAAAAATTTTGAAAATTCCCAAATTTCAAGGAACTATGGCTCTTGATCCTTCAAATCTAAATCCTTGAATATTTTTTTACACATTTTGAGTAACAGACAGAATATATTCTCAGAGTTTCGGCGATTTTTTTTTTTTTATTCTTCCTGTTGGTGAAAATGTCGCATATATATATATATGGGACATTTCACGCCAACTGAGAGCAAAAAAATAAAAATCGCTGAAACTCTGAAAATATATTCTTTCTGTTACCCAAAATATGTAAAAAAAATTTCAATGGTCTAGATTGAGAGGATCAAGAGCTATAGATCCTTGAAATTTAGAAATTTTTCAAAATTTTCGGAAAAGTCCCTATTTTATGATTTTTTTTCTGAAAATCCTGATGTTTTAGAGAGAGATGTTCATAAGAATACTTCTAGTTGAAAATGAAGAGGAGAGTTGGCATAATTTTTTACAGACCTGAATTTTAAAGTTTTCTATTAGTTTCTACATGTATTACATAGTAATTGTAATTACTCATTGTTTGCCACTTCAGAAATTGCTTTTCGAGGGTTTATTTTCTTCTATTTTTTATGAACTTTAAAATAAATTTAGATTTGTGTAAGCAAAAGTCACCAATAAGTAGTTATGACAGTTTGAAATCTATATGATCAGGTATGATTTATTTTTCATATTGAATATAAATATATATTTTCATGTATGATTTATTTTTCATATTGAAAATAAATTATACATGAAAATATATATTTCAAACTGTCATAACTCCTTATTGGTGACTTTCGCTTACACGAACCAAAATTTATTTTAAAGTTCATAAAAAATAGAAGAAAATAAGCCCTCGAAAAGCAATTTCTGAAGTGGCAAACAATGAGTAATTACAATTACCATGTAATACATGTAAGAACCAATAGATAACTTCAAAATTCAGGTCTGTAAAAAATCATGCCAACTCTCCTCTTTATTTACAACAAGGAATATTCTTATGAATTTCTCTCTAAAACATCAGGATTTTCAGAAAAAAAATCATGAAGTAGGGACTTTTCCGAAAATTTTAAAAATTTCCAAATTTCAAGGATCTATAGCTCTTGATCCTCTCAATCTAGATCATTGAAAATTTTTTTACATATTTTGGGTAACAGAAAGAATATATTCTCAGAGTTTCAGCGATTTATATTTTTTTGCTCTTTCAGTTGGCGTGAAATGTCCCATATATATATATATATATATGGGTCAATCCACGTCAAACGGATAATGGCTTTGTCCAAAATTGTAGAACACTAAAAAAGTCGTGCATGGGCTCAAAATTTTCGTCTTACACTCTACTTTCTTTTACAATGTGGCGATTTTGAAAAATCCAAAATGGCGGCCTTAATATGGCGACTTAAACCTAGAAATTTCATAAAAAATTTTCAAAAATTAATTTTAATTCATTCAAATCTGATTCTACATATTTTTTATATCAGAAATCAATTTAGCGTCCGATTTTACATGAGAATATAGTATTGCACTTAAGGTAAAAAAATTTTACAATATCATCTAAAGGTCATATCGCGATACAATAGTTATTTTTTGAATTCATAATTGATAAACGTTGATTACGAAGAAAATGAAGATACTGATAGGTAACTCGAGTCACTGAATCCAAATCTGATATCTGCTTAACCCTATCAGTCTCCATCAAGATCATTTAATGGTCAAATCGCGAATATCTTCTATTATTTGTTAAGATTAAGACACCTATAAGTTTTACGTGATGCTGGATCCGAATCCAAGACCTGTTGGAGTGTCAAACGACGTAATTACAGAGAAATTCGTTTAAAACTGTGGTTTTTTTGAGAACAAAAATTTTCTTTTAGTCAATATTTGATTTATTTTTACGTAATTATGTCGTTTGACACTCCAACAGACCCCGGTTTCGGATTCAGTGACACGTAAAACTTGAAGGTGTCCTAATGTTATCAAATAATTAAAGATATTCGCGATTGGACCTTCAAATGACTTTCATACAGATCTTGTAGGGTTAAGCGGACATCAGATTTGAATTCAGTAATTCAAGTTATCTATCAGTATCTTCGATTCCTCATTAATCAACATTGATCAATGAGTAATTTGAGAAATAACTATTATTTCGCGATATGACCTTCCGATGACATTGTAAATTTTTTTTACCTCGAGTGCAATACTATATTCCTATGTAAAATTGAACGCTGAATTGATTTCTGATATAAAAAATATGTAGAATCAGATTTGAATAAATGTTAGAAACCTTAACTTCTATTTCTAACTCAATTAATCAATAACAATCAACAAACACATGTCAGGATTAATTAAAGAGTTTTTATTAAATATTCACATATAGTTGTATAATCTATATTTGAACAAAGGTTGATACAATAAGCAAAAGTCAATACAATTAGCAAAGGACGACCCAACGGCCCGCTCGTCTCAACAGACTCTACCCTTTCGCTTTCTCTCGCGCTCTCGACCTATCTTCTTCGAGTCTCGCGTTCGTCTGTCTATCCTGCGCGCTTACACCACTCTTTCCTATTCTACACTGTTGCCAAATCGCCAATTGCGTCATACACTATAAGTCCCGCCAATATTTAAATTAATATTATAATTCTATAATATGAATTAAAATTAATTTTTGAAAATTTTTCATGATATCTCTAGGTTTAAGCCGCCATATTAAGGCCGCCATTTTGGATTTTTCAAAATCGCCACATTGCAAAAGAAAGTAGAGTGTAAGACGAAAACTTTGAGCCCATGCACGACTTTTTTAGTGATTTACAATTTTGGACAGAGCCATTATCCGTTTGACGTGGATTGACCCTATATATATATATATATATATATATATATATATATATATAAATGATTGCCGAAAATAATCATTTTTTATCATTATATTATTTTTACGAATTCCATTATGATTTATTCATCGGATAACAATTAATTAGTAGCATTTTTCATAATTTCTTTAATTTTTCAGCTTTTAAAGTAAAAAGGCAGTAGATTAAATCAGTTAATATAAAAGCAATTCTTTTGTGAATATCTTTGGAAAAAGTTCATTAAAAATGAATGAAAATTCTTAAGAGAATTTTCATTTTCAATAATGGTTTTGACTGAGGAAGATAAATTGATTGTTAAAAGACAGGGATTGTATAGTGGAATCGCTTTCATGTTAACTGATATTCATATATTAGAATATAATAACATTTCAAACCAGTGCACCTCATTCGACATGCAATTAACTTCACTAATTCAGAGACCACAATATGTTAATTCAGTACTGATTGATGGAGAATTTATACAGTTATTATTTACCGGAAATTTAGAAAAGAGGCACCAGATTTGTGTGGATTATAATAATAAGGTAATTCATATATATGACAGTTTGAATCTTATATATTTACAAGGTGAGTATAAGATTTATATGCGCAAATCTCTTGAGTATTTAACTTATAGTGTAACTTTTTTTTTAATTTTTAAAAAGCTTCTATGCCGTTAGTTTGAACAGCACACGATTGTTTCTGGTCTCAAATTTTTCATTTTATATCTAAAAAATAAACCTTTTTTTTTATAAAGCTATATTAAAAGTTATTTTTGAAATTTGTATAAATGAATCAATTTTTTTATGAAAAATCACGGTTTTGCATAAATTTTGTATAATCGAAACCATCTCTTTATTTCTGCCTGAAACTATTAGTTTTTATGAAAAATAAATTTTAAATAGATTCGGTAAAACAGGTAACTGTGTCGGTATACAGCTGACTCTTAAGCACAGTATTCGAATCAGTACAATCACAAACGAATAATTATGATTGTAGCGTTTTTGCAATGGTTTTTGCTGTTGCAGTACTTTATAATTTTGGTCCATGTTGTTTAAGATATAATGTTTCTCGAATGCGATTACGTTTATAAAGAATTTTTAAAACGCAAAAAATAAAAATGTTCCCAGTTTTACAAAATTATAATAATGCAAAAATTAATTACGATAATCTACCGGATATGATAAAAAGGAGTTTTTGTCATGAGCAAGGTTTTAATCAAATACCATTTAATTTAGATTTCGCCGAGCTTGAAATATTATAAAAAAACTCACAAATGCATTTATTGCCAGAACGAAAAAAGATCATGGAAATATATCGTAAACAAAAGAATTTGAATCATGAAACAATTTTGATGGAAATTGACAATGACATTTCAGATAGAAATTTTTAATAACCAGATAATGATATAATGGGAATCGAAGACATCCACTTGAATTATAACGATAATAAAATTGGGACAGTTGAGATTAAATTAAATGAAGAAAAAAAAGAATCAGAAGAAATAGATAAAAAAGAAACTTTATTTGTAACAGAACTTAATAGCTTGACGATGCTGCCCGACTTCTAATAATATTTCCAATCCTAACTTATGAATAAACGATGCGTTTAATCAAGTTTTTTTGCTACAAAGTAAAAATTTGTAAGATTATACTCCAGTGCGGACAACTCAAGAAATCCACCAAAATATTAGACACATAAAGTTATAATAAAAACTTTTAATGTATCGTATTTTAAAGTTAGGTCTATCAAGTTTAATATCTAATTTCCACTCCCAGCTCATAAAAAAATAAAAAGTCCAAATGATTTCTCATTTTGACAAAAATTATTGTATTAATATAGCTTTAGTACGGACAAGTCATTATATTTGTTTAATTTAATAATTTAAAAAGATACTGATATAATAAAAAAAGCAAAACTCAAGTGATGCAGCTCCGACATCCCGTTAATAGGAAAATAGTAACAGAAGAATCACATGAATATAAAAAAATTTCAGAAAAAGACATTGTTATGGAAATGTGAGAAACAAAAAAGTAATGATAAATTAGAACTAAGACGTGTTCAAGAAACTTTACGTAAGAAAAAAGCTTATATGAAAATGAAAAAAGGACAACCAAATAAATATAAACAGAAATTAGAAAATACTGAGATAACAAAATGGCAATTCAAGAAAACAATGAGTACTGATAAATTGAAACAAATACGTGCGAATGAGGCTTTACGTAAGAAAGAAGCTTATATAAAAATTAAAGAAAAACAATCAACAAAATATGAAAAAAAATTAGAAAATATTAAGTGTAAACGATTAAAAATTGAAGATAATAATTATAATGAAAATTAAAATAATAATAATAATCATAATAACAATCATAATATTGTATTAAACGAAGTTATTGATAAAACAATAAAGGGCAAAGTAGAAAAAAAATGAAAGAAATCAAATGAAAAAATATTAACTGGAAAAATTAATTTGAAACTGATTGGTTGTATGGCAAATATATATTTCGATGAAAATCTCGTATCTGAAAATTACATTGGTTCCATGACGAATACATGTGTTTATTGTGATGCGCAACATTTTGCTTTTTAATATACTAAAAGTAACGATTTCTCAAATTGTTTTCATAAAGGTAAAGTCGAATTGTTAGAAAATCCACCTTACCCAGAACGATTAATGTTTTGAGCAACTGAATTTACGGAAGAAAGTATTGATTTTCGACAAAATGTTAGGTTATACAATAATGCTTTAGTGTTCGCAAGTTTTGATGCCAATTTTGATACATTGCCAGGTAAAGGACCACAAGTTATTAGAATATGTGGACAAATTCACCATAATGTATATGCGTTACATCCTAATAAAGATGAAGCACGTAAATATGGACAATTATATATTTTAGATAATGAAATGGCAACGATTGAACGACATTAGTTTAATACAAACTTAACATTATTAAAACATTTTGATAACTTAATAAGAGATATTAACCCTCATGCTAAAGCCTATAAAATGATGCATGAAGCAGGAGAAGAAGAACTACAATGATGTGCAAAAATCAATTGTCTTCTGAAAACTGCTACTATGCCTATTGTCCGCAATAATAATTTCGACAAAAATAGATATATACTACCTACCTGTAATGACGTAGCAATAGTATATGTTGGAGAAGAAGATATGCCTTCTATTGAACATGATATTGTCATTTACCCTAAGTCTGATAAACCAATTAGTATACTAACAATTAGCAAACACACAGATCCTATGACATATTCGCTTATTCATCCTAATGGTGGTTTCAGATGGATGTCAAATATGAAAAATAAATTTGGAAAATCTAATATTAAAAATTTGCAATTTTATAATTATAGATTTAGTGTTAGAAATGAATTTAATCCATTTCTTAATTTAGGAAAATTATCTCAACAGTTCCTTGTTGATGCGTTTGTAAAAGTTGAAACCTCCAGATTATATTTTATACGAAAAAAGCAAAACGTATTAAAAGTCCGCTGTATCTCTGTCCTTTTCTAATCAAAAAATTGACTTTTTTCCCAAAATTAGCAACAAGAGGCAAAAATAAAGAGATGGTTTCGATGTGTTTAATAAAATCTAATATTTTCTTCGATTAGTATGAATTAATTTTATTGCTTCGTTTTTAAGAAAAGTTGGAATAACTTAAAAAATTAGAAATTAGTGTCAAATAATGGGATTTTCAAGTTATTCCAACTTTTCTTGAAAATAAAGCGGTGGAATTAAATTATTCTTATCAGAGAAAATATTGCTTTCTATTGCACGAATCGAAACCATCTCTTTATTCCTGCCTGAAGCTATTAGTTTTTATAAAAAATAAATTTTAAATAGATTTGGTAAAACAGGTAACTGTGTCGGTATACAGATGACTCTTAAGAAGTGATTGTTACAAAGGTGTTATGGATTTTTTACATGACAAAAAAGAATTAGATTATTCGAAAATTAGAAAATGGTAATATTACCATCAAACTTTACAGGAAGACCACAATTTTTAAAACAAAATTACATTGATTCAATAACACTTGTAAATTATCATGGTAAACCTGACTTTTTTGTAACTATGACCTGTAACCCACATTGGAAAGAAATAACTGAAAACTTGGAAATTTATGAAAATGCAATAGATAGACCAGATATTATAACGAAAGTATTTTATCAAAAAGTAGAAGAATTCAAAAATTTAATAATAAAATAGGGAATATTAGGAAAATGTATTGCTATTATGTTTTTATTCTTAGATAAAAATGATAAATTTGACATTCCCGAAAAAGTTGATAAAATAATAAGTGCAGAAATCCTAAATAGAGATATTTATCCAAAATTATATAGTATTGTTAAACAATTTATGATACACGGTCCCTGTGGTATGTAAAATATAAATTGTCCGTGTATGGATAAAAATACGAAACAATGTACGGAAAATTTTCCAAAAAAATTTAATAATACAACAACATTTAAATCAAATTGGTATCCACTGTACAAACGCAAAAATGATGGCATCGAAATTATTTTTTAAAATAAATTTACAGAAAGAATTGCAGATAATGAATTCGTTGTTCCTTATAATCCTCACTTATTATTGAAATTTAATGCACACATAATCGTAGAAGTTTGTTACACTGTACAATGCATTAAATATTTATTCAAATACTGTTATAAAGGTCATGATTGTGCATACATTAAAATACATCAAGTGAATGTTGATTTTAGATCAGAAAATAAAGACACTTCTGAAAATGACAATAGTGAATATGTTGAATATGAATATGACGAAATCAAACAATACATTAATACACGATATTTATGTCCACCTGAAGCAATGCACAGATTATTAGAATATCCTTTACATGTTATTCCACATACTATAAAACGTGTAAGCGTTCATGAACAGAATCAACAAAACGTATTTTTCAAAGAAGGAAAAGAAGAAATGATTATGCAAAAAAATGTTGAAACAACATTAACAGCATATTTTGAATTGAATAGAAGATTTCGAAGCACGAAATTACTTATATTTAGAAATACCAAATTTTTATACATTTGATGAAAAACTGAAAAAGTGGAATAAAAGAAAAAAAAAAGAAAACCAATACTCAGTAGAATGTACTTAGTAAGTCCGAAAGGTAGAAAACGTTATTTTATTAGGTTATTACTATTACATGTTAAAGGAGCCACGTCTTTTGAAGCTTTGCGTACTGTTGATGATGTGATGTACAATTCGTCTTATGAGGCAGCTAAGGCAAAACAATTTCATTAATAAAGATAAAGAATGGAATAGATGCTTGGAAGAAGCATCTTCAACAGAATTTTCTTATGCTCTTTGTGAATTATTTGCTTTTATTTGCGTTTTTCATAATTCTATAAGTGCACGAGATTTATATAAAGAATATAAAGATAAATTTTACCACCCTAAATACGAAAAAAATGTAGGTGAAAATCTTGCATTAAATGTTATTAAAAATAATTTACAAGTTGATAGATTTTCATTAAACGATTTTAATTTACCTAACATAAGCACATTTATAAAAGAAGATAATAATAAAACAATTTTAAATCATAATAATTATATTATTAATGAATTAGAAATGAAAATAAATTCTTTAAATAATAAACAGAGGCAAATATTCGACTGTACACTGAAAAGTTTAAGCAACTAAAGTAAAGAAAAATATATTTTCATAGATGGACCGGGTGGAAGTGGAAAAAGTTATTTCCTTAATGTTTTAATGGCTTATTTTAAATATCATACCATACATTATTTATGTGTAGCTTTGACAGGTATAGCAGCGAATTCATTAGTCGATGGAAAAACCGTGCATACAACATTTAAACTACCGTTAAATATAACAGATTGTACAACTTGTAATGTTAAGCCTAATTCTGCAGGAGGCCAACAATTAAAGAAAACACAAATATTTATTTGGGATGAAATATCCATGACTTCAAAATTTGCTTTTGAAGCTGTTGATCGTCTTTTTCAAAATTTATGCAATGTAAACCAACGCTTCGGTGGTAAAACTGTAATTATATCAAGAGATTTCAGGCAAACATTACCGTACGACAGGCAAACATTAATTGTACAACATAGTAGCCGTATGAACATTATTGAAAATTCAGTTAAATTTAGTTTACTATGGCAAAATTTTAAGCAAATGAAGTTAAATGAAAATCTGCGAGATTCGGATACTGATAATAATTTTAAACAATGGTTATTAGACATCGGAGAAAAAAAACGCCGCGATGTTTTTGAAGATGATAATGAAGTAAGTGCTATACCGGATGATTTTATCATTAAAGAAAATCTTGTCGAAGAAATATTCGGAAAAACAATAAAAATAGATAATACGTATATAACGGAAAAAGTTATTTTGGCTCCTAAAAATAATGATGTTACTAAAATCAATAATAATGTTTTGAATTAAGGGGATGTAATAGGGTATATGATTTCTACATAGTTACCGACATGGCAGTTTTCCAAATTTTTTTTCTTTATTCAAAAATTTTCAGAAATATCTCTATATTAGGCTCTTTATTAGTAGAAATGGAAGACTTTAATATAGAGATATTTTTAAAAATCTTGGATTAAGAACCAATAACTTGGAAAACTGTGATGTCGATATTTTACATCCCCTTAAATGGAAGGAAACCATGTTGAATATTTGAGTATTGATACTGCTGAAGATGATGACAAAGAAAATTTAGATATTATGTTACCTACAGAATTTTTAAATAAGTTAACCCCTAATGGACTTCCACCATATAAATTACATTTAAAAGTAGGGGCTATCATTATACTTTTAAGAAATTTAAATGTCAATAAGCGACTTTGTAATAGGACAAGGTTGATAGTAAAAAAAATACTTGAATATTCCATTCAAGTGGAATTAGCAACTGGTCAAAACAAAGGTAAATTAGTTTTCATTTC
The DNA here is from genome assembly GCA_017163975.1 of Anastatus disparis. NCBI lineage: Eukaryota > Metazoa > Arthropoda > Insecta > Hymenoptera > Eupelmidae > Anastatus > Anastatus disparis. The sequence continues at coordinate 1,069,511 of JAFFSR010000391.1, forward strand.
AAGAATAAATTTATCTCCATCTACGGAAGAAATTCCATTGAATATGCAACGAAAACAGTTTCCTATTAGATTAGGATTCGCAATGACTATTAATAAATCACAAGGACAATCTTATGAAAAAGTTGGTGTTTATTTGCCGTCACCAGTTCTCAGTCTTGGGCGAATATATGTTGCTCTTTCAAGGACAAAATTTAAAAACAATTTAAAATTATTTTTAGGTGACTACGCTATTGTCAACGGAGAAAATAAAAATGATCAGAACACAATATATACAAAAAACATTGTTTACAAAGAGATATTATAAAGAATATGTCAATATGTATTTTATATTTATGTTCTAGATTGTGTTAATAGATGAACTCGAAATATAATAAAATATATGATATTTAATAAAAATAAATATCAACTGACGCTTTCAAAATAGTTTAATATGATATTGAATCAGCTGTATAAAGGACGCGCTGTTAAATCGGCTGCATACGAGGATACGCTATTGAATCGACTACATTAGGGAATGCGCTGTTGAATCGGCTGCAAATAGGGATGGGCTGTAGAATTGGCTGCATATGGGGATGCGCTGTTGAATCAGCTGCATATTGGGATGCGCTGTTGAATCGGCTGCATATTGGGATGCGCTGTTAAATCGGCTGCATATGGGAATGCGCTGTTTAATCGGCTGCATATTGGGATGCGCTGTTTAATCGGCTGCATATGAGGATATGCTGTTAAGTCAGCTGCATATGGAGATGCGCTATTAGATTTTCAATGTCTAGTGTAAGCATAAGACGTTAAAACATTGCATTTGAAATAAGAAAAAATATTATAGCGTCTGGAGCGAAGCCTTTATAAAACATTATAAAAATACGCTCCACTGAAGAATCCAATGTAAAAGTATACAGGTTTGGATGAAATGCTACGTTAGAAAACATATTGACCAAAAAAATGTAAGAATCCAAAAAATATAAAGCCCAAGAAAATATAAGGCCCAAAAAATATAGAGACCGAAAAAATATTGAGCCCAAAAAAATATTAAGTCAAAAAAATCATAAGGCCCAAGAAAGTATAAGGCTCAATAAAATATGAGGTCCAAAAAAATATAAGGCCCAAGAAAATATAAGGCTCAATAAAATATAAGGCCCAAAAAAAATAAGGCCCAAAAAAATATGGCCCAAAAATATAGAGACCAAAAAAATATTGGGCCCAAAAAAATATTGAGTCCAAAAAAATATTAGGCCCAAAAAAAAATTGAGTCCAAAAAATTACAAGACCCAAGAAAATTATAATGCCCAAGAAAATATAAGGCCCAAGAAAATAAAATGCCCAAGAAAATATAAGGCCCAAGAAAATATAAGGCCCAAGAAAGACACATTTAAAAAATGCGGAGAACCGGAGAAACGGAGAAAAAAGTGGTTTCACTTTAATATAATATAAGATTATTTTTTAGATTGAAAACGTACATTTTAGTAAAAACAACTTTCTTACAATAATTTTTTATAAACATAATCACAAAAAATAAATTTTAATTAAAGTTAACATTTAACTGTTTTAAAGAAATATTTATATGACTAAAAAAATATGTATATGAATCAAAAGAGTTTAGGCAATTAAAAAAAAATTAAAATTTATATTGCAGAAAAAGAACTTGAATTTGTTGAAAGATTTATTTGAACTAATATTTTTAATTCACTTGTAACGTCTGTCAACATTTTTATTCTTAAAAGTGATGTTTCATGTTTTCAAAGTAATATATTCATTTACAAAAAATTATTTTTTGGGCTTGAAAAACTGAGATATATTTTAAAAGTAATATTTTATTTATTCAATTTTATTTATTTTACTTCTATTTGGTACGAAGAAATTAATTAATACAAAATATTTTTTAGATGCATAAAAATATTTTATTAAAAGAAAAAAATTTTATTTCAATGATTTAACTTAATTTTTATTCTAATATCACAAGATATATATTTAAAATAAAATTAATGATTTTCAGTATGAGATATTGTTAAGTTTAAAAAATATCTTATGTATTTCGAGAAATATTTTATTGATATTTGAAAATTTTATATCCACTGACGGAATTCATGATATTAATACAAAAAATATTTTACCGATTGCCAGAAAGAATATATTCGATACAATAAATTTTTTTCGTTACTAAGAATTTTTTTTCTAGTGTAGCTATTAGATCAAGTGACGGTTGCATCATCTGCCTTTTATTCTTATCATGGATAGTCAAAGACAGAATTAGGTTCAAGTAACAACAGCTACTTGAATTAGGTCTATGAATAGGAGCCTAAGATCGTCTATGATAATGAAAATTTATATGGTTGGAATATATGTTCAAAGTAGATAACAAATATTATTTTCTTCATTGAGAAATAATAAGTTGATTGAAAAACAAAATTTTTTTCTTATTCATTTTTTAGTATATTTTCAATCATAATAAATTTTATTAAAAACGGAGCAATTTATTTTAACATATTTTAACAATAAAAATAATATTTTTGATTTATTTAGAAATAATACTTTTAATCATATTTAAATAATAAAAAGAATTTTAATTTATAACATTCATAGTAAAGGATTAAATATTTTTTTTTTACCTGCAAGAAACAGAATGTTGGCACTCGAATATTTGCCTTTGTGTCTCGAAAGATTACAGTGAAGTTGACAGAGGTTGTTTTTAATGAAGTTAAATCCATTATTATCAAAGTCCACACAATTGTCTGGTACAAAAAACACGAGAGTATCTTTTTTCCGTACTCCTGTAATACATCGGCTTTGTTCCAAATGCTTCTCAGGATTGCGCACGCCGTATTCACAAAATTTATCACGCGTTACATAGCTCTAAAAAAGCTTTCTGATTGGTCAATACAGCTTATCCATAAATAAGTCCCCAGTATGTGCAGTAGATTTTCGTATACAGAAATGTACTGAGCATTACTGGTGCGCAACTTCGAGAAGTGTGTGGAACACAGCCTTTTGTATGCGAACGTTATTTCGTAAGCAAGACAATGAAAAGTCTGATATATATATATATATATATATATATATATATATATATTACGTTCAAGGGATGGTTTCGAGACGGGGTTTTTTCCTACCGAGTATACATGATAAATAACCCACGAAATTTTAAAAATTTACTAAAGAAATAATCGTAAATCAACCTTAATCGCAGATATAGATATAGAAATAATATGGCAGCTTCCAGGACATGTTCTGGAAGTCGAAAATGTCCTGGGAAGACCCCCTTAAAAATCAGGAATGTCCCGGAACGGTGTACTTCGATGTAGATATACATATATCTATATCTATATTACAAATGTATTATATTATATTTCTTTGATTCAAAAAAAATATTTTCGAAGTCGACGTCAAATTCTACATCTGTGCAGGATGATTTAACAACTTGAAAATATTTTTTTGTGAATTAAAAAAAAAATATAATTTGTTTGTGCTGTTTACAAATAATTAGATAATCTATAATATATTTGCTACACATGTGTTAAGTAATATGCATAGTATGCGTATAATTATTTAAGATCATAAATTATTTGCAACTGTTTAGTGCATTTTTTTTAAGTTGATTTTGTTTTTTGTTAAAAAATTTTTTTTTGAAGTTGGTTATGGTTTTTGTTAAAGAATTTTTATTGTTTAATGTTTTTTTTCAATTTTTTTGAAGTCGGTTTTTTATTTGTAAAAAATTTTTTTTCTGTTAAAAAATTTTTATTTTCTATTTCTTAGTGAATCCTTTCAGTGAAAGCGCAAATATACCCACTAATTAAAAGTGCAGACCCACTAATTACGCCTAACTTTCATTATTAATTCATAACGCATGCATTAGTACACTATACCAAGCAATGTATAAGGAGGAAAGAGAGAAAGCTCAACGGCACAGTGTCGTTGTGTGTGAATGTATACATATTCAAGCTTAGGTAAGAGAGGGAGAGAGAGAGAGAGAAAGAATGAACGAGAGACAGAGAGAGAGAGTAGCAGGCGAGGTATATGGGAAGTAAATGAGTAAACGAAACACCCAATTTTTCTTAATTTGATAATTCGCTCATACAAACCGAATATTGGCCCAATAATTATAGGACACGTATAGAATCTTTCTGCAAACATCCTCTATCAGATAAAAAAAAGTTTTTTTTTGAATCGGTTTAGAAATGACGGAGTTATAAGGTAACAGACATGAAAAAAAAGAAGAAAAAAGAAAAAAAGAAAAAGAAAAATTCAATCGAATTGAGAATTTCCTCCTTTTTGAAGTCGGTTAATAAAATATTTAATCCTTTACTATGAATTTCATAAATTAAAATTATTTTCATTATTTAAATATAATTAAAAGTATTATTTCTAAATAAATCAAAAGTATTATTTTCATTGTTAAAATATGTTGAAATAAATTGCTCCGTTTTTAAGAGGCGGCCGTATCATTCTGTCCTTGTCTAATCTAAATTTTCGTTATTATAAATAAATAAAAAATTTTCATAGAAAAGTAAGACAACCGCTAGAGACAACCAATAGAGCAAAAGACAAGCAAACAATTCTTTTCTATGAAAAAATATGAAATTTTGATTATTTTTCGAATGAAGTCTGAAACGAAAAAACAGTTCAATCAACTCAATCAAGTTCGATTGTTTTTCCGTTTCAGACTTGACTCGAAAAATAATAAGAATTTCATATTTTTTCATAGAAAATAATCGTTTGCTTGTCTTTTGCTCTATTGGGCGGTTGTCTTACTTTTTTATGAAAATATTTTATTTATTTATAATAACGAAAATTTAGATTAGACAAGGACAGAATAGTACGGCCTCCTCTTAAGGTGGTTCACTCGGTAAGAGAGAGAAAGCTAGCTGAGAGAGAAAGAGATAGCGCTCATATAATCAAGTTGCGCATGCGCAGCAACGTAAATGTAAACGATACATGCATCGTTTATCTAATAATTACGTTTTCAGAACACTTTAACTGTTTAATAAAACGATCAATCTACGCGAATCTGGTTGGAAAATAATTATTATTAGTTCCTTTATATAGGGATATATCTGGAATTTTTTAATTTTGAGAAATCGTCTTCACAACAATTCAAAAGTCTATAATACAAGTTTCTGAAGTGGCACACACTTCAATAAGGGCTTAAATTACTCGTTTCTGTAAGTAGAATATGTAATTAAATTTTGGTATCGATTGAACAATCGTTCTTCACGGTACATAATTTTATACGTCAAAAATGATACTTTTTTCATATTTTTCTACGTTTGTTTCTTGAGCTATAAAAAAAGTAACGTACTTTCGATTATTCTCAAATTTTTTGAGCATAATAAATATGGTAAAAAGAACAGTTTAAGCCTACCCTGGTACATGTGCCCCTCTTTAGGAAGCTGTTAGACTATTTTTAATGTTAGTGTGGTTTTCACCTAAGAAACTTGTATTATAGACTTTTGAATTGTTGTGAAGACGATTTCTCAAAATTAAAAAATTCCAGATATATCCCTATATATGTTTTAATTTTCAATTACAATTCGAATGTAGTTTATGAGATATTGCGGTTAATAGCTACAAAATGTAAAAATTCCAACATATATAGATATACTTCAAATGTAATTTGTAAAACTTTGAACATCGACTAATCAAAAACGAAACGATGAAATGTTCTGAAATTTTAATATGATATTTACATTGCCTTTATTGAACTATACCTACAATTTCAAGAATATCTTGAATACAACTCTGTACTCTAGTGAACCACCTTAATGAAATTTATTCTAATTAAAAATAGACTAAAAAATGAATGAGAAAAAAATTTTATTCTATTAACTTTTTATTTTTCAAGGAAGAAAATAATATTTGTTATCTATTTTGAACATATATTCCAACCATATTAATTTTCGTTATCATAGACAATCTTAGGCTCTTATTCATAGACCTAACTCAAGTTTAGGTTGTTACTTGAACCTTATTCTGTCTTTGTCTATCCATGATGAGAATAGGAGACAGATGATACAACCGTTACTTAATCTAATAGCTGCACTGGAAAAAAATTTCTTAGTAACATAAAAAATTTTATTGTATCGAAGATATTCTTTCTGGCAATCGGTAAAATATTTTTTGTATCAATATCATTTATTCCGTCAGTAATAATGAAATTTTTAAATATCAATAAAATATTTCTCAACATACATAACATATTTCTTAAACTTAACAATATCTCATACTGATGTTATGTCCGGTCACTATTAAGTAGTTTACACGGACATGTGTTTGTTTGAGATATTTCTTGATGGTTTTGTTAATTATTTTTTATTTTAAAAGAATGCGGGATAGAGGAGCCTAATCACTTACCTTGTCCTAACTGCTGGCTGCGTGGTCGAAAGCAAGGAGTCTGTTATTAAAAACACTTATATTTAAAGAGCATAGTGCTCCTCTTTGGTCGCCCGCTTGTTAACTGGGTTAGGTCTGGATCAATAATATTTATGTTCACAGAATTTAAAATTTTGTTTTTTTGTATTTATTTGTAAATAATAATATTTATTTAAATTTATTATAAATGTTGTACGAAAATCTTAACAAGTGAGTCGCGCGAGTTTACAGCGATAAATTAAAGAAACCTCGGTAGCACTTTATTTATTATCCGTTCGATTGAAAAAAAGGAATAAATTTTATTTTTATTGATAATACACCTTTTTTTGTAGCAAGTTGTATAAAATTATGATTTATATTGAAACGACTTTTTAAATTAAGTGCGCAATTGAGTTAAGTTATTTCCCTTGTAATAGAATTTTAGAGGAAATAAAATGCGAGTACAAGTGTTTTAATGTTACAATTCTATGCTTAGTTTATGTGCAAAAAAAGGTGTTACCTTTGCGAGGTCTAGCTGCGGACTAATTGAGAATAAATCTTTATCGCTGCAAGGTAGATGCGAATTTTGAAGAAGAAAAGAGACAAAAAATATAACTTGCTAAAACTTTAAAAGAGTCCCATTGGCCAGTTCGGCCGTGAGAAACTCTTCAAAGTCTCAGATTTTTTGACAGAGGATATCTTCTTATCGCGCCTAAAAGTGCTGAATAGCATTCGCGCCTCGCCAACTGACTTGGTTTTTCGAATATAAGGGAACTTAAAATTGTTCTTTAATATTAACTATTCAATATAAAATTCATTTTATTTAATTTTTATTAATACATGTTTAAAAAAAGAATATATGTTACCGGGAGAATGAATTGCAAATATTGTATGTTTATATGCATGCATAATGTATATGCGTACATATATTTTTATACATGTACGCACATATAACAAAAGGTTAAAAAAAAGGAGTAAAAATGAATGATAAAATTTTTAATTTATACATCCGGAATCATGCGGATGTAACACTGAATATTATCAATTTTATTTTAAATTTATATTTCGTAATATTAAAATAAAAATTAAGTTAAATGAAATAAAATTTTTTTCCTTTACTAAAATATTTTTATGCATTTAAAAAATATTTTGTATTGATTAATTTCTTCGTACCAAATAAAAGTAAATATTGATTGAATGAATATTATATTTCTTTTGAAATACATCTGAATTTTTCAAGCCCAAGAAATATTTTTTTTCAGAAGAATATATTATTTTGAAAACATGAAACATTATTTTTAAGCATAGAAATAATTCGTTACAAGTTAATTTAAAATATAGTTCAAATAAATATTTCAGCAAATTTAGGTTTTTTTTCTGCAATATAAATTTTGATTTATTTATAATTACTTGAACTCTTTTGATTCAAAAAATTATTTTTTTATTCAAAGAAATATTTCCTTTGAACAGTCAAGAGCAGGTCGTATATCTCTATCCTTTTCTAACCAAAAAATTCATTTTTCTGCAAAACCTAATAATTATAGCAAAAAATAAGAAAAAAGCCCTATCTCGTATAATAAAAATTAATATCTTCTTTTATGAGAAACAATTATTTTTGTTTCGTTTTTAAAAAAACTTTGAAAAACTGAATCGTCAATTCTAACCTCTATTTTATGAGTTTTTCAAGATTTTCTTTGAATAGAATCAATAAAAATAATTTTTCCTTATCAAAGAAAATATTGCTTTTCATGATACAAGATGAGACCATCTCCTTATTTTTTGCTACAATTATTAGTTTTTGCAAAAAAATTAATTCTTTGATTAGAAAAGGACAGAGATATACGACCTGCTCTTAATGTTAATTTTCATTAAAATTTATTTTTTGTCATTATGTTTATAGATAATTGTTGTAAAAATATTTTTTTTACTGAAATGTACATTTTACATCAAAATAATAATCACTTGATTCAATTAAGAAAATTTTTAAAGTTTTTCAGTTACATTTTCTTGATTCTGACAATTATTTTCTTTCAATTCGAAATCCTCTTTTTAACGTAAAGAAATGTAATTAATTACATCGCTTTTTTGCAACAACAAACATTCGTTTCTGGAAAAGAGATAGGTATATTGAAGTCATAAACTAATTTGTTTAATTTAAAAATGATGTCTTTGGATTAAAAAATTATTTGATGAAAGATATTGTTTTCATTTTTATATAAAAATTATTATAAATAAATATTATATTTTTTAATAAAAAAATATTATAGCATTGTTTTTAGGAAAGTTTTACTGATTTTTAACACTATTTCCAAAGTAACTAATTTCTTAAAGTTAATAAGATATTTTAATAAATTCCAAATTTTTTTTTTTGAAATATAATATTTTCTTGAAGAATATTCCAAGAACTTTTTTTTGAGTTTGAAAAATATTTCATTAAGAGTCCGCTGTATCTCTGTCCTTTTCTAATTAAAAAATTGACTTTTTTCCCAAAATTAGCAACAAGAGACAAAAATAAAGAGATGGTTTCGATGTGTTTAATAAAATGTAATATTTTCTTTGATTAGTATGAATTAATTTTATTGCTTCGTTTTTAAGAAAAGTTGGAATAACTTAAAAAATTAGATATTAGTGTCAAATGATGGGATTTTCAAGTTATTCCAACTTTTCTTGAAAATAAAGCGGTGGAATTAAATTATTCTTATCAGAGAAAATATTGCTTTCTATTACACGAATCGAAACCATCTCTTTATTTCTGCCTGAAGCTATTAGTTTTTATAAAAAATAAATTTTAAATAGATTCGGTAAAACAGGTAACTGTGTCGGTACACAGCTGACTCTTAATTCAAAAATGATTCTTCTTTCACTCAAAAAAATTCATTTCTTAGCACCGTATTTTTACTATTCAAAAACACCTTTTTTAAAGTTGAAAAAAACTTTTTCCTCTCTGTAGTCACAAGTTTTGCGTTAAATCCTGCGATTAAAGAAACATTTTCACTTACTGATTTAATATCATTTTAAAACAATGTATAATAACCACTTTTAATTAAAAAATAAAGCTTCCTTTTTTTTAAACATTTTACAGTTAAGAGCAATCCTCATACCTACATAGAATTCTACCTTATCTACATTTAAATTATAAATTATGAAAAATTAACTATTCAAGACTGAAATTCGTAGGAGAGGCACATTCTTAACATGCTCAAGAACTTATTGCAACGTTAAAAGACAATATAAAGGTAAAAATAAAGGCGAAAACTGCTCAATACGATTAACTTTGCAATCTAGTTTTGAATAATCGTATTATGCAGTTTTTGTCTTCATTTTCACTTTTATTCTGTCTTTTAACGTTGCAATAAATTCTTTAGAATGTTAAGAATGTGCCTCTTCTATGAATTTTAGTCAAAAATAGTTAAATTTTTATTAAAATGCATAATTCAAATGTAGATAAGGTAGATCTCTGTACCGGTATGAGGACACCCCATAAAAATAAAATTTTATTTTTTTAATATAAAGGGACAAAGATATGCGCCCTGCTCTAGGATAAATTCAGAACAAACATGCCTGTTTTCTTTTAATATCTTACAAATAATATATGACTTTGATTAACAATCAGTGATTATTTTATTATTTACTAATGTTAAATTATTTTTGTCTTTTATGCTATAATATTGAAAAAATCAATTATTTATAAAAAAAATTATATAAATAATTATTTAATTTTTGAATAACACTAATTTAAAAATTCGTTTCATGACACAATATATAAAGAAGTGGAGATTTAGATTAGAACAGGACAAAAATAAATGATCTATTATAAAACAAAATTTTCATGGGTTTGCTTTAGATCTACTTTATCGATCAAAAATAATTTAAAAATAAATTTCGTTTTTTTCCATTTGAAAAAATATAAGAATTGCTTGTTATCCCTAACGAAAAAATAAAATGTTTAAAAATGTTTAAAACTGTTCAAAACGTTTTAGAATAGTTTATAAAAGTCTTCGACGAGAGCTCGTCGTGAACACACGTGTTTGCAAACAATCCGTGTATCTCAACGAAGTTAAGCAATAGTATAGTGAAAACACAACAGTCTATAGTGATTAAAATTTATACCTTTAATTGCGCTTCGGCGTAATTAAAGAAGATGACTGCAGGAGAAGCATCTCCTGGCAGGAGTGAAATACCAACGTTCCAAGCAAAAAGTGTAGAAAATATCAGTTATGCAGATGCGACCCAAAAATTCAAGTTCCCAAAAAGAAACCAAGAATTAATATTAGTATGTGTAGATGAACTCAACCTAACAGATTATACCTGTGTGATAGGAGATATTGACAACCCAAAAAATGTAATAGCATCAACAAAAACTTCAAACAATCGTATTTGTATCTATTTAGCATCAAAAGAACTAGTAGACAAACTAACAGATGATAGAGAATTCATAATTATAAAAGAGAAAAAAGTATTTATTAGACCACTTGTAGGCAAATACAAAAAAGTTATATTCTCCAACGTATCACCAAATATTTCCAATATCGTATTTGAAGACTTCTTGGATGAACTAAAAGTCAACCGAAATGCATCTGTCTCGATATTTAAAGCTAGTATAGAAAAAGAAGGATATGACCATGTCATCAGCTCACGAAGACAAGCTTACGTCAAAACGGAAGACATAAAAAAAATACCTGAAGTTTTTAAATTGAATTACGAAGACATAAGCTATTTCATTTATTCCAGTACAGACACACTAAGATGCTTTATATGTAAGAAAGAAGGACACATCGCACGGTATTGCGAAAATAAACAAAGCCAAGATAGTGAAATTCCAACGGCAAATAACAGTACGAATGTGAACATTTTGAATAGTGATACGAGTTTTGCTAGCCGCACTGTGACCAATCTAAATGAAACCCAAGATGTAAATAAAAACGGACAAGACAAAATATTTTAAAATAAAATTACACACAACAATGAAGAACCTATGGAATAAATGGAAATAGAAATAAGTAAAAGAGAAAACAAACGAGCATACTCACAAATTAGTTCAACCGATACACAAATGAGTTTAAATGAAAAATACAATGATGATTTTCCTAAATTAACACAGGACCAAACAATAAATTTTATACAGTCAAAAAATTCAAATCACAACGACCTTGAAGCAATAGCAATCAAAACATTAATAGGTGGAAAAACACTATGTATATTCAACATCTATTTAAGCAACAAATATGAACTCAATATAACCTCTCTAAACCATACATATTAATAAGTGATTTCAATAGCCAGAGCCAAACATGGGGATCACGTAAACTAGACAACCGAGGCCAAACAACTGAAGAGTTCATCAACAACAATGACCTAGTATTACTTAATGATTCTTCCCCAACTCACTATAACGTACACAGCAATAGAACTAGTGCAATTGACTTAAGTTTATGTTCAAGCTGCATAGCACATCAAATAGAGTGGGAGGTTAGCAATGATCTTTATGGCAGCGATCACTTTCCAATCTGCATAACAATTACATACACCAATCCATCACAAAACGTGCATACACCTAGATGGAAATATCAAAAAGCTAATTGGACAAAATATCAAGAATCTCTCAAAAGATAGAATATCTTCTTAACTACATACTAAAGCACAAAAAAGATAATAGTATAGATATAGATCACATAGTAACTACATTCACAAACATACTTATAGAAACCGCTCATGAATGCGTACCTAAAACAACAGGCACTAAATAGACTAAATATACACCGTGATGGAATGATTCATGTGAAACTGCAATAAAAGACTCAAAAAAAGCATACAACAAATACAAAAAAAATCTACTCATGAAAACAAAATGGAACATCAAAAATTCAAAGCAATAGCCAAAAGAACCATAAAAAATAGCAAACGCAATGCCTGGTTAGAATATTTAAACTCAATCAACCACCAAACGCAAATCAAAGATATATGGAACAAGATTCAAGCCATTAACGGAAGACATAAACAACTACAGATACCAGCTTTAATAGAGAACGACACGAGCCTAAATAAACCCAAAGACATAGCAAACACCTTAGCCAATGAATTTTTAGAAAACTCCAGTAATAACAACTATGATCAGACATTTTTAAACTTCAAAATAAGCGAAGAAAAAAACTCCGTCCACATAGCACAAAACGAAGATAAATCGGAAAGCTCATTAGACAACGACATCACAATAGAAGAACTGCAACAAACACTCTTAAAAAGTAAAAACACTAGTCCAGGACCAGACTCAATACCAAACATCTTCTTAAAGAACCTATCTACAAACGCCATAGAATGCCTTCTAGAAATTTACAACATCATATAGAACAACCAAGTCTTCCCTAAAGAGTGGAGAAAGGCCATAGTGGTCCATGTACCCAAGCCAAGAAAAAACAAATATAACAAAGATAGTTACAGACCTATAGCGTTAACGTGTTGCTAATGCAAGTGTCTTGAAAAAATAATAATCAAAAGACTCAAGTGGTACTTAGAAGCAAACAACATCATATGTAAGGAACAAAGTAACTTCAGAGAAAAACACTTCACCACAGACTGTTTAGTTACACTTGAATCTGAAATATGTAAAGTACTAGCAAGTAATCAACACCTATTAGCAGTTTGCCTGGATCTAGAAAAGACATATGACCTAGTATGGAAAGATAGAATTTTAAAAATATTAAAAAAACACCAAATAAACGGCCGAATGTTCCACTTTATAAAAAATTTCCTAAAACATAGGTCTATTCAAGTCAGAGTAGGAAACGAACTATCTAAGTCAGTACTCATTAACAATGGTATATCACAAGGGTCCGTAATAAGTGTAATCTTATTCCTAATAGCAATAAATGACATAACCCTCTTTATTAAAGGAAAAACTATTAAAACAAGTGAAATAATTATGCAAAACACCCTACAAAAAATAAATGATTTTGCTGACCAAACTGGATTTAAATTCTCAAAAAATAAAACTAGAGCTATCCTATTTAGCAATAAACACAAACCAGAAGAACCCAAACTATACATTAAAAAAAATCCAATTGAAATATTGGAAGAAATAAAAATATTAGGACTGATATTCGACAACAAACTAACATCGAACAACCAGATAGTCAATCTAAAAGCACAGTGCATACAAAAAATAAACATACTGAAAACACTATCAGCCAAAAACTGGGGAACTAACGGAAACATCATTAAAAACACATATAAAGCCATAATCCAAAGTAAAATTGACAATGGTAGCATTGTATACGGCTCAGCCAAAAAACACATACTTAAAAAACTAGACACAGTCTTCAATACAACTATGAGAATCACTACAGGAGCATACATAACCAGCCTAAACAATAGTATATTAAGTGAATGCAACATGATACCACTAGAATACAGAAGAATCTAAAACACACTCAACTATGGCACAAAAATATTAACGACACCCAAAAATCAAGTATATATAATTTTAACAAAATAAAACAACATAATAGACTATAATCTTAAAAAAAAATACAAAAAAACCGTTCTACTACAGATTCAGCACCAACGCAAAAAAATATAAAATAGAGGAATACCAAACATATCCAATAGAACAAACTTGTCTGTGCCCCGGATAAAAAAAACAAGACTTCAACTCATTCATACTGGACCAACCAGAATCAAGCACCAATGAAACTCTGAGCAATAGCACAAGTCACTACAAAATATATACAGCAACTTATAAAAATAACAACGCAACCGGAAGTGCAATAGTATTACCTAATGGAGAAAAAATATTGCATAAATACCCCAAATGGATTAATAACAACAACCTTCAAACAATCGATTTATTCATGGCTATAGAATGCGCAAAAAACAGTAATTAAAACGAAATAATAATTTACACAGACATAGAAAATATCCATAGACTAAAAAATCAAGAAAGCAACAATACCATAAAATACAATATCCATAGAGAACTAATAAACACAGAAGGCAAAATTAAAATCACCCACTACAAAACCAATTCATCAATAAAACAAGAAACAACAATAGCAGCAAAAAACGCGAGCCAACTAATACACTCAAACATAAACAAAAAAATTATGAAGGAAGATCTACAAAAAAAATCAAACTTAATATACTTAAAAAATGGAACTACAGTGGAAAAAAGGAAATAGCTTTATCAATAAAATAAGAAACGACATCTAAGAAAAAAACCCAACCACCAAACTAAATAGGAAAAATCAAGTACTCATCACCAGACTACGCGTAGGCCACACCAGACTAACACATCAAACAGTTATCGATAAGAATACATCCAACCAATGTGAGAAATGTAATATAAAAAATAGTGTTGAACATATCTTAATACAGAGCTCCAAATACAGTGATCTTAGAAAAATATTAAAAATAAAAAATAATGTAAAAGAAATATTGAACAATAACAATCAAATTAAGAAAGTTGTCAAGTTAATAGACTCAACAGATCTAAAAAATAATATATAATGTATAATGTTCAAATTATAAAATAACATATATATGTATCTATTGTAAGCCAATTATTCTAAGCAAATATGTAATTTCAGTAAAGTACCTATAGTTGCTAATACTCTAACCAGGGGGATGCAACTATAAAATTTTAATTAAAAAAAAACAGTTTATAAGTATAAAATTTAGGAAATTTAAAATCGTAATAAGCAGTTTTAAACATTTTGAAACAGTTTTGAAAAGGTTTTAAAAGTTCGAAATGATTTCAAGCAGTGTTTAATAGTTTTGAATTTTTTATGTATGAAAGTTATGAGTTATTTTGAATATTCAAAATATTTCAAAACAATTCTAAATCAATATAAGCTATTTTTAATAACTTGAATAGTTCTGAACAGTTTTAAACAGTTTTAAACAGTTTTAAACACTTTTTAACAATTTCAAACAGTTTGAAACACTTTTAAACATTTTTGAAAAGTTCGAAATGATTTCAAACAGTGTTTCATAATTTTGTGTTTGTGAAAATTTTCTTATGTATATTGAAATTTATATAATATATACGAGAAAATGTTCACTTTAGTTTCAAATTATTCTGTATTGTTCAAAACTGTATAAAAATGTTTGAAACTGTTTATAACTGTTTTAAATGTCCCAAATTTCACACTTATGAACTATTTTAAACAGTTTTAAACAGTCTTAATCAGTCCTAAACAGTTTTGAATAATTTTAAACTATTTCTAACAGTAATGCATATTTTATATTTTTACTAGGAATTGAAGATATCTTCATCTTCTCTATTTTATTGCCAGTGGGTCTTTTTGGACTGAGACCCGTGATTTCACCTTACTCATGTAATTTTTATTACCAAGGGGGACTTTTTAATTGGTTTTTCCTGGTCTCTTAGTTCTATTTCACAGAGAAAGATTCAGAAAAATTTTTCCAAAATTTTCCCGGGGATTAAACTTTGGTCCACTACAGGATGAGCCAAGATCCTCAGCCCTGTGCTGCCACCGCTTCTACTCATAGGTATGAACTTATTTTAAATTAATGATGAGCGGAAGCGTGTAAATATGAAATTTGGAAGTGTGTAAAGAACAAGCTGAGAAAAATAATCCCTACTGTAAATATTATGTGAGCTCTCGTGTGAGATCTCATATATTTATTTTATTTCAAAAATTCAACGAATATATGTTCGATTTCATATGCGATCTCATAGGCGATTTCATATGACACCTCATATGTGATCTCGTATGCGATCTCATATATGATCTCACATGGGATCTCTCATATTTTTTATTCAATTTGAAAAATTTTAAAAAGATATTTATTATTTTCTATTTTTTTTTTCTATATTAGTACAATTATTTTAGTTAGAATAAAAAATTCTTTAAAGCTGTTATTTTTTTATAAACTTATAGATCACAAATTACATATCAAAGTTGACAAATCTAACCTCAAAATACTATTAATTGAAAATTTGTGTATAACTTTTTAAGTATAAGATTTTGGTGGATTTCTTTAGTTGTTCGCACTTAAGTTGAATCCTACTAATTTTTTTATTAAAGTGAAAAAACCCGATTAAATGCACCATTTACTCAAAAACTTGGATCAGAAATATTAGAAGGGGGAATCTTCACTATTCCCTTAATGTATTTAATTACACTAATATTATAAATGCGTAAACGAACACTAGAACATCATCATATTCGATAAATTTAGTGGAGCCATAAATCCCATAGTGAATCCAATGCATCTTGCCCAGGGTCAGTAGATCTTATTTTGGCCACTCTATTCAATTTTCATTGTATTTCATGGCGTCACTTTGCAATTAAGAGCAGGTCGAGTATATCTGTCCTTTTTTTATCAAAAAATTGATTTCTTTACAAAAAATAATAATTTTAGCAAAAATGAACAGACAGCCCCATCTCGTTTCAGAAAAAGGAAAATTTTCTTAAATGAAAAACAATCAATTTATTGCTTCGTTTTCAAGATGAGAGAAAAATGTAAAATAATTTTTACACAGCGATTTACAATTTACTGACAAAAACCTCTAATGTTATCAATAACTCTAGCCATATATATGTAGAATAATTTTGATACTAATCCTGTTAGAAAAGTCTAAAATATTGTTGTAAAGCAAAAAATTCAGCGTAAGATAGAGCCGGCGTGAGCATATGTATTCATCATTCTTTAGTATTACTTTCTTTGTCGCACTAAAGAAAAATACACATGCTTACATCGGCTCTATCAAGCGCTTAATTTTCCGCTTAGCAACAATATTTTAGACTTTTTAAACAAGATTAGCATCGATAATTATCCTACATATATATGGCAAGAGTTATTGAGTACATTAGAAGTCTATTGTTGTCTTACTAGGAGAGGACCCTTTGTCTGGATCACGGATCTTGCTGTAACTTGTAGATATGATTTTATACATAAAATCATAAGAAATTCATTCTGCAAAATTCTGGTAAAAGTTAAGATTAAATTCTTTCGATTAAAAAAAAGTGTTCTAAAAGCTCAACCCGTTCAAAAGTTATAGCAAAATGAAAAACATGAAAAATTTAACACAATACTTTTATGGAAATTTAAGTACAATTTTATGCTAATTTTTATAACAATTTAGTAGGTAGACAAAGACAGTTCTGGAAACCCCCACTCCTCCGCCCATCAGCTCACCTGTGCAGGTGCAAAAAATAATGACCAGTCGCGCGATAAGCGAATCACCGCGATCCGCGCCGCGTCGGTAAGCGAATCACCGCGACCCGCGCCGCCTAGATAGGCGAATCACCGCCCGCGTGGATAAGCGCGTTCCCACGATCCACGTTGATAAGCGAATTTCCCCCGCGGCCCGCGCCCGGCCGCCCGCCCCGCCACCGCTGATGAGAGTAAATGTTAAATCTTTAAAAAAATTTAACACGATTATTGAAGAGAGTCTTATTTTATATTATTGGGTATAAACTCATTTTAAACGAGTAAAAGAAGGATAGAAAAAACTATAACGTAGGTCATGCATTATATATATATATATATATATATATATATATATATATATATATATATATATATTTTCTCTATACATATGTTTCTTCTATAAGAGCCTAAAGATGATAAGGGGATAGAAAGAAAGTTACTTGTTTGTGAAGGCGAGAAAGAGATAGAGAGAAAGTCAGTGGCTTTACGAAGGCAAGAAAGAGACAGAGAGAAAATCAGTTGCTTTACGATAAGCGTTCGAATTCTTAGAATCTTTCCAACTATTTTAATTCTAAATTCTGTTTTACACGCTATTCGCTACATATAGAAATTAATTTTTGTTATATAATAATGAAGTTTACTATTAAATCTAGAATATTTTAGAGTTTAAATAAAATAGGATGATAAGGAAAAACATTGTAGTTTACACTTGCCTATAATGAAATGTACGAATAATTTATAATAATAATAATAATATTTCAGAGTAAGAGATTGGAGATGAGAACATTGTAGCTCACATACTGAAATGTATAGAGTGGGGAGTGGAGGGGGGAGGTCAAGGACAAAATTGTTTGAGCCCCTAAAACGCAACTTCGTTTTATCTCTGTATGACGTCACTAGCATTACACTTTGTCGCATGCATTGCGTTCTTATAAGTATAAGCATTACAGATCAACTGTCTAGCTAAAATGCAGTTTCTTCTTATCTCAGTATGACATAACACTGGAAAGAATATACATTACAGTTTCTATGCAGCTTCGTCTCATCTCTGACAACACTGTGTGTGTGTGTGTGTGTGTGTGTGTGTGTGT
The DNA here is from genome assembly GCA_017163975.1 of Anastatus disparis. Classification (NCBI taxonomy): domain Eukaryota; kingdom Metazoa; phylum Arthropoda; class Insecta; order Hymenoptera; family Eupelmidae; genus Anastatus; species Anastatus disparis. The sequence goes on from JAFFSR010000391.1 coordinate 1,088,119, forward strand.
GTGTGTGTGTGTGTGTGTGTGTGTGTGTGTGTGTGTGTGTGTGTGTGTGTGTGTGTGTGTGTGTGTGTGTGTGTGTGTGTGTGTGTGTGTGTGTGTGTGTGTGTGTGTGTGTGTGTGTGTGTGTGTGTGTGTGTGTGTGTGTGTGTGTGTGTGTGTGTGTGTGTGTGTGTGTGTGTGTGTGTGTGTGTGTGTGTGTGTGTGTGTGAAAAATGATAAAAATTATTGTTTTATAATAATAAAAAAGTATATAGAAATTAATTTTGTTATATAATAATGAAGTATACTATTAAATCGTTGAATATAAATAATTTTATGGGTTGATATTAGCATCTTATAGTAACTGAATGAAATTTTTATTCTACATTGGTTTTAACTTAACGATAATATTCATTTGTGAGTTGATACATTCGGTTAAAATAATTATTTTGACACATGTGTATGACTACATTAAGATAAATATTTCAAAGAATTAGCGCCACCTACTATCCTATTAAAAGGGAAGATAAGTAAGGTTACGATTCAGTTCGTATTTGACTTTTAAAGTAAAAATTATGGCTACGTTTGACTGTAAAGAATTAGTTAATAAGATGCTAAATGCTTATTCGCGTTTAACAAATAAGAAGATCAATCCTGAAGAAATAATTACATGCCTGAATCTTGATAAAGAAAATTTAAGACTTTTAAAAAATAAATTGCGTAAGTGTACAAATGTTTCTGAGAAGCAAAAGTATTTAGCTGCTATTGCATTACTCCAAGGAATCCAGAGTAAACTAAAGTGCTTACTAAAAAGTGGTCAAGGTATCCAAAAACGTGAAAGACGAAGTGATAGAGTTAATTGGCAAGACTTGAAAAATGCATTTAGTAATCGAATTAGGACAGGTGTAATTACAAATTTAAAAAATTTAGACATAATAAAATTTTTCAAAGATGCACAAGCATTATTTCAAATAAGAATTAAAAACATTTTAAAATTACAAGATGCAGTAAAAGTGTATACAGTGCTGGGTGCCGAATATGTTATTATAAAAGCTGATGTTGAGACTAGTGAAATGAAATATTTTAATACGAAAGCCAAGCCAATTCTAAAGACAACAGATTTGAAAGAATGGTTTTTAAATAATGTACAAGAACCTATACAAAGAGATATGGAAGAATTCCAACAGAAAGATTCAGGATGGTCATTACGTGCTATTATTAATTTGTGTGTTCATATAAACAAATATAATCCATTACATAGTGGCTCATATATTCCTCTTCCAAAAGTGATAGAATTAAAACATGCATGTATTAATGTGAAAAATTTTGATGATGCTTGTTTTAAATGGGCAGTATTGTCAGCATTGTATCCAGTTAAGTCGAATACTGATTTAGTATCTTCATATAAATTATATGAAAATAAATTAGATTTCACAGACATGGAATTTCCAGTAATATCAGAGAAAATTGGAAAATTTGAAAAAAATAACAATATATCAATAAATGTATATTTTTGAATTTTTGAAGAAACGTTCTGGTAAATTCAGTGTTTCACCTCTACGTATAACATCATCTGAAGAAAATAAACATATTAATCTTTTATTGATACAAAATTATTATATAGATGAAGAAGAAAAACAACAAAAAAACTATGATACAAATGTATCGATAATATATCATTATGTATGGATAAAGAATTTATCTCGATTAGTTTCTAATCAGATATCAAAACATAAAGGACAAAAATATATATGCAATCGATGTTTGCATTACTTTAACACTGAACAACAATTAAAATTTCATCATGAAGATTGCTCTAAAATTAATAAGTGTAGAGTAAATTTACCAGAAGGAAAAGACAGTATATTACATTTTAAAAATTTTAAAAATAAGGAAAAGGTTCCTTTTATTGTATACGCAGACTTTGAGGCCCTTTTGTTGCCCTTTCAAGACAAAAATATTATTCAAAAACATGAAGTATTTAGTGTTGGATATTATTTGAAATGTAGTTATGACGAGACTATATCATGCTACAATAGCTACAGAGGACCTAATCCTGCTGCATGGTTCATAAACGAACTTAAAAAACTTGCTGAGAATATTGAATCTGTATACCAACATGAAATACCAATGAATGCTTTAACCTTGGAAGAAGAAGAAAAATTTCAAAATGCAATTCTTTGCCACATTTGCCAGAAACCTTTAAGAGGAAAAAAAGTTCGAGATCATTGCCACGTTACTGGCAGGTAAGATTAATACATAAAATAATATTGTAATATTACTTATATTAAAATATATATATATATATATATATATATATATTATGTTTCAGATATCGAGGGGCAGCTCATGAATCATGTAATTTATCATATAGAGACTCTCGTAGTATCCCTGTAGTATTCCACAATTTTACGGGTTATGACTCTCATTTTCTCATCAAAGATGTCGCCAATAGTTTTCCAGGACGTGTGCAACTGCTATCATTGAACAAAGAGCGATTTATTTCACTTATAAAATATATAGAAAATAGTAATATTAACTTCAGATTTATCGATTCTTTCCGATTTATGTCATCATCTTTGGATAAATTAGCTTCATATCTTACAGAAATGAATATTTTAAAACTGGAATTCACTAAGCAATCACCTTTAACGGAAAATAAGTTTAATCTATTAAAAAGGAAAGGTATCTTTCCATATGAATACTTGAATTCTGTAGATAAACTAAATGAATCAAAACTTCCATCAAAAGATGAATTTTATAGTAATTTAAATAACAGTAACATATCTGATGAAGACTATAAACACGCTAAAAATGTTTGGAAAGAATTCAATATATCAAATTTAGGTGAATATTCAGATTTGTATTTGAAAACAGATGTATTATTATTAGCTGAAGTTTTTGAAAATTTTCGAAGCAATTGTTTAAGTACGTACGATTTGGATCCAGCTCATTACTACACAGCTCCTGGATTTACATGGGATGCTATGCTTAAATATACGAAAATAGAGTTGGAATTGTTAACTGACATTGATCAGGTGTTGTTTGTTGAGCGTGGAATAAGAGGTGGCATCAGTCAGTGTTCCAATAGGTATGCGCAGGCTAACAATAAGTATATGGGTAAAAACTATAATGAAAATGAGGAAATAAAGTATCTCATGTACTACGATGTTAACAATTTATATGGATGGGCCATGATGCAATCATTACCCTATGGTGGTTTTGAATGGATTGAGGATGTTGATAAAGTAGATTTCAACATTGGCGATAATTCACCATTTGGTTATATTCTTGAAGTAGACTTAGAATATCCAAAATATCTGCATGATGTACATAAAGATTTACCATTCTGTTCAGAACATGAGAAGCCTCGAGGTTCCAAATATTCAAAATTATTGACTACAGTAAAATCCAAAGAAAGATATATTTTACATTACCAAAATTTAAAGCAAGCTCTTAGAAATGGACTCAAACTAATTAAAATTCATAGAATCTTAAAATTTAATTAAAGACCCTGGCTAAAAGATTACATTGATTTAAATAGTAATATGAGAAAAAAGCAAAAAACGAGTTTGAGAAAAATTTATATAAACTTATGAATAATGCTGTATTTGGCAAAACCATGGAAAATGTTAGAAAAAGAGTTGATATAAAGCTTGTAACGAAATGGGATGGGAGATATGGTGCTGAGGCTCTCATTGCTCAACCAAATTTTCATAGTCGAACCATTCTAGACAAAAATCTAGTGGCAATTGAATTATCAAAAACAGAAGTTTCTATGAATAAACCAATATATGTAGGTCTGACCGTGCTTGATTTATCAAAGACATTAGTTTATGATTTCCATTATGATTTTATGAGAAAACAATTTGCAGATCAATGCAAGTTACTATATACAGACACGGATAGTTTAATATATGAAATTCGAAATATTGATATTTATGAAACAATGAAGCATAATTTACAACACTTTGATACATCAGATTACCCACCTGGAAACGTTTTCGGAATACCGCAAATGAACAAAAAGATAGTAGGTTTAATGAAAGATGAGTGCAATGGGAAGATTATGACAGAATTTATAGGTCTACGTAGTAAAATGTATTGTATACGAATTGAAGGAGAGGATGAAATAAAAAAAGTTAAAGGTGTTAAGACTGGTGTTGTCAAAAACCCAATAACTTTTGATGACTACTTTCAATGTATACGAAATAAAATTGTATTTCATAGAGAACAATATATTATACGTCCTCAAAAACATAATGTGTTTACTGAAAAACAATATAAATTAGCTTTAAGTCCTTATGATGATAAGAGATGTTTGTTAGATAATGAAACTGATACTTTACCTTGGGGCATTATTTAATTGATAAAAATACAAATTAATTATAATTTTGTATAATGATGGTTATAAGGTTAATAAATAAAAACAAAAAATAATTTTCACATATATAGATTTCTTTATTTGTTCCTTTACAAATCTGATTTATTTATCCAACTATTATGTACCTCATCAAATCCTAACCACTTTACATAAAATTTATTTCCACGCTTTTTTAATATTTTTTCTACAAGATAAACATCAGGATATTTTGCTTTTGATAATTCTTGTTCATAGAATCCACCAGCGATGGGCTGATTTTGATAGTCCTTCAATTTATAAGTGATTGGATCAGTAGCCTTTACTTGACATATAGTAAATATTTCTGTTGACCAATTAGGAGTGTAACCCTTTTCAAATACTTGTTTATTCTTACTTACTCGAACTTTATCTCCAGCTTTAAATTTAGATATTTTGAATGCTTTGATATCCTTTTTAAAACGTTTGAGCACATTTCTTTCGTTTATAGGAGTAACTTCTTTTGGCTTCATTCCAATAGTTCTATGTTTACTATTGTTATATGCTTCCAATAGGGTAGGTAAAATATCCAACCAACAGTAGTTACCTTTGAGGCTAAATTTCATCCACATTTTATTTTTAAGTGTTCTATTAAAACGTTCACAAATGGAAGCTTTAAGATTACTATATGTAAAGTATAAATTAATATCATAGCGCTTCATGAGAGTTTGAAAGGCAGAGTTATAAAATTCTTTCCCTCTATCAGTATGAAGATTTTTTGGTATACGACCTTGCTTTAATATAGATTCCATTGCTGCAGTAACATCTTCACCAGTTTTTCGTTTTACAGGAACAGCCCAAGCATATTTGGAAAAAATATCTATTATTGTTAGCATATACTTAAAGCCTTTATTTTCCCGAGCATAATGCTGCATTTCTACTAAATCAGCTTGCCATGTTTCATCCAAGCCGCGTATTATAAATTTACGACGTGGATAAATACGTCGAGCAGGCTTATGCAGCTCTTCTACAAGTCTTTCATGCTCCATGGCTATAGACTTAATGATTCTTATAATTCTTGCAATTTGCGTTTTATACTCTGAATATCTGTCAGGATTTTAGCATCTTGAAGTGTTTTGACAAGATGCTTAATCAACTCATGTAATTTATGGATGTTTGTATTAACTTTTTTAATTTTCTCATCATATTCATCAGTTAATTCTTGGATGCTTACATCGTAATTTTTAAAAAAATTTTCATCATATTCATTCTTTGACTTTTGTATTTCTAATTCTAATGCATCAAGGCTACAAGCTTCCAGTGACTAGGTATATGCTTCGAATTTCAGATGCAACCATACTTTGTAAGGTTTGCAAATTAACTGCATCATTCGATTGTTGTGGTGTGGCAACGTTACATAACCTCTTATTTTCAATATCATACTGCCCATCTTCTGTGATTTTATACCCAACACCTGGAGGACCATGTCGGCCTCCAGCCTGCTGTAATTGTCGTCCGAATACGTCAACACTCATCTTGTGAATAACTAGAGAAACAGCAGTACTTTTCAATATATAATGTTGGCCTCACGTAGCTCTTCGATTATCGAATGAATCTCATTTATATGACTTGGATTTCCAGCTTCTGTCTCTGCTACTAGTAGCCGTAAGCGATCAACTAGTTCATTGGGGTCATCCCAGTACACGTAATCCATTTGTGTACCTTTTCGAGCAATTTTGTAGCGTGGTAAGAGACCCTTTCCACTAAAAGATTTCCTCTTTCGAGCTGGAGATTTATCAAAAAATGGAGCAATATAATTTTTAAATTTATTACTATTTAATTTGCGAAGTGATCCATCAGCATGGTAATTTTTTCTATATGCATTCGTTATTTCAACAATTTTTCGATGATTTCTCAAATCATCTTCCGTAATAAGTTTTTCATCTGGCTGTTTTCGAAACAGTAATTCTAGTAAGCCTACAGTTTTTGGATGTTGTATGTCAAGTACAACCACATGATCCTTACTGAAATTTATTGGTGAATCACCAATCATCATCATCCTACCTACTTTACGAACTCCATAGATATTATCTAGATATGATTTTTGATTTTTCTGAAACATCCAAAGATATTTATTGGTAAGCGAATCCGTTTCGTTTCTATCATTACCATCATCATCATCAGTTTCACTTTCTGCAGCTGTCTCAAAACTTGTATCAGATGGTCGTATTGTATCGTCAACATTTTCCTTTACAATCTGCTTATCATCTGAAATGTACTCATCATCAGAAGTGTGTTCATTCTCAGAAATGTGATCATTTTCGGAGGGAGCATGCTCTGTTTTATCTTTCAATTTGAAGTCTTTTTTATTTATTTCAGATATGCTTACAAGTTTTTCAAGTGGATCAACAACAGGTTTGAATGTTTCAGTGAAAAACTTTTCGAAATCAGCTTTACTCTGTTTCAGTAGCTTATGTTTACGTTTGATTGCCTCTCTAGATTTTACAATCTGATGGAGAATATTTTTTTCACGTTGAAAATCTGCCATGTTGACTATCCAACGTTCTACAATGTACTACTTGATTTATACTCATTTTCCTATATTTATCACAAAACAGTCAAAACCTTTCCTATAACGACCAGCATTTAGCTCTCGTTCTTTGTCAATTGTGAGGAATGCAAATTTATAATTTCCCCAACATGACAAACACAAATCTTTAAATTGTGTATATGACATATCAGAATTCACATGATCATTGTATATGTGTTTGAGATTCATATCATCTTGTCTAAATATTACCAGTAAATTTACATTGTCTCGAATTAAGTGTTTAGGTACATGAGCATATGATTGACAAAGATAGAAACAATCTACATTTTTATGTCTACCCATGCAGAAAAATGCTCTTATATTATCTTGCTTTTCACAAGCCACATCATCAAACACCATGATGGAATTTGGAAGAACATCTTTGGGAGTTACTACGGTTTCATGCTCACTAAATGCAAAATATTGTATACCCTTTATCGGTTTTAAAAGTTCCTCGAGAAACTTATACTTTGGCTGATAAAGCGATTTTGAATATATGTAAACGTTTTCAAATTTTAATCCATTTACGTGTATTATAAGAGTAAGCAATGTATTAGTTTTACCACAGCTCGAAGGGCCGCAAAACACGGCTCGTACACTGTCTGGTAATAATTCTCCATGACGTTTCTGTGACGTTTGTTGCTGTGCAATTGTATCAAAATTTGATACTGGTAATTTGACATTTTGCGGTTGGAAATCCATGTTCACTCTTTGCTTTTTGACAACTGACTGATCACTATACTATAAATAAATAATTTATATAGATGTGAGTTCAGTACTCAATCAACCATCATGGTGTAAGGATCATGATTGAACACAAGCGAAAAGGTGGGCGCAGTCTTGTAAACACTCTCATCAATAAGCTTCCATTTGAACTTCATTTACCAGGTTATCAATACTGTGGACCTGGAACCAAACTAGCAAAACGTCTTGCTCATGGTGATCCTGGAATCAATCTACTCGATGTAGCCTGCAAAGAGCACGATATTGCTTACTCACATAATCGAGAGAACATTGAGGCGAGAAACGCTGCCGATAGAATATTAGCCAAAAAAGCTTGGCAACGAGTTTGGGCTAAAGATTCAGGCATTGGTGAAAAGGCTGCTGCCTACGCTATTTCAAACACCATGAAAGTAAAATCAAAACTTGGAATGGGTCTAAAGAATGAGAAACAAAAAAAGCCAACCATGACACTATCGAAGGTGGTGAAAGCTGCATCTAAGTCGTTGATACCAAATACCGATGCTTATAAAGTCATTCGTACAGCTTTAAAAGGTGCTCGTAGAGCCATTAAAAAGGCTGGTGGTGAAAAGAATATTCGAATTCAACGCATACTACCAGTCCAATCAAAAGTCGGTGGATTTTTACCATTTTTAATACCATTATTTGCTGGTTTGAGTGCTACAGGAGCATTAGCAGGTGGCGCTGCTGGTATAGTAAAAGCTGTGAACGATGCTAGCGCCGCGAAACGACAACTTGAAGAAAGTCAACGTCATAATAAAAAAATAGAAGCTATTGCACTTGGTAAAGGTTTTTATTTGAAACCACATAAAAAAGGCTATGGTATTCATTTGAAGCCCTACAAAGGGGGACGCATAAATAAAAAAAAAAAAACTTCGATGTAAAACTACCTAAAAGGGCTCTAACTGATGTTGATTTAGTGAAATATGCTCGAATCTTAAAAATTCCATATTTCCGTGGAGTTTTCATGCGAAACGCTTTACCAATTGGTGGACCATATAACCGGGAATCAGCAATAATTAATCTAGATGATGAAAGTGGACCAGGTACGCATTGGATAGCTCACCGCAAACGTGGTAACGATGTTGTATATTTTGATAGCTTCGGGGACTTACAACCACCTATAGATCTTATGCAATACCTCAAAGTTAAGAACATTAAGTATAATTATAAGAGATATCAAAATTATGATACTTACGAATGTGGACATCTATGTTTAAAATTTTTATGTAAAAGCTTATAAAACAAATGTACATTGGTGAATCAAAGTCAGTAGCGTTCGAGCAGTCATGGAAGATTCATTGACTCTGAGTTTATCAGGAACGTCATCAATATTGGAAGCTCAATATTTTCCACCAATTGAACTTTCACAGAGTAAAAATTACGTTCTCGGATTAGTAGAACTTTTAACTTTCAACTCAGTACCCAACATTGATTCAAGAAATAATAAGATTTATGTTGGTGAGGAAGTAATCACTTTACCAACTGGGAGTTACGAAATCGAAGATATTGAGAGCTATTTGCAAGATATTCTTCTACCAAAGGGCATTGTTCTTAGCCTCAAACCAAATAATAGTACTCTTCGTAGTAGAATAAAGTGTAGTCACACCATTAATTTTCAACCACAAGACTCTATTGGCAAACTGTTGGGTTTCAATCGACGTATTCTAGCTGCAAACACAGTCCACCATTCTGATTTACCAGTAGCTATTTTAAAGATAAACGCTTTACGTGTTGAATGTAATATTACTTCCGGCGCATACATAAACGAACATAAAGTACACACTATACACGAATTTTTCCCAGCTGTACCTCCTGGCTACAAAATTATTGAAGCACCATCGCAAGTCATTTATCTTCCAGTCACCAACAATCGTATTGAACATATACAGCTACGTATTGTAGATCAAGACGGAGATTTGGTTAATTTCCGTGGTGAAACTATAACGATTAGGCTGCATATTAAACCCACATCATAATTATGGGTATTGTGTATAATGCAAAAGTTGGTATAGGCTATACAAACAGTACACCATGTCCGCAGACAGTCAGTCGTCATCGAGTTCTCAAAGCGTTAACACGTCAAAACATCCAGTTTCTCAAAAGTCTTGGTCTAAGAGTCATTCCTGGAAAAAAGTAATTTGCACATTCTTTTGCTGTATTCAAAAAAATGGCCGAAATACTAAGCATACAATCACCTGTGACTTTCGATGAGTCTGTGGTACATTATGAAATTCATGCTCATCAACCATATACTCCATCAGCGTACAATAAGAGCGATGAGATTCGCATGTCAATACAACATCAAGATCTTTGTCTTCTACCATCACGCAGCTCCTTACACATTTGTGGTAGACTGCGTAAAGCTAACAATACTGCTGTCACGAATACAAAACTAGTCAATAATGCCATCTGTCATCTCTTTGAAGAGATTCGTTATGAATTAAATGCCATTGAAATCGACCGATGTAAAAATGTTGGATTGACGAGTATCATGAAAGGTTTTCTGTCATTCAATCCTAGTCAGAGCTATCATTTAGAGAATGCTGGTTGGCTTGATATTGAGGAAACTCAACAGCTTACAAACAATGAAGGTTACTTTGATGTATCAATACCTCTAAGTATGATTTTAGGCTTTGCTGAAGACTATCGTAAAATTGTAGTGAACACCAAGCATGAGCTCATTCTCACTAGGTCCAGAAATGATGTAAATTCTGTTATGCAAACATTGCCAACTGGTCAACAAAATCTCGAGAGTTTCAAGATTGAATTGATTAAAATAGAGTGGTTAATGCCTTATGTAAATGTATCAGACAAGTTTAAAATACAGTTACTTAATCATTTGGAAAAGGATAAACCTATTTTAATGAGTTTTCGCTCATGGGAGATGTATGAATATCCGTTGCTCCCCAGCACCACGAAGCACGTTTGGTCTGTAAAAACATCAAATCAGTTGGAGAAGCCACGTTTCGTCATTATAGGTTTTCAGACCAATCGTAAAGGACAGGGAGGAGCTAATGCTAGCCGTTTTGATCATTGCAATATAAGCAACGTAAAACTTTTTCTCAATTCTCAGTATTATCCTTATGGAAATTTAAATCTTGATGTTGAGCATAATCAATATGCTCTACTATATGATATGTATATCAATTTCCAAAAGGCATATTACAATAAAGAAGCAGAACCCTTGCTCAAAAAGAAAGATTTTTTAACTCATGCTCCTCTCATCGTCATAGACTGCTCCAAACAAAATGAGTCATTGAAACAGGCTCCAGTGGACGTACGTCTTGAATTTGAGGTTAAGGAAGACTTTCCAGCTGGAACTTCAGCCTACTGTTTGATCTTACACGATCGTATTGTTGAATATAATCCCATAAGTGGGGGTGTTAAAAAACTCATTTAGAGGTGGTGAGATCGGTATAAATTAAGTTATGATGCTGCAGCAGTAGTCAGTCACAATGGAATACGTGTTGGATGTACAAGGTTTTAAGCAGCCTGTCAACGATTTCGTTGTAAAAGAATTGGCAATAGTTCCACTTCGTGAAAATTCTAGAACGTTGGTATCTATGTTTAAACCACCACAACCTTGGTGTAGTCTTTCTGCTAAGTATAAATCTACGAACTTGTGGTTGGAGCGAAATTACCACGGATTGTCTTGGAGTTCAGGAGAATTGCCATACGAAGAACTCGAAAATGTTCTACAAAAAACATTAAGTGATGTGCAAATTTTATACGTCAAGGGTAGTGAGAAAAAGCAGTGGCTTGAAAAGTTTGGCTTTAACGTATGTAACCTTGAAACTCTTGGTTTTCCACCATTACAAAAACTGAAATATAATATATTGGAGAAGTTATGTCCATATCACAAGTTTTCATTCAAAGTGCATTGTGCTCATCGAAATGTGCTTCTGTTAAAAAAATACTTTCTTGATAATACACCATCGCTTGAACGATCAATCAGAATATTCTTTCAAACTGAGCACCTGTCATTCATGAGCTCTGTTGACATAGCTTACTTACCCAAGTCTTTTCTCACAACTTTTGGAGCAAAAAGTATTGAACAGGCCTGGGATAAAATTCCTGAACAGTTAAAATGTGATCCTGAAATTCAAGCTTGTTTGCGTTGTCGTGAACACACAGGAGAGACTCCATTTCCACATTGAAAAGATATTGTTTAGAATGTACTAAGTGTTTAAATACAAATATGATGAATGTAAAAAAAATATATCATATTAAATATCTGTATATGTATCTGGTTAATAAATGATTAATTATCTTTTTTATTTTATTTCCTTTATTACATTCCTTATTCCAGTAATTAACAATAAATAGTTTTATTTTATTATTTTAATTATATTAGAAACAATAAAGTGAATAATTTATTACTAAAAATAAGACTCTCTTCAAATGATCATCATGTTAATTATATCTTAGTGAACTTAAGCATAATTTAAATAATAATTTTAACCGGATGTATCAACTGACAAATGAGTATTATTGTCAAAGTCAAAACCAATATAGAATAAAAATTTCTTTCGATTACTATAAGGTCCAAATATCAACCCATAACATTATTTATATTCAATGATTTAATAGTAAACTTCATTATTATATAACAAAATTAATTTCTATATGTAACGAATAGCGTGTAAAAGAGAATTTAGAATTGAAATAGTTGGAACGATTCTAAGAATTCGAACGCTTATCGTAAAGCAAACTGATTTTCTCTCTGTCTCTTTCTTGCCTTCGTAAAGCCACTGACTTTCTCTCTATCTCTTTCTCGCCTTCACAAGCAAGTAACTTTCTTTCTATCCCCTTATCATCTTTAGGCTCTTATAGAAGAAACATATGTATAGAGAAAATGTATATATATATATATATATATATATATATATATATATATATATATATACATTTTACTATATATATATAATGCATGGCCTACGTTATAGTTTTTTCTATCCTTCTTTTACTTGTTTAAAATGAGTTTATACCCAATAATATAAAATAAGACTCTCTTCAATAATCATGTTAAATTTTTTTAAAGATTTAACATTTACTCTCATCAGCGGTGGCGGGGCGGGCAGCCGGGCGCGGGCCGCGGGGGAAATTCGCTTATCAACGCGGATCGTGGGAACTCGCTTATCCACGCGGGCGGTGATTCGCCTATCTACGCGGCGCGGGTCGCGGTGATTCGCTTATCGACGCGGCGCGGATCGCGGTGATTCGCTTATCGACGCTGCGCCGGAGCTCGCGCGCCAATGAGCGCCAACATGGCGCGCGGGCGCGGAGTGAATTTCTTATATCGCACGACTGGTCATTATTTTTTGCACCTGCACAGGTGAGCTGATGGGCGGAGGAGTGGGGGTAGCCAAAACTCTCTTTGCTTATCTACTCAATTTTTAAAACAATTATTATTTTTTATAACTTTTAAACGAGTTGAGCTTATTGAACTCAACTTTTACTAGAATTTTGCAGAATGAACCTAGAAGGTCCCATTGGGGAGTAATGTTCAATATTATAAACAATGATTTTTTTAAAGAAATTGAACAAAATAGCTCATAATCTTGGAATGATCAAGCGTTAGACCGAATGCTCGAGGCTTTTTTTATGATTTTATGTATAAAAATATCCGCAAGTTACAGCAAGATCCATGACCCAAACAAAGGGTCCTCTCCTAGTTAGTAAATTTTAGATCTATGTATAAAAAATGTTTTATATTTTTCTTTCACCTGCAGCGCCATCAAGTGGCATCAGCTTTCGACTAACTTTACCGATCTAAAATTGCTATAAAAGATATTCAGTTTTCATTTATTATTTTTGGCTTGTTCTTTGAATTTTAACAAATTTACACGCTTCCGTTTCTCATTTGTTTAAATGGATAGATATTTACAAGTGAAAGCAATTCTGATATATATTTTTATTAATAATAAACAAAATTACTTCTTTTGCTACTTTCAATCAGTAAAAAATGCCCAAAACCTCGTCCAAAACTGGCCTTTAACATGACGAATAGAATAATAATAAAATAAGTGTATCACCTTACTTTCAAAGTTTAGATTTATATTGCATACAAATATAATTTTGATTATGAAAATTATGTGAATAGTCTGTATGAATATAATTATATATCATGGTTTGAAATCGTATTCGAACACGATTTTAAAATTTTTCAGATTATGTTAGATTCACGACTGAAATAGAAAAACAAGCAATAAGATTGTGAGAATACTCTAAAATAAAAGTAGAATCAATAATCCTTTAGTTATAATAACCTATATTTTTTCAATCTCTATGATGCTATTGTAAATGATATGTAAAAAAAATTTATCAGTATGATAAAAAAGAGATATTAGGTACTAAAAGTCACTGTCAGTTCATTGAAGGTAGTTTGTCATAATGTTCTAAGATGTAAATAAAGCTACAACTATTTTTACGGTGACATGCAAATTGTGTAACAATTGGTAAGACGTGTTATGCCGTAAATCTAAACTAGATGCAGCGTGCACCATAAAACACTACCTATTGATTAGAAGAACTGTCATTAATCAGTGAACTGACCCGTAGCCTCGTATATATGATTTCGTCTGTAATATGAAATATGTAACTCAGTTTGTGAATACACAAATTTTGTATAAACCTTTGTATACGAACGGCATCTCTCAAGACCTCACTGAAAAGTGATGGCCTTCTCGAGAGTACAAGGCGATATGCATAATTGTACTGACTAGTATCTTAACTATTACTTGTAAATATCGTCTAAATCTTCGTAAAAAATTTATTTGTTCTATTATTATTCAATCCCCAAGCATAATTATCCTCCAATATAGTTTAAAACCATAATCTATAATAGCATGCTCTAGATTACGGCCGTTTCGTAGATGTAGAAGGTCTATTTACAGTAAAATTCATTCAATCGTAATATTAGAATATATAAAAATTAATTAAATTATAGACCAAATTTTAGATTTGATGTCGTTGACATTGATTACAGCTATAAGTGTAAGAAAAAATAAAATTGTTTTGCACATGAGATCTCACGTGAGCAGCAGAATTAGATTGTTTTGTGCAATCAAGCGTGCTTAATCTGGATGATTTGATCACGAGCTCGGGCGTCAGAATTGCAACAGCTTTGTGCATTGCATCTTTAGCAGATTATTTGCAACATACTCGTGTCAGAATTGCAGCAGCCCTTGTGCACTCAAAAGAGGATTTTCAACCGTATGGAGACTTTCAGCAAAATTGCGACGAAATTGCATCCGCACACATACGTTAGACACTGAGCAGCAGAATGAGATTGTCTTGTGCAATTAAGCGTGCTTAATCTGAATGATTTGATCACGAGCTACAAGACTATTGTACATCTTAGGTCTAAGTAGCGTGATATCAAGGCTTTATTTGAAAATTCATTCACGATTTGCCTACGTACACCTACCTTGAATCACCTATAAAAAAGTTTCAATTTTTAAAAAATCTAATACTAAAATTTATTTGTATGGTTATGTCTACTATTTTCAATGTACTCCCTAAAATTTTTGGATTGATGAAACATGATAATCATAAATAAAAAGTGATTAAAATGGATAAATCTTGATAATAAGTAATAAAAATAAAAAAGATAGATAAAAATGGATAAAAATGGATAAAAAGTGTAGGGATTTGGACATTTTATCCGTTTTTATCCATTTCTATCGGTTATTATTATTTATCACATTAAATTAATTTTTATTATTTTTTATTAGTTTTTATCAGTTTATATAATAAATTTTAAAAATGTTTTAGGTCTTATAAATAGCATGTAAAATAAGTAATGTAGGTTTCCAAAAATTATATTATTATAATTCATTTGCAAATTTTTTAAAACAATTATAGGTTAAAATATATTCGTGAGTAGTATATGGACTGGTATAGCGAGACATATCGATTTTTTTGCACCTGTCTCTCTCCCCCATTGTTTCGCTCCCCCTGTCTCGACCCCTTGTCTCGCTCCCCTTTTCATGTCTGGCAGGTATAAAGGGGTTGTATAATCGTGAATTGATTTGACCCACTTTCCCCCCACCTGTCTGGGTGAATAAGGTGTCCTCTCTCCCGCACCTGTCTGAGGGTGTTGAAGGTTCTATGGTGACCTTGAAACCCTTAATGATTTGCATCTTCTGTCTTTTTTCTTCACAGCCGTAAGTATAGTATATATGTATGTGTGTATATGTATATTTAATGTGAGTAACATTATAAAAATTAAATAAATAAGTAATTAAAAATCATATAACATTGTTATGAAAAAATATTAATATAAAAAATATATTTTATAATATTAAAGGTCTGAATGTTATATAGTATTTTTTATCTATTAATTGTTATTTCTTACGTATAAACTTTTGTTGGTCCTAAAAAGGACCGTATGTAAGTATATGAATTTTTTTTTTAAATTAAAATTTTTTGTATCCTTTCCTTTCAGGAATAGAATAAGTGTTTATTGAGAATTTATCAGAATATTGTTTCCAGGTTGATGATGATTGATTATCCTTCTTTTTCTTATCGTCGCCTTGTACTAAAGGTGTTTTGGCTGTGTTGGAACTATTTTGACCCATAGTGTTAAACGCGTGATATACAGATATGATAAGAGACAAATTATTTATTGTAAAAAGTTATTATTTAAATGAATATTTTCATTTGTGTTATTTTTTTTACTATGTTTTTGAGAACGTTCAAATTTTACTGTTTCTTTTTTATAATGTTCCTTATATTTTTCTCTTTTTATAGCACTGTCTGTAGAACGTAATGAAGCGATCTTACCTGTGCATTGCCCCATGTCTGTTTCGAGCAATCGCTATAAAATAAATGAAGAATTATTGGGAAGGGTGGTTGCTTTTATAGTTAAAAAAAAAACAAGTCATTTACACAATTAAAGCAATTTATTAATATTAACATATATTTTTATACAGGAATCATTACATCCCTCAAATCTTTTACAATCATCGGTAAACTAAATGCGGATATTTCAGATAAAACAAATTTTAAATATAAGCTTTTATAATGATCCGTATCATCTACCATATTTTCTGTGACGTAACCTTCTAATTCGGTATTGAGAATAGAATAGTATTGTTTAAATGATTTGTAGTCGTTAAGAATTACTTTTGCGTTGTCCAGTCCTTCTTGTCCAAGTTTATTTTTTAAAAAGTCTAGTATGTGATCAGTAGTACAGTTGACCTTACCGACACGCTCGCTTAAATCGTTGAGAAGAAGATCTACCAAGACACTTTGTTGACGAAGACCTTGATGCGAATCATCGAATAATACAGTACTTGATTTATTCACAAAAGGTTGTCATCATAAAAATATCAGTGTAATTTTCATCACGCAAAATATTTTTCATAGGGGGCCAAATCAGCGCGATTTATCGTTGAATTCAAATTACATTGTGTTGTTCAAAAATCCGAGAGATCGCGCGCAAATACAATTTCTCGCTCGACAAGTTTACCCTGAGGATCCAAAGTTCTTGCAAGAAGCCTACATCGATGCCTGTAGTAGGCCATTGAGCTATCTTTTATTGGATTTGAAACAAGATACTCCAGATGAGTTTCGCTTTCGCACCGATATATTTCCCGATGACAAGTTGCACTATGCTTACGTGCCTAAATTTTCATCGAGATTCAGGTGAGCATGAAGAAATAAAAAGAAAGAAGCATCCGTAGCGGAGAAGCAGTCTTGAAATAGCGATGGCTGAGACAACATCAATGGCCCCATCTGAAACAAAAAGAAAACCAGGAGGAGGAGGAAAGAGAAAAAGTTCCATCAAGTCTAGCACCTGCTGTACGCCTAGGAAATTATATTCAAAAAAGCACGTTGCACTTTTAAATGCTCTGAGCCACGCTGATAGTCAACAGCGCTCAGCTTTGATTCGTACAGCCGATAAAAATCTCATAAAGTGTATTTGCGAGTGTGCACTGAATGTATTGCAAGGTGTTGCAAAATTAAAAACTCATGAACAAAACCGTTTAAAAAAACACAAAACTATATTAAGAAAATTAGTAAAAAGTGGAAGAAAAACAGCTGGTGGTGCTGGTGCTTGGAAAGCTAAAAAACGTACTATAATTCAGAGTGGTGGTTCTTTTTTACCACTTCTATTGGCTCCACTGATAAGTACCATTTTTTCCAAATTTTTAGGAAACAAAAATTAATTTTCTTTCAAGGCAAAACAAAAAATTATGGAACGCGCTCGAAAAATGGTCATTGTCCCCGAAAAAACTCTGGAACAAATACAAGGTTTTTCGCAGCAGCAGGGAGGAGCTGTGCCTATAATTAATTCTTCGACAAATAGCACAACTGAAAATATTGAAAAAACTATACAGACACCTAGTGATAATTTAACACGGCTTGATTCGAAAATGTATAAAATTATTAATTCTAAAAGTTTTAGCAGTGAGCGAGAAAAGTGTAAAAATTATTTGCAAGTTTTGAGGCGTTATTTATTTTTCAAAGATAACGAACGTATGGATGATGGTGAAATTGGTCGAGATATTGACGAAATTGAAGCTACACTGACACCTCTAACAGAAGAAAAAATACTCCATAACGTGCTTAAAATTTATGCTAGAAAAGCACGACTTTTACTAAAACATTGGCGAACTTTTGAGCCAGATCGATTAAAATGGGATAGTACTGGAAGCGTTATCGTTGATGGAAAACTTATACCACGGTCTAACATAGCAGAATTGCTTAACGATGTTTTGCAAAAGAAAAAGAAAAAGATCGAGGATGATGACGAAGCGCCTATTGGTAGATTTGAATTTGCAAAGTTTATCGGGAGTTCAGAAACGCCTAATGATCTGATCGGAAACACGGAAATTCTAAAAATTGCTAATAGGCTAACGTCTCCTTTAAATACTGCTAAACGAAAAATGTTATCACCAGTATTTACTCCACCCGTAACGAGACATGCTGCTAAGAAAAAGTGGCTCAAAGCGGACCTATGAAGAGAATGTCTTTGGAAAATCAGTATTACAACCCTTCGCACGAAGCAGGTTATGCAGGAGCGCGAAATTTAATACGTGTAAATATATAGGGTAAATCATTGAAAAACAGAGAAAAAGAACAAAAACGAATACACGACTGGTTGAATAATCAAGATGCTTATACTCTTCACCGTCCTGTAAGAAAAAAATTTCCTAGATTACACTATAACGTAACTAACGTGGATGACGTTTGGGAAGCAGATTTGTGTCAGCTAACAAGTCTTAAAAAAGAAAATGATGGTTATTCGTATTTACTAGTAGTCATTGACGTGCTCAGTAAGTATGCATGGGTAGAACCACTGAGGGATAAAACAGCGCATACTGTATCAGCTGCATTAGAGAAGATTCTTAAGCGAGCCAATGGTCGTACACCTGTTTACTTACAAACTGACAAAGGTAAAGAATTTGTTGGTGCAGGTTTGCAAAATACTCTTAAAAAATATGACATACAAATCAGAGCGGCAAGAAATCCGGACATCAAGGCGGCAGTGGTAGAACGTCTTAATCGAACTCTCAAAGAACGCGTTTGGAGATATTTCACACATCGCAATACACATAGGTACATCGATGTAATACAAAAGATAGTATATGCATACAACGATACAGTACATTCAGGTATAAAGATGAAACCTTCAAAGGTTAATTTATATAACGCAGCTGAGGCACGAGCGAATTTACAGAGGCGCGCTCTTCAGCAAAGAAAAAATCAAAGGCAAATAAAAGACCGTAAATACGAGGTTGGTGACTACGTGAGGATCAGTCGCTCTAAGGGAACCTTTGCGAAAGGATTCGAGAAGAATTATAGCGAGGAAGTATTTAAAGTTAAACGCTTTTCTATCAGGCAAAATCTTTATACCTACGAGTTACAAGATTTACAAGGAGAGGACATTGACGGTTTCTTTTATACAGGAGAATTGGCTCCTGTAGGATCAGAACGACTACTGGAAGATCAAAATTTTAAAATTGAACGAGTTCTTCGGACCAAAGGAAGCGGAAATAAAAAACAGCTATTTGTAAAGTGGAAAGGATATCCGGATGAATTTAATTCTTGGATAACAGCATCAGACGTTGAAAGAATTTAAAAATAATGGATAATCTAGATGATTTTTATTTAGTACTACCGAGTAACAGTAGTATGCGCTATTTTCCCGACAATACGACTACTTGTTTTACCACTTATTTATGTCGTGAAATTAGAATAATCGGTAACTGGCAGGTCGGTATAGCCGAAATACACATACCCTGTACGATTATGCATATTCAAGAACCTGAAGCTTATTATACTTTCAAATTAGGAAGTGCTAAGCCCAAAGTTTCGAAAAATAATGGGTTTTGTAATTTCCCTCATGGCATATACAGTAGCATTGAACAACTTGCGGAAGAAATAAATAAAGTACACGAGGCGCGTGAACATCAGAAGCTTGAACCGACTGAGTTTCAGAAAGGTTATTACACCTTAAAAAGGATTTGCATTTGCGAAGAGCCGCACTACACGACTTTCAACGAAAAAATTCGTCATATTTTTGGTTTTGAAGATATTGTCCACAGAGAAACAGGAACTTTTGTCACTTCCAACTCAGGAACAAGTATAAATGTGGGCAATAGACCAGCTACTTTAGCACGGGCCATACCCGATCAGCTCTACGTTTACACAGACATATGCGAACCTTATGCAGTTGGTGATACGGAAACGGCACTTTTACGCATTGTAGCCCTGGAAAATTCAAAGTACAAATTCGGATCAACCGTCGTCAAACAGTTTGCACCGTTTCAATACATACCTCTACTACATCATACCTTTCGAAATATTGTTATCGATATAAGAGATCAGCATGGGCGTAAAATACCATTTGAGTATGGAACGCTGACGGTTACGCTTCATTTCAAGCGTAGTCGTTAAATACGTAGCGATATGAGTTATTATATTCATTACTACGACGAGCAGGCTGGTGGTGGTGGAAGCGGTATTAAAAACGTTTACTCTGGTTCAACGTTTCAAAGAGGCTCTGAAATTGGTAGCTTTCTCGGAGGATTATTTAGAAAAATTGTGCCATATCTTGCCAGTGGGGCTAAGGCAGTAGGTAAAGAAGCCGTCCGAACAGGCTTGAACGTGCTAGACGACGTGACGAAGAAGAGAGCGAATTTTAAAGAGTCTCTCAATACACGTGCTCGAGAGTCGGGTCGAAATTTAAAAAGAAAAGCAGCTAATAAAATTTCCGATATTATGAAAGGTAGTGGATATAAAGCTGTTACTGCTAAGCGCAAATGACAGTCAACGCGAGCTCGTGTTCCCGCACACAACGCATCGAGCAAGAAAAGAAAGACAAAGAGAAAGACAAATAAGCGTGGTATAGGCAAGAAAAAGAAAACATCAAGGCGAAAGAAGAAGAAAGTATTTAGAAGTGTATCTGACATTTTTGGACCTAAATAAATCATTTAAAAAAAAATGGCTTTCTTACACGCGTGCAGTAAGGCGAAGGTACGAAGAGCGAACTAGATATTTTTACTCTTCCCCCGACGCAAACTTCAATTGAAAGCAGTTCTTTTATCTACTACAAACCTGTATCATCTCTCAGCAATGAAAGCGATTCACCTTTAGAATTTTTGGTTCCTGGTTCGACCGAGCATTACATCGATCTAGCGCATACAATGTTGCAAGTAAGCGTGGAAATTACACCCGTGGGAACCGACGCCGAGAATGCAAAAGTTGCTCCTATTAACAATTTTTTACATTCGTTGTTCGAGCAAACGGACATCTTTTTCAATTCAAAGCTAGTTTCACCCCCAAACAACGCCTATCCTTACAGAGCTTACATAGAAACGCTCTTAAATTACGCTTCTCCTGCCTTAACATCACACCTCACCTCCGCACTTTGGTATGCGGACACAGCAGGATGTATGGATGCATCACCAGCAATTGCTACCGGAACAGTTGGGGCCAATGTCGGTTCTCGGAATCGTCAATACTTTACAGCTGGCGGTAAAGTTGTCGATATGATTGGCCACCTCCATTGCGATGTATTTAATCAAGGTAAATTTTTGGTAAACGGCGTTGAGATGCGAGTGAGACTCGTTCGTAGCAAGGACGCGTTTTGTTTGATGGATTTCACCGATGACGGAAAATTTTCAGTGCGCATCAGAGAAGCGACGCTAATCGTCCGTCGAGCTAAAATAAGTCCAGCCATACTATTGGCTCATGCTAATGCTTTGAACAAAACTACTGCAAAATACCCAATAACAAGAGTGGAAGTGAAATCATTCACTTTACATAGCGGAATTTTAGGAGATACTCTTGATAATGTTATATTAGGCCAGTTGCCAAAAAGGATCATCATAGGTTTTGTGAGTAACCGAGCTTTCAACGGCAATCGTCAATTGAATCCTTTCAACTTTCAACATTATTCTATCAATTTTCTCTCTCTTTACGTCGATGGAGTACAAATACCAAGCAAACCCCTACAGCCAAAATACACAGGAAATAATAAACTCTATGTAGACGCTTATCACACGCTATTCTCCGGTACTGGTATACATTTTCTCAACGAGGGTATCGATGTTAGCCGAACCTCTTATCCAGAAGGTTACTGTCTCTTTGCATTCGACTTGACGCCTGATTTGTCGGCTCATTTTTCATCACATTGGAATCTCGTGCGCTCGGGTGCTCTGCGCATTGAAGTTTGCTTTGAGCAGGCTCTTAGGGAAACAATAAATTGCATTGTTTACGCCGAATTCGATAACGTGCTAGAAATCGATTCAAACAGACAAATTATTACGGATTTCAATGCCTAAGGTGGAAGGGGTGGAGAAAATAATGGGAGAAACATTATAAGACCATTCGTTTCATTTCTCATTGCTCTAGTTGCTTCTTACACTCAGTCGTAGTAGTACACACGAGCTCGCGTTTTCACCACGATGGATTACGTAATAGATATTCAAGGCTTAAGAGATAAAGATAATAAATTTTTACCCAAAGAAGTGGCAGTAGTTTCTCTGCAAGAACAAGTAATCGGTCATTGGATAATAGCACCACCCTACGAATTTGATAATTTACCAGAAGATATAAAAACTAGTAACGATTACGTGTCGTCACGTCTACACGGTTTACAGTGGTTCGATGGTGACGTTATTCTACGCAAATTACGGTATCATTTTTACAACATAGCGAGAAATGCTGTAAGAATTTACGTCAGAGGTGCTGAAAAGGCTAGATACATAGAATCTATTATGGCACGTAACGTTATAAATATAGAGGATTACACCACCACAGGCTTTACCGACTTACAAAGACAGTTTCCTTCCCAGAAAATATGCTGTTTTCACGCTTGCCAAGAAAACCTCTATAAAAAGGAGTACTGTGCCATGCAGAGATCACATCTGTTGAGAGAGTGGCTTTATTCACTACTCCCTCAAGAATCTCAACAAAATCTGCCTAAAAGAAGTTGTGAACTATTCTATGACTCTCTTCAAAAACTTGCTTACAAGAAAAATAGCATCGTAAGATTTGGATCAAGTGTGACTTTTACGGGAATCGACGAAGTAGACGATGACGACGACGACGATAAAACCATAGAATACGCGAGTGATGATGATCAGAATTGTAGTTTAACACAGGAAAATAATACAAATGAACACCAGTCAGATAATGAGGGCCCTGGAAGGGCTGAAAGCCAAAACAATTGGCGTATACGCAGCAGATCGAATTCCGAATGTAATGATAACACCGGTCGCTGTTGTGTGTAATACCGATGATCATACCAAACCTGGTACGCATTGGGTGGCCATGTATATCGATAAAAATGGATACGGAACGTATTTCGATAGTTACGGTTTCCCACCAGTCTCAAAATACCATCTTGAAAGACTCAGAAGAAACTGTAAAGCTTTTCGATGGAGCACCAAGAAACTGCAAAGCATCGATTCGACGTGTTGCGGCCAGTATACTATTATGTTTCTATATTATATGTGTAGCGGTGCTAGTTTACGCGCGTTTTGTAGCTTCTTTTCAAATAACACGAAAAAAAATGATAAAATAGCTGAAAATTTTTATAAAAGAATTTTAAATAAAATTAAACGCAAAAGATGTAAGCGGGCGAGTACATTCGCCGGAGAACGTTCTCGAGGTTCAGGCCTTTATAATCAAACATGTACTTCAAGGTTGAGATATTAAGATAAACATAATAATATTCATAATTTTACTCCAAAATATTGTAATCAAACGTGTGTTTTATATTTAACTGTAATCAATGTCCATTTTGAAATTTATATGTGAATAACTCTTCTTTTGTGTGCATAAAAATTAATTTGTAATTATTTACTTACCTTTACTCCACCCTCCCATCCTACCTATAATAGTTTTTTTGTACGTAGTTTGTACTTATACATATATTTGTATTGTACACCTGGTCTACAGACCGGGTATTATTATTCTATTATAAAATTTATCCACCCCTAATAATATTTCTTTTTATTTAATTTGTATATATATATATATATTTTGTATTGCACACCTAATATACAGACCAGGTGTTACTACCCTATTATAAAAGTATTTACCGCCCTCTACATTCTGATTTGTCATATGCGCAGTAAGGTAAAATGTTCTTATTAAATTTCAGTACAAAATCAACTTCGGATAGAGCAACACATAAAAATGGCTCCTTGTGAATTACGCGATCCGGTAAAACCGGAATTGCCAAACCTTTTATTATCTACTACCTATGCGCTCAATAAGTCGAACTCAAAGAGAATTTGTGTCGGTCTTGAATATAGCGGCGGATACTATCACGAAGTTATTAAACTAGTTTCATCAGGTGGCTCGCACAAAAGTATCTCTCTTGATCGCCGTAGCTGGGATTTTCTCAAAGATCAATTTGACGCCATTACAGCTTATTTTCATAATTCTTATTCTTTTTATCAAGATTTCGGAAGATCGACTAAATTGTTTCTAACCAATCATGATTTAAATTTCACCACATCATACGGCACCAAATCTATCCGCATTGACGAAAGACCTCACCCAAACGAGATACACGTCTCCGAGGAAGAAGAAGAGACTCCAGGACAATCGCTCTGCAAAAAGAGAAAGACTTTCAATCATCCATCAGGTATAGTCATGCAACAGTCAACATTCGAAGGTCTTCGTCAACAAAGTGTCTTGGTAGATCTTCTTCTCAACGATTTAGGCGAGCGTGTCGGTAAGGTCAACTGTACTACTGATAACATACTAGACTTTTTAAAAAATAAACTTGGACAAGAAGGACTGGACAACGCAAAAGTAATTCTTAACGACTACAAATCATTTAAACAATACTATTCTATTCTCAATACCGAATTAGAAGGTTACGTCACAGAAAATATGGTAGATGATACGGATCATTATAAAAGCTTATATTTAAAATTTGTTTTATCTGAAATATCCGCATTTAGTTTACCGATGATTGTAAAAGATTTGAGGGATGTAATGATTCCTGTATAAAAATATATGTTAATATTAATAAATTGCTTTAATTGTGTAAATGACTTGTTTTTTTTTTTTTTTTAACTATAAAAGCAACCACCCTTCCCAATAATTCTTCATTTATTTTATAACGATTGCTCGAAACAGACATGGGGCAATGCACAGGTAAGATCGCTTCATTACGTTCTACAGACAGTGCTATAAAAAGAGAAAAATATAAGTAATATTATAAAAAAGAAACAGTCAAATTTGAACGTCCTCAAAAACATAATAAAAAAAATAACACAAATGAAAATATTCATTCAAATAATAACTTTTTACAATAAATAATCTGTCTCTTATCATATCTGTATATCACGCGTTTAACACTATGGGTCAAAATAGTTCCAACACCGCAAAAACACCTTTAGTACAAGGCGACGATAAGAAAAAGAAGGAAAATCAATCATCATCAACCTGGAAACAATATTCTGATAAATTCTCAATAAACACTTATTCCAATCCTGAAAGAAAAGGATACAAAAAATTTTAATTTAAAAAAAAAATTCATATACTTACATACGGTCCTTTTTAGGACCAACAAAAGTTTATACGTAAGAAATAACAATTAATAGATAAAAAATACTATATAACATTCAGACCTTTAATATTATAAAATATATTTTTTATATTAATATTTTTTCATAACAATGTTATATGATTTTTAATTACTTATTTATTTAATTTTTATAATGTTACTCACATTAAAAAATATACATATACACACATACGTATATACTATACTTACTGCTGTGAAGAAAAAATACAGAAGATGCAAATCATTAAGGTTTTCAAGGTCACCATAGAACCTATAACACCCTCAGACAGGTGCGGGAGAGAGGACACCTTATTCACCCAGACAGGTGGGGGGAAAGTGGGTCAAATCAATTCACGATTATACAACCCCTTTATACCTGCCAGACATGAAAAGGGGAGCGAGACAAGGGGTCGAGACAGGGGGAGCGAAACAATGGAGGAGAGAGACAGGTGCAAAAAAATCGATATGTCTCGCTATACCAGTCCATATACTACTTTCGTGTGTTTACTAATGCAAAATAAATATTTTATTTTAATGTATCAATCTCTAAATTCTGAAGGAAAAATACATGAGTATATTGAGAGAAAATTCTAAAAATTACTATTGGCATTATAACGCGCTCACATGAAGACGAACTTTTTTTTCTAGTGTTGTAGTAAATTTTATTAGGTTTCTAAAACTATTTACAAGATAAGCAGCGAAAAATGCTAGCCCTGCAAAAAAACATCTATAAATATAGCTAAAAATAAAGGTAAAAATACAGCTACATTGTGTATTAAAGCTATATTTACGTGTTTTTTTAGCTGTATATCTATGAGAAATATAGCTACATTTTTAGCTATATTTTCACTTATCTTTATAGGGACAATCCCTATTTTAGCCTATTATTGCTAGAAATATAGCTAAAAATCCAGCTATATTTCTCATAGATATACAGCTAATAAAACACATGAATATAGCTATAATACACATCAATGTATTCGTATTTTCTTTACCTATATTTTTAACTATATTTATAGATGTTTTTTTTTGACCGGGAGGACATTTTAGAACTATCATAATTACTTACAAAACAATCTTAAAATAATTACTATGTTGCCATAGTAAAATTTTAAACCTTTTAATTATTCCAATAAAACCTATAATTTTTTATTAGTTCACATTGTCATTTTTGTCATACATTCGAGAAATCTTGTAGCTTCTTGACAAAATACCGCCTGCGTATGCCATTCCGACAACTAACGATACCAGCATATTTTAAACAAAAGAATCCTGTTACATGACGTTAAAATTTGTGTCCAACTCCCGCAAATGGTGATAGTTCTTCTTCTTCTTCTTAAGAGCAGGCCGGATTCGCTGTCCTTGTCTAATTGGAATTTTTGTTATTTACTCAAGTTTTGATCGGTGTATCTTCAAATTAAAGGTCGAGCGCGATAGATATTATTATTATGAACATCAATGCACAAGAAAAAAAATATCTACCGGTTTGTTTTTGAGAAAAGTAAGTAACGCCAAAGTAAAAGTTTATGTTTATAATAATTTCGCGTTACTTACTTTTCTCAAAAACAAACTGGTAGATATTTTTTTCTTGTGCATAGATGTTCATAATAATAATATCTATTGCGCTCGACCTTTAGTTTGAAGATACACCGATTAAAACTTGAGTAAATAACAAACAACTCAATTGTTACTCGGTCGGTATCAGGTTCTACTCCGGCCTACCGTTAATATTTTATTGGCCTCTTGATTAGATGAGTACAATCTTAGGCCATCACCAGGTTTCATTATTTGATACTTTTAGTTTGCCCAGTGGGACTTTTTATAATTTTTGTATTTTGCCCATTGGGACTTTTTTGTATATATTTTTGTGTTTTTCGGGTTTATTCCTACGGAAAAACTTCGAAAATTATTTTTTCTAATTTTTCCTAGGGAATCAAACCCCGGTCCACTGGGACGCAAGGTCAGTTGATTTTTACAACTGCACTTTTTCATCCCTTAGCGACGGAGCTCGTAAGTGTGTTCTGTGTACAAAGCACATGAAACAGAGGTGCTCGTTTGAAAAACAGCCAAGAGCGGGACTCGATCCCGGTTCCCCAAGAATACGAATCCAATGCTCCTACCGACTGTGCCACGGACCGGCTCATGGTGATAGTTCAGTACACTTCGTATATAAGTCTGATCCATCTGACAATTACTAAAATGCGCGCATGTTTACTAGCGACGTTTGTGGCGTTACGTTTATATTAGGTTCGATATGATATAGGTCAGGTTAATTCACAGCAATCGAATAAATATAGACATTTTCAAACACATAATACAATTCATTTATATATTTTCTTACTTGTATGTTATTTGAAAAAATTTGTTTATAATATATTTAATATCTAAATAAAAACTGATAAAAATTATTAATAATTGATAAAAAAATTAAAAACTAATATAAATGAACTAAAAATATTATTTTGTAATAAGAATAGATAAAATCGGATAAAAAGGGATAAAATCTATTATATATAAAATCTTTTATTCAATTTCATTACTTATTATTGTATTTCATCCATTTTTATCCACTTTTATCCATTTTTATTACCTTTTTTCATTTTTTATTATTTATTATCATTTATTATTAATTGATTTTTAAAATCTTTTTCGCTAGGGTAGACGATGAAATTTCTTCGATTTCATTCAATTCTATGGCTGTAATGGCATAAGATATAATTCTTTTATGAAAATTTTTAATAACTATATTTGTTTTTGCTTTAACGGCAGGCCGGAGTAGAACCTGATACCGACCGAGTAACAATTGAGTTGTTTGTTATTTACTCAAGTATTAATCGGTGTATCTTCAAAATAAAGGTTGATCGCAATAGATATTATTATTATGAATATCTATGCATAAGAAAAAAAAAATCTACCGATTTGTTTTTGAGAAAAGTAAGGAACGCCGAAGTAAAAGATTATGTTCATAATATTTTCGCGTTCCTTACTTTTCTCAAAAACAAAGCGATAGATTTTTTTTTTCTTGTGCATAAATATTTGTAATAATAATATCTATTGCGCTTAACCTTCAATTTGCAGATACACCGATTAATACTTGAGTAATTAACAAAAATGCCAATTAGACAAGGACAGCGAATCCAGCCTGCTCTTAAGACATTGCCAACGAGTCGCACTTTCAATCAGATGAGCTACTTGCACTTAAACTGGTAACTGGTCAGACCATTTATCAGTTACTTGCTCTGTAACTAGTTACTGGTGCAAGTATTCTCAATTACTTGACCATTTCAAATCAAAAAACCATTTCCTTATTTACAACTCTGGTAACTGGTAAATGGTCAAAACAGTTGGCAGTAAGCGGGTGGGTAAATGTTAAATGATTCAACCAGTTTGCAGTTACTACATGGGTAAATGGTAAATGGTCGGAGCAGTTACAGAGCAACTGGTAAATGGTTAGACCAGTCAGCAGTTACTGGGTGAGTAACTGGTAAATGGTCTGACTAGTTTCCAGTTACAGAGCAAGTAACTGGTAAATGGTTTGATCAGTTCCCAGTTACAGAGCAAGTAACTGGTGAATGGTCCGACCATTTCAAGTTACTTATCTTGTAACTACCAACTGGTCCGACCATTTACCAGTTACTTACCCAGTAACTGGTAAATGATCCGACCATTTCAAGTTACTTACCTAGTAACTATCAACTGGTCCGACCATTTACCAGTTACCCATCCAGCAACTGGTAAATGTTCCGACCATTTACCAGCTGCTTATTCAGTAACTGAATACAGTCACAACCCTGCTGACGAGCATCCTTTATCCTTGACCAATCACCAAGTGATCCGACAGGCGTTACGTCTAATACTCCAACATACCAACACCCCTGCTATCCAAAATCCGCTTAATTTGTGTATAACGGACCTTCCAATAGACTAACGGTTGTTGTAACTAATAATGCTTTTCTTATCAAGAGGACGCTGGATCTCACTATCCTTTTTTATTTAAAAAATATAAGTTTTTGGAAAAACTGGTGATTATTGATAAAAATTAAGACTTGTCCGCAACTTGTACAGTAAAAAGCAATATTTTTTCTGATGAAGACAAATCAATGTTGATGCTTTGTTTTCAAGAAAAGTTTGACATACTTAAAAAATCATAATTTAGGCTAGAGAATATGATTTTTTAAGTATGTTAACCTTTTATTAAAAACAAAGCATCAAAATTAATTTGTTATCAGAAAAAATATTTCTTTTTACTGTACAAGTTGCGGACAGTTCTTAATTTCTATCAATAATCACTAGTTTTTCCAAAAACTTACGTTTTTTAATTATAAAAGGATAGAGGGATCCAACATCCTAATGTCAAATGTAAAATATGCATAACAAGTAACACAAGCATGCGACTAACCTTCAACCCTAGCAAAACATATTTTTCATTACACTTTCTGTTTTAGGTAAACGTAAGAGAAGCAACCAATCCAACAAACACCGGCCATATCCTCCGACTCCAATGACGGCCTATGGTATGGCCATGCTTGGCCAACCGTACTGTCTACATTATGGGGCAGTAACAAAACAAAAATCAACCTACCTACAGGGGGAGCAAACGGAAGAGAACCCCACTCCTCCTGTGAAGACGGATGAGTTGACGACTTCCAAGCAAATAAGAAGAAAATACAGAATTATAATTAGTTTAACCTATCTATTGATTTTTTTTCTCATTGAAGTAGCTTACTTAATTTTATAATTTTTTTTTTATTCAACAAAAGATTTTTGAATTGTTTTTTACATTAATTAGACTTATTAAACAAATTTGTTATCTTTGCGTTTGCCAATTATATTTAAAATTTTCCAGGTTAAAAAAATTACTATTTGATTATAAACGATTTCAAAATTAAGTTCAGAATCGTACTTTTCTTTTTTTATTTTACGAATAGAAATTCAAAATTGATTCTGTAAAGTGGGATCCTATCCATATTACATCTCCAACAACATCATTATAATGTCAAATTATTCCAACGAATTTAACTTCTGTCCCACTTGCTATTTTATTATTTTTCTTCGTAATTATTGTAATTTCTGTTTCGTCATGCAGATTTTCTTGGATTTCCTGGTACTTGCTCGTTCCATGACCATCTATTACTGCCGGGGACGGCAGACTTTCTTAGTAAGTGGGGGTGTTAAGTGACGAAAAGACAACTTGTAAAAATTTTTATTATTTTTATTTTCTTGAAGTAATTTTGAATATTACTTCAAGAATATTTTAACACAGTAAAGAAAAAGGTAGCCTGAAAGCGTTCAAGGCTACTCTTTTTCTCCACCTTATCAGTTTCCGAGAACTCGCCTTGTAACTATCGACAAGGGAAAGTTGCCATTGTCTCTCTTCAGTTTGCTTTGCTAAGGAGAGTGGGGGCGGCGGCGATCTTTCTCACGAGTGATTGAAGTGAGATTGACAGGAAGAGAGAATCGGATCTTTCTTTTTCTCGCTTTCTTCTTCTTCTTTTGAGTGGGAGCCGTTGAAGTGAGACTTCAACTGCTTGCACTCTCATCAATGAGATGTGCGCGACCAGGCCTAAGCGACAGTTCGATTGCACTGGAGCCCGCGCGGCTGCAGCCACTATCTTTATAAATTTTTCTTATTTTACTTTCTACTCTTGCGTTCGAAGTCAAGATATTTTCTTTCTCTTTCCGGGTTTCTCGTATTTTCTCGCGCGATTTACTTTTGTTAATGGTGATTTTTCTAGTAGCATCTCAGTGAATTAAGTGTCAATTATTTATTTCCTCTCTTTTCTTTTATTAAAATTTTTAATTGATTTCTTTTTATTAATTGTTCTTTTGCATTTAATTTTTACCGCTTTATTGTGCGCGCGTTATTTTTATTTGCCTTTGAAATTGTGAGGATTATCCATCACCCAGCCTTCTCAGCGAGCAAGCAATAGGAGGAGTCCAGGAAAGCCAGCAATGTCATTCCACTGGCCAACACGATGTACATCAAAAAGATAAGTGTTTCCATTCATAATAAAACTGCTAGTTGAAGTTTAGCTCGAATTGATCGAATGTAATTATTTACGCAACCTCATTCATAAACACTACTCATTTTCCCGCTTGAAAATTTAGTTTTTGGGGCTGGTATTTGTGTAAAGAGGTGAAACTTTTTAAGCGCAACCCCGCCTTAACAAATATGAAAAACAATTTCCTATTGTTTTAGCGTTTGCGATAACTATGAATAAATCTCAAGAACAAAGTTTTTAAAATGTGGGTAAATATATTAAAAACCTTTATTTTCTCACAGTTGCTCTTTCGCACTGTGAAAATGCAAATAAAATATTTATACAAAATGAATCAGAAAATAATTATTCTATACCCAATATAGTGAGGAAAGAAATATTAGAAAAATATTACTACTATTATATTAAAGTGAAGAATTGAGACTTTTTTTTCTAATGTGAATATCTTTTACATTATTGTCACATACATACATACACATACACACGTGCAGCATTAACATATACATACACACATACACATACGCACGTGCATCATTAACATATACATACACACATACACATACATACATACACATTCACACATATACACATATACACATATACACATATCCAAACGCATACACATACTTATATACACACACAAACATACACAATATCCGTCATTCCATCTCTCCGTCTCAGACTCTCCATTTCAGGCTCTATGTCTCCCTCTCTCCATCTCCATCTCTCCGTCTCCGTCTCTCCGTGTCTCCGTCTCCGTTTCTCCGTCTCCATTTCTCCGTCTCCGTTTTTTCGTCCCCGTCTCTCCGTTTCCGTCACTCCATCTCCGTCTCCATCTCTCCGTCTCTGTCTCCGTCTCCGTCTCTCCGTCTCCGTTTCTACGTCTCCATTTCTCTGTCTCCGTTTCTCCGTCTCCGTTTCTCCGTCTCCGTTTCTCCGTCTCCGTTTCTCCGTCTCCGTTTCTCCGTCTCTATCACTTCGTCTCTCCGTCTCCATCACTCCGTCTTCGTCTCTCCGTCTCCATCACTCCGTCTTCGTCTCTCTGTCTCTCTGTCTCCGTCTCTCCGTCTCCGTTTCCTTGTCTCCATGTGTCTCGGTTTCTCTGTCTCTGTCTTTCTGTCTCCATCTCTTTATCTTCGTTCTTCCATCTTTGTCTCTTCGTCTCCGTTTTTTCGTGTTTGTCTATTTATCTCTATTTCTCTGTTTTTGTCTCTTTGTTTCTGTTTATCTGTCTTTGTCTCTTTATTTCCGTCTTTGTCTTTTTGTTTATGTCTCCATCCTTCCGTCTACGTCTCTTTGTCTGCGTCTCTCTGTCTCCATTCTTCCGTTTTCGTCTCTCCATCTTCACCTCTTCATCTCTTTGTCTCCGTTAATTTATCTTTGTTTCTCTGTTCTGTGTCTCATTCTTTCGTCTCTGCCTTTTTGTCTGCGTCTCCCTGTCTTCCTTTTTATAAAATCATTCCGTGACTCCGATGCCACCCTTTGACTCTGTTTCTTTGCTTCTGCTCATACACACGTACGTTAAAACATTGATGCTGATGTTTGAGTTGATGATGATGATAATGATGAAGATGATCATGATATGTTAATCGTTCAATGAATTTCAAATTTCACTTTTCGTTTCAGATCTATTTATAGGACTCATCAGTAAAGCTTCGCGAAAGAAGACAATTCAAATAAATAGCCATCATTATAGTTTATTCTGATTTAAAAAAAATTTCTTGATAAATATTTTCACTTCTGAATCAATATTTGTCATTAATTGAAAGCATTTCGAGAAATCATCAACCAAAGCTTTTATTGAGGACGCATCAAGGCTTGATTCTATAGTAATTATTTTTAATTATATTTTCTTGTATTATTTGATTTATTCACATTGTCTTCTTTATTATAACAGATCCTGCTTTAGACGTTACTTTTGATAATAATCTCAGTTCTTTTTTGCTTAGCACTAATATTAATATCCGTGAATTTTTTACTACACATCGCTTATAATAGCAGCCGCGTTTTTTTAACTGCACAGCCCTCAAAATAGCAGATGCGATTTTGTTATTACATAGTGCTTACAATGGTTGTTGTGTTTTCTAACTACACAGCATTTACAATAGCAGCCGCGTTTTTCTAACCACAGAGCGCTCAAAAAATCTGCTACGAATTTTTAATTACACAGCGCTTACAATAGTTGTTGCGTTTTTCATCTTCAGCTCTTAAAATAGTAGCTGCGTTTTTTAAACCAGATAGTGCTCTGAAAAGCAGTCGTGAACTTCTAATTACATAGCGCTTATAGTAGTTTTAGCGTTCTTCCCCATCACAGCACTTACAATAGCAACCATTCTTTCAGCCACACAGCATTTAAAAAAGTAATTGTTTTTCGATGGCACAGAACTCACAATAGTAGCCGTGATTTTTAACCACACAGCGCTAAACTCTACCTTATAATTTTTAATTTTTTTATATTTAATGTTATATTAGAGTTTCAAATATGTTTGATTTTGTTTTCTTATTCATTATATTTAATTGCTTTCTCATAGAGAAAGCATTGTATCGATAAAAAAAATTTTTTTCTATTTTTTCATTAATTTGTACATATTTGAACTCGGTGAGTCGAAAAAAGTGGTTTCCAGAAAATGTCTGTATGTATGTGTGTGTGTGTGTGGATGTATGAATTCAGTTAGTAAACTGTATCTCGAGAACTACTCGATGAATTTGCTTCTAATTTTGCATGGAATTTAGTTTTGTGACTAACTTGCTGGGAAGCTATTGATAATTGGTTCTTCTAGCGTAGTTTTCATTTTAAAGTTTAAAAAAAAAACAAAAAAAAAAAATTCGATTTTTCGTTTTTTGGTTTTTTTTTTCGTTTACTACTCGATGAATTTGCTTCAAAATTTGCATGGAATTTATTTGTGATTGCCCGGATAAAATAAATTTTTAAAAACTGATTTTTTTAGCTTAGTTTTAATTTTAGAGCATTTTAAAATTAAAAAAAAAATGTTTCTATTTATTAAGCCAATAAAATCTTAAAAACGACTCGATGGATTTACTTCAAATTTTTCATACAATTCAATTTTTCGATGAACTGATGCGGAAGTTATTGAGAATTGGTTTTCTTAGCGTAGTTTTTTTTTAGAAACATTTTAAGAATTTTAAAAAAATTTCGATTTTTCATTTTTTTTGTATTTTACGTAAACTACACGAAGAATTTGTTCGAAAATTTGTATGAAACTTAATTTCGACTGCCAAAAGTATAAAAAATTTTGTAAACTAATTTTCTTAGCGCAGTTTTAATTTTAGAGCATTTTTGAAATTTTTTAAAAAATTTTTATTTTTAATTTTTTTCTATTTTACGAAAACCATTTGATAGATTTGCTCTAAAATTTGTATGCAATTAATTCGCTACTGTCTGAAGAAAACAAGCTTTGAAAAACTAATTTTCTCAGCGCAGTTTTAATTTTAGAGCACTTTGAAAATTTTCAAAAATATTTTTATTTTTCATTTATTTTCTATTTTGCGTAAACCATGCTATGAATTTTCTCCAAAATTTTTATACAATTAATTCGCTATTGTCTGAAAAAAATAAGCTTTTGAAAACTCATTTTCTTAGCGTGGTTACAATTTTAGAGAATTTAAAAAATTTTTTAAAAAATTTCGATTCTTCTTTTCTTATTTTTTTTTATTCTACGTAAAGTACTCGATAGATTTGTTCTAAAAATTACAGGGAAATTATTTGCGACTGCCAAAAGAAGGAAAATTTTCAAAAATTGATTTTCATAGCGTAGTTTTAATTTTGGAGCATTTTTAAAATTTTGAAAAAGAAATTTTGAAAAGAAAATGTTATTTATTTAACCAGTTAGATCTCGAAAATTACTCGATGGATTTGCTTCAAATTTTGTATACCATCTATATTTTTGTATAACTAGACGGGCAGCTATTGAAAATTGGTATTCATAGTGTAGTTTTTTTTTATAGAGCCATTTTAAGAATTTGAAAAAATTTTCAATTTTCAATTTTTTTTGTATTTTACGTAAGTTACTTGATGAATTTGCTTTGAGATTTCCATGAGAATAATTTGCATCTGCCAAAAGAAGGATAACTTTTATAAACCGATCTTCTTAGCGTAGTTTTCATTTTAGAAAATTTTATAAATTTTCTTAAAAAATTTTCATATTTCAGTTTTTTTTCCATTTTACGTAAAGTACTCGATAGATTTGCTCTAAAATTTATATACAAGTTATTTGCTACTGTCTTTATAAACCAAGTTTGAAAAAAATAATTTTCTTAGCGTAGCTTTTTAATCACTTCTTTTGATTTCTAAGTAACTCTCGAAAATTTATAATAGTACTACTGATTTAGATGTTGACTTGTATTATTACATTCAATTAAGTATTTAAATATAATCATTATTAAATATTATAAATTAAATTGTTTTTCAATAAATGGGAAAAATATTTGAAGAAGAAGAATGAATTTCGTTGTCATCGTTCTTTTAAAGTACAAATTTATTAATAAATATTAATGTTAGACAATTTTTTTATATTAAAATCACATTTGAAGAAATATAAAAAAAATAATGAAACTCAAAGAGCTCTATGAGAAAGCATTCCGCCAAAGCACTTGGCAGCGTTTTTTTGTATTGTGGTTTTATAATATTTCTTTGTAAGCGATGTTTGTATAGACTATTTTATCTTAAACTTCTCTTGATTTTTCAGTCAATATTTTCAATTTTTTTTATTAGTTGTCTTTGAAAGTGCCACGTATAACTGCCCATGACTGAAAATTGGTGTTGGTTAATACACTCCTACTTTTTTAAATGGTTGTCCTTGCGACTTATTAATAGTCATTGCATGAGCAAGTTTCACAGGAAATGGTTTTCTGGTCATCTAGAATGGCAGTTCATCATTTGCTGATAAGGTCATACGTGGTAAGAATATAGTGCTCCCTTTTTTACTTCCTGTCAATATTTACGCAATAATAGTAAATTGTTTTAATTTCGTTATTACGAATCGAGTTACGATTCAAGGTCCTTCATTCAAATTAACATTTCTTAGAAGCATTACGATAGCTTCTCTTTTTAATTGTCATCTATGTGGAGGTGAATTGTTGGGCGTTAAAGAATTTCAAAATTCTGTCGGTAAAATTACATCTAAACTTTCGCCATTTACATCATTTGCAGAGTCAATGCTCAAGTACTCTATTACTGGTTTATTTATTTTTGATAAAATTTTTTCATTCATTTCTATTACATCTACGTTTTCGGTGCTAATATAATATTTTTGTAATAGTCACAATTTTCAATATTTATATTATGCGCGTAAATTTCATCAATTAGATTGCCCTTTGACAATATTTCTTTTGGAATTGGTATCACTTTGTGGCGATGCAATTATAGTTTGTTTATTGTTAAAGTATTTTTATTCATCGATCCGGTTGTCATGTAAACAAATTTTATTTATTTATTGTATAAAAATATTGATTATTCTTCTGCCACCTGTACTCTAATAAACAACTATTTAATTTGTATAATTTTTGTTGTCATTTATAATATCTCAATTATTTATTGACTTCATAAATTGGCATAGCTTCATTTTCGTTTTCATATTTTAAATGAAAATTACCATTTCCTATATTGAGTAACCAATTTTTAATTGTTTTCTATGTATTTCTGTAAGGTAGATACATCTTTCTATCTATTATCTAAGCAGCTTCAACGTGAAAAAGAATCTTTCTCTTTGTTTTGGATTAACTTAGTACATTCTGGTTAGAATATGTCTTATAGTTTTTATTCTTTTTGTCCATGTTTTATGTATTCGATTAAAATTATAATTTTGCGGTATATCAGAACAAAAGTGATTATGTGCCTCTAGGTCACTTTTATTAAGTTTAATCCACGCTGTTAGTGTTGTATTTACATTTTTCTTATCAATTTCGTGTTTGTATCCTACTTTAAAATACGCATATTGTTCATTTCCATTATGAACGGCTAATCTTTAGACTGTATGAGAAAGTTCACAAATATTATATTCCCATACGCGATGCATAGCTTCTGGTGGGCAATCGTATCTTGTGTTTATATATTGTTTGGTTTTATTATAAAACATATCCAAATCATCCGTTTCATCCGTTTCATCATTATTATTATTACTTTCAGTATTTATTTCACTTGCTTTCATTTCGATAAATGCACAATCATGTCCTTTAAAGCAGTATTTAAATAAGAATTTTATAACTTCTATAGTTGAACATAATTCAATATTAATATGACAGTTAAACTTTAGTAATAAATACGGGTTATCAGAAACCACAAATCTATTGTTATCTGTCTCTCTTATATATATATCTGCTCACTTGTTTTTTGTGTATAATATCTTATTTCTATTATTTCTTCGTCGATAAATAGGATAACTATTTGTCATTATTGTAGTTTTATTAAATCGTTTCGGAAAATTTTTTGGACACTTTCCTGATTCTTTATCCATACAAGGTGAGTTTTTATTCTGATCTTCACAAGGGCCAAGTATCATAAATTGCTTAACTAAGATTTTGATATAAGGAACGCGGACTTCCAGTAAAAGTCGATGGTAATATAAACATTTTTCTTATACTATGATTGTCAATAATAATTATTCACTAAAGCTTTTATTAAAGCTTATTAATTTACAAAAAATTAAAAAATATTTTATTTTAATGCAGTATAACATAATGATATAAATATGTGAAACAAAATTGAATACATATTTTATATTGAATTACTATTGTCAATGAAATTAGCAAATTTATATATAATAATATAATATATGAAAGTGCAAGCGAGCGACGTTAGGAGCGAAGTAAATTTTGCTCGTATTTATTATAATTTAACATGAAATTTTGAAAATTTATTAATATTAAATTTTATATTTCAACATTCATTATTTTCAACAAATTATATAATAAATTAATTTTTATTTTCTATAGGTCACATTTATATTAATTAATAACTAATACTAATGTTATAAAATATTAAAATAATCATAATGTTAATATGAAAATTAATAATATGAATTCAAATATATACATAAATTATATACGAAATAATAACAAAAATGATGGAATGGAATCCAATTTACGGCAATCATATTGAAGTAGATAATGCCATTGATCAACAAATGATAGAAGATTTAAATAATCAAATTAAAGACCATTTAAATTATAAAAATAAATACGAACATTATTTAGAAAGCCCAAATGATATTCCAGATGATAGAAACATTTCTCGATTAAATAATATTATCAATTCATACATTGGCGAGAGTAAAGAAAAATTTGAATACAATAATTGGAATAAAGTACCAGAATATTACAAATGTTACGGTAATAAAATAATAGAATATAAAATCCAAATACATGAACCGATAGCAAAATATTATTTTAATCAAAATCATCAAATTTCATTCGGGTCAAAGGGTATAAAGTATTCAGACAGGACAGAAACTTGCGTGGTGGAGGAGTTGCTTTGTATGTTAAAGACAATTTAAAGTGCACTATTTTGGCTACTTCGGATACTTAAACTAATCATAGTGAAGGTAAACCGGAGGTACCTGAGTATATTTTTTGTTCCGTGCAATTGGGCAGCTCCGAAGCCGTGTTGGTTTCTGTTATTTATCGACCTCCTGCAATTTCCTTTTTAAAACTACTGATTTTTTGGATAACTTAAGAAATTTTGCTTCCGAATACTCTCATAAAATTATAATGGGAGACCTGAATGCCGATCTCCTGCGTGAGAGCAGTGATGCCAAATTTATTAATAAATTGTCGGCTGAGCTTTCGTTGACCCCTGTTGTGTCAAGCACATATTATATGCTGATGACCTCCAAATTTATACTCAGGTTCCTTATGAACATCTGAATGAAGCTATTATGCAGAGGGCAGCCAGGGCGGTGTCGGGGTGGGCTGTCGATGCTTCTGTCACATTAAATGCAAGCAAAACTAAGGCGATCGTTTTTGGCAGTAGTCGTTTTATTAATGACTTTTATGCTGGTGAGCCAAGAACGATTAAGCTTGAGGGAGGTGTCGGCATCTCTTTCTCTGATACCGTTACGAGCCTTGGTGTTGTGCTTGACGCTAAGTTGTCTTGGGAGCCGCATATTAATATGGTGACTAAAAAATTTAATAGGATAATGTATAGTTTACGGTACTTTCGTCGGTACATCACTGAGGCCCTGCGTAAGCCACTCGCAGCCGCCTTGCTATTTCCGCACCTCGACTACTGCTCAGTAGTTCTGCTTGATGCTTCGCAGGGGTTGAGAAGACAATTACAAAGACTACAAAATTCATGTGTGAGATATGTATTAGGCGTAGGATTGGGCGATCATATCTCTCCTCATAGAGCTGCGCTTGGTTGGCTGCGTACTGATTCAAGGAGACAGTATTTTATGGCTGTACTTATGTACAAAATCGTGCGCATGAATAC
Organism: Anastatus disparis; assembly: GCA_017163975.1. Classification (NCBI taxonomy): domain Eukaryota; kingdom Metazoa; phylum Arthropoda; class Insecta; order Hymenoptera; family Eupelmidae; genus Anastatus; species Anastatus disparis. The sequence goes on from JAFFSR010000391.1 coordinate 1,128,256, forward strand.
TCCCGAGTATCTAGTGAGTCTCTTTACTAGATATGTACCTAGGGTAGCCACTAGGGGAGAGATTAAGGACTTCGCGGTGCCCTTCATGCGTACTGAGACTGGAAGAAATTCCTTTCAAGTTCAAGGTGCGCATTTTTGGAACTCCCTGCCTGCTTATATTAAAAATCTTCCATCGCTCGGCAGGTTTAAGTCGGCTTTGAGGACGTACTTACTCGACCTCGAGTGAAATTAATTTTAAGTATTTTAATTTTTGTGTTAATTTATTTTGTTTTGTCCTATATATAGATTTAAGGTGTAAATGTATTTATTAGCGTAAATGATGGATGCATGTATGCGGAAAGTATGAGTGGTTCTGTTTTTATTAGAAGTCATGACATCTTCGGTATTGTTTTTATTCTTTAAATGTAATTATTATTTTATTTTTTAATAATTTACTATTACTTTGTTATTGTATTGTTCAATTTTATAGTATTGTCCAATTTTATTTTTATTGATGTCATGACAGTGATTCCTCTTTTAAATTATGTATTTTAATTCTATGACTGATAGATATTTAAGACTGTTTTTCATTGTAATTTATGTTTTCTGCGTGTATTTAGAAAAGTCTGTGATATCACTTTTACATGGTGACTTACTGATACAGTATTATATATTAATTTTAAAAATTGACTGTGATATCTTATCTTATTATGTGCAATACTTTTTATAACATTATTACTTACTATTTCATGTATTACACGCCTTTTTGTACTCTTTTTACAAACTAAATAAATATCTATATCTATATCAAATTTATTCTGAATATTTATTAAGATAAGTTAATATTATTAAGAAAATATTAAAGATTAAAAAATTATAAAAGTAAGTATTGTACAAAGTAAGTCTAATATTTCACAATTATTTTATTTTATATATATACAAATTGATATAATTTTCAATAATTTAGAATAATGTAATGATTTAATGATCTTATAAATATTAAAACTGATTACGTCACTTATTTTTGAATATTAAAGTGAAATGATTTCTAAATTTTACTAAAAAATTTTTTATATATCTTACAAAATATAAAAATAAGTCAAAAAGATATTAAAAAGGAATTATACCAAAATAATCCTATAAATCTTAAGATATAAATAAATATCATAATGTATCAAATATAATATTAACAAAATTTTTATCAAAAGTAATTATTTAAAAATCTTTTTATGATTTTAAATTTATTGTAACTTTGATCAATAATATTTTTTAATTAATAATAAATTATTTCTTCACTTATATTTTGAACAATATCAATATTTGTATTCATGTACAATACATGAAATAAATTATAAATATAAAACATGATGTTATATGATCTAGAAAACAAAGTGGTTTTTAGGGCTTCTGGTGAGGGTTTCCACTAATCAAATAATCTAACGCTCCGTAACGGTACCTCCATACTTCACACAATTAAAATGCATAAGCTGTCTCAACTGGGCACACTAGAAATGAAATTGCATTTTAGGATCATTTAATTATTTCATCACGAAGACATATTAATAAAAAACAATGTCCTGAAAATTTTTCGAAAAATTTGCATTTTTTAAAAAATTATTAAAAAATGAAGTTTGAAGTCGTTTTTTTCAAAATTCAATTTTTCGCTAAATATTATATGAAAGTTTACAAAATTTTCATGCTTAGTGCAAAACTATTGTTACGTGGGATTTTTGATACGCACTCCTATGGGGAGTATGAGGATGCAAAATAATTACAAGAGAATTAATATAAGTTAACTGGTATTTATTATAACCCAAAAATACAGTGAGAGAGAGATTAGTTACTTCTGTACTCTAGCGCGTCCGGCGATGGTCTGTCGCTCGTCGTCGTCCAAAACGACGATGTAAGTTGCCCGCGACGAAGTGCCGAATCAGCACTTCGCGCATCGTGCGACTCTTGGTCCGGAAACTCGGAGTCGCATTTCTCTGAGTTTCTACCTTATTTTATGTTTTATATTATAATATGCGTACAATATAATGTACGTAGCACGTCCGAGGCCGCGAGGCTTCGGCCCCCGAAGCCAAGAACGTACACATGAATACAATAAAAAATTTATTAAACTTAAGTCCCTAAAGTGTAATTGGTACTTTTTTGTGTACCTACACGAGCCGATGCCCGTCCTATCTTACAAAAATTTCTAACTTATTCTATTTGTTTGTGTTAGTGTTGTGTTGTTTGCGTTCTAATTTATTCTACTGTTTTATTTTTAAATATTTTTTCATTTAAACTACGAATTTATGGTCTCTCTCTTTTTTCCAAAAAGATATATGACATAATAAAATATTTTACAAAATTGTACAAAAATTAAAATGAATTTTAAATTAATAAATAATATAGCTTTAAATACAAAATTCATTATCTTATTTTCTAATGTTAAGAGATGTTTCTTCTGAAGATACACGTGCGCATCATGTTGCACTCTTGATAAGATAAGAAGCCTTTCACATCACGAAATACATTCTTTCTCGGATGATATTTAATTTTATTCTAAAGTGATTTAAAGAACCTTCTACTTGTTTTTGTGTGGGTTTGAAGCGGGATTCAAACTCCTTTTTTTTGTTGAATTTTTATGATAAAATTTGTACATCATTTTTCAGTAATTGTATGATTTATCTGAAACAAAAACTAACTTATTAGTAGAAAAGGGTCCCCCCTCTATTTCTAACTGTTTAACCGTCATTTATCTATTTATTTTTTTGATTCCTCCTTCCTTATAAAATACTTCTTTTTTTTTTTTTATTAAATTGATCACTGATTAATACTCTATCATGTATCCTCAAAGCTGCGTCTTACAAAAAAAATTTATTTATTAACTCTATGTGTTCTCTTTGACGCTTTTGTTTATCTTTTTTTTTTGTGTTAACATTATCGTTTAAGAAGCGTTGCGTCAACTAGAATATGGCCACGGTTCCGACCACGGTTGGCTTGATAATCGCCTTTTTTTCTAAAATTTTACTTGCTTCCAGTATTTTCTATGTATTATTATTTTAATTTTATAAGCAATGTTATTCAACTCAAAAAACTCTTTTCATTTTGGATTTTCATTTTACTTCTTTTTCGAATAACTTTATAAAGGATACTTGCGTTCGATTCCCATGGGTTTTTTGGGATATGTTCGGTTGTTAAGGTGATATATTTTTTTCAGATCTTAGTCCTTTAGCTGAGTTCTTAATAATTTATAATTATTATTAATATTCAACTTCTTTTATCACGAAGTTGATAACACATACATATAATAGTTCACTGTATTTAACAGTCTTTTTTTTGCTTTTTTTTCTTAACTTTTATTTCCAATTTTTTTTGCATGTTTTATTTGATTAAACTATGCATGGCATGTTGCTTTATTTACAACATAGAGAAGGTTATCTTCTCGTTATAATTTTTATGTACATTTTATTTATTCTTTTTCTTTGAACTCATGCATGTTATTACCTTATTTTTTTTTATTCATTGGACTTATATTTTCCATAAGGGGTAAGGGGTAAAAGGATACTCATAGGGAATCTTAGGCGAGATCCTGCATTTCTTTTATAGTTGTTATTATTATTTGAGTTGCCTAACCTTTGCTAATTTTACAATTTTGTTGATAATAAAAATATTTTTATCAAAATTATCCTCAAAAACGATTAGCTAATTTATTATTTTTATTTATTAGTAAAAAACGTTTCTTTTTCTCTTGCGGCCAATTCTTTTGACGCTTTGCTGTACAACTGAATCTTATCTACTAATTATTTTTCTTATTTATTTTTTGCTTTTATTCAAAAGATATTTGATTTTTTTTTTACTTATACAATATTTATTGAAACGTCGCACCTTTAAGGATATCTTATTATTCTCATTTCTTAATTTCAACCATTATTATTAATTTTCATTTTTTTTTATATATTTTCTATTTTCTTCTGTAAAATAAGCAGTGATCATCTGTCGTTCTTTCTTTTTCCTCGTCCGAAGGCCGCGGAAAAAGAAAAAAAATAAAACTTATAGCTATATCTTAATAATTTTAATTGTGTTCCTTCAAAAGGAAAGAGGTTTTATGTTATAATAGTTACTCGTTGGTTTTATCTGTTTGATTCTATTCGCGTTTTTAGCATTATATTATGTTTCGCGTGGTTTATTTTTTCGATTTTAAAAGGCCCGCCGTATTGAACATTGTGTTTCTCTTTTCGCTCTTGCTTTAATAAATATACGTTTTCTCCTTTACGAAAATTTTTGGTATTTAATTTAACATAATTCTGCAATGGTTCCGAGGACTCGTTATCTAGTAGCTTCCAAGGTGGTTTCTCGCGCGGCGGCCTTGCATTCTTTACAAGGCAACGCTCGAGCGCATCACTTATCTTATGTGATTGACTCTTTTCTCCTTGCGCCAGTACGTCTGTCGTAGGTGTAATAGGAGTACCTGGCTCTTTGATATTATTATCGCGTTGTTCGTTGTCGTTTTCGCTTGAAGCTGTACTTCCTTCGTTTTCTTTATTATTTTGATGTCTTTTGATTATATTATTTTTTCTCGTATAAAGGTACGGTGTAAAATGCCTTCCTTTTAAATGTAAATGAATAAAATCGTTCGAACTATTTGCCTTGAAATGACAATATAGCGTTTCATCATAGTCTGTTATAAAATGTACGCAGATATTTTGATTAAACTCGCACGAAAATATAAATACACAATCAACATCTGCGTGTCTTGTGCGTGACGTTAATATAGCTTCTGCTGTTTGCGGATCTCCGCATGCACCTAATGATATTGCGTCTAATAAAATATCTCTCAATTCATTTGCGGACATTCCTAAATTACATACTTTTATTACTGAGTGCAAAAAACAATTACCGTCTTTTGGTATATTGTCATCCCTTATCAAATCCAACCAGTATTGTGCACATTCATCACTTGCATCATATACCTCAAATACACCTGCACCATCATTAAAAGAATTACTCCAACTTATTGGTCCATTTTCGTCATCGTATTGTACTGTTTCTATTATATTCATATGCTCATTTTCTTCGTCGGTTTTTTCTTCTTCTTCAAGGTCTTGCGACTCAGTCTCATCTAAATTATTTTTATCTAGCTCTACGTCACCCTCATTCTCTTCCCGCTCCATGCTTTCGTCTTGCGACTCAGATTCACTGACGTCATGCTTATCTCTCTCGCTTTCACTCTCACTTATAATTTCTTTTTCTTGATTTTTATTTGTATCTTGTACCTCAAACTCGTCCTCGAAATATGAACCTTTGTCTGTTTCACTGTCAATAATTTCGACTTCAGAACTTATTCTTAATGATTTTTTCTCTTTATCTTTTTCTAAGCTTATGTCTGGTACTAATTTGTAGTATTCTCTTGGCATTTGAGGTCGAAATTTTTCTCGCTCATTAAAATCTGTTTGATTTATTATTTCTTGAGGTACATTGCCTCTTAGCGCTTCTGCTACTTCTCCTGGTGTTTCTTCCCATATATTTATTTGTACACCTTCTCTACCATTTATCTCTTGTTCTTGCACATCAACTAAAAATCGAGCACTCATTTTTGTTATTATTCCTGGAATCATATTTAATATACTTCCTCGGCTACTTTCTTTACTTTGCGAAGTGTGTTGTGAATCATCCTGTGTCTCCTTCTCATTTTCTATTTTGATGATGTTGTGTTGAGATGTTTTTGATTTTACATTTATTGTTTCTAATGGCGATTCTACGTCACAGCTGTTTCTATTATTTTTCAATATACTTTTATTTTTTGATATTTCGCTCGCTGGCTCATACGTATTCTTTTCTTTTCTTGATGACACTGCATGTGGCTTATCTACTGGTGTACTCGCTGCAAGAATTCCTTCTCGCATGTTTGTGCTTTTTCGCATATATGCGAGCTTACCGTCGTCTTGTGCTTGACTTATTATATTTTCAGCTTGAATTAATTTTTTCTTTCTATCTGCTTGACTTTTACGTGTTTTTAACACTTTCTTATTTTGCCTTTTCCTTCTGTACGCCGATCTTTTCCAAGGGTCTTTCTTCCTTTTTGCATAATTCCAATTTTCTTCAGATCCGGTTATACTATTGATTTCTGACTCGTCACTTGTTTCTTTAATAAAGATTTTTTTTTTAGGATTATCAGAATTTTCTGAACTTGAATCTTCTTCTTTAGTTTTATTCGCATTTTTATTTATTGCGCGTGTAATAAAAATTCTTGCTGGCGGACCGCATTCGTTTGCGTTTGGTTCTTGATTTTCTTGCTTATCTGCTAGTTGATACATTTCTGCACGTGGTAATTCAGGATTTTCTTCGCCGTCTGCAATTACTGGATTTCTAGACAATGCATCAGCTGCATTATTTTTCCTTCCTGGTCTATACACTACATCAAACGTATATCCTCGTAAAGCTGCTTTTAGTCTATTAAATCTTAAATCGGGCTTTGTGCTCGTATGGAAATGCTTTAACGGTTCATGATCTGTAACTACTGTGAATTTTGTACCGTATAAATAAGGTCTAAACTGTTCTTTTGCAAAAACAACTGCCAACAATTCTTTGTCATATACAGTATATCTGAGTTCGCTTCCTTTTAAACATCGTGAGGCATAAACACAAGGTCGATCTTCGCCGATTTTTCCTTGACTCAATATTGCGCCTATTGCATAATCAGATGCATCTGTTGTTACTATAAATGGCTCACTTAAGTTAGGCGTGGCCAACATAGGCTCTTCGCATAGCTTCTCACGTAACGTGTCAAATGCTATTTGATGCTCTTCTAGCCATAAAAATTTCTCTTTCTTTGAACTTAATTTATGTAACGGTCTTGCTAGGCTTGCAAAATCTTTGACGAATCGACGATAATAACCAACAAAGCCTAAAAATTGCTTTACTTTCTTTTTATTTGTTGGTATAGAATAATCACGCACTGCTTCTATCTTTTTAGGGTTTGTTTTAATTTGCCCTTTTCCTACTATATGTATTAATACCTTTGCCTCACGTCTTAAAAATTGACATTTCTTTGGTTCTATTGTTAGATTAGCTTCCTCAATGCGTTTTAAAAATCTTTTAAATCTTACTGTATGCTGTTCTAAATTTTCTGCGTGAATTATTACATCGTCTAAATAAATCTCTAATTCTGAACTTTGCAAGCCTTGTAACGCTAGAGCCATTGCTCTGCTAAAGGTAATGGGTGCTTCGCATAATCCCATAGCCATACGCTTGTACTGATATGTACCCGATGGCCCTGAAAACGCAGTTTTCTGTGCGTCTTTTGCATCAATTTTCACCTGATAATAGCCGTCTTTAAGGTCTACGGCGGTAATATAATTTGCTGACGCTAAATTTTCTAAGATGTCACAAGTTAATGGCAGTGGATAGCAACTTCCCACAGTGATTTCATTTAGTTGGCGAAAATCTGTCACCAAACGCCAGCGTTTCCTGCCCTGAGGGTCAGGTTTCTTGTTAACTATCCATGCTGGGCTACTATAACTCGACATAGATGGTTCTATAATATCTTTTTTCAGTAACTTCTCTATTTCTTGCTGCATAATATTTTTTAATGCTATCGGATAACTGTATGGTTTCACACGTATTGGCTCCTCATGAATCGTTTTTATTTTATGTGTTAAAATATTTGTTGCTGGGAGCAACTCATCGTCTAGACCGAAAACGAAGGGGTTCTCGGATATCAACTCTCTGACGTGCATTTTTTCTTCTTTATTTAATTCTTCCAAATCTAACACTTCCATTATTTTTTCGACTCTTTCTTTTATTTCACATGGAGTTTTATTTGCCATGCATCTGTCTACATATTTTATTTTAACATCAGCACTTTCTTTCTCTGAATTTTGTTGCGCGTACTCCGACATTGCGTGTCTAATTTTTTTGCAATCGGAAACTTCGTTTCCTTCGCGGTTGCCGTCCTCACCGGCATAAAAATCGTTATCTTTTCTTATAACTTCGCATGGAAAAATTTCTATTTCTGGAGTCGGAATTTCAATATCTTTATGATTTGTATTTATACATACTGCGTATGCTCTACCATTTTTATTTTCTGTAATAAAATTTCCAAATAATATTCCTGGCCCTAAATTTTGAAGAGGCACCCAGCCTACTTCTACATCATTATTTATAACTTTTGCAGCAATAACGCGTCTCATTCTTGCGGGAATTTCCACTGTTTCCACCCGCTCAAAGGGAATCGATAATTTTATAAAATCAATGCACTTATGTACGGCATTTATATGTCCGTTGTGCTTACTAATAGTTTCCCAGCCTAGTAGCCCATCTGTTTTTACAGGAAAGCTATCTGGGACAATATGGACCCTACACTGTAGTCCTTGAAGAGTCATATCTGCTCTTCCTAACGTATCCATTTCTCCTGGTACGACGCCTGTAATCTCTAAAATATGCTGCCTATCTATACTCGTATTTTCATTTATACCTTTGGCCTTTATTACGAAAATATCTGCTCTTGAATCAACATAAAATCTTGCACTATTTTCTTTTAAATTTCGACTTTCCAGTTTGACAATAGGCGGATTACGCCCTGCGCACGCGAGTTTCATATTTATTGTGCACCTAATTTTTACATGCTTATTATTACTGTTATTTAATATATTCTGATCATTATTAATTAATTCCTGCCCGGCGCCTGAGGATTGCGGCGGACATCCTGCGAGTTTAAAGGCTCGTTCATTTTATCACTTTGATTATTTTCGTTTATCTTTGCGTTTGAATCCCGCTCTCTATCCGGGCCGCGCGTTTGATTCTCGTTCCTGTTATATTGATATCTCTCACGACTGTTGTCTCTACTACGACCTCTATTAAAACCTATATCATTTCTATTATCGTTACGTGCATAATTATTATAACGCGGCGGTCCTTGCGCATTATAATTATATTCATTATTGCGTGAGTCATAGTTTCTGTTCCTATTGAACCCACTGTTAAATCTGCTATAATTATTTCTGTAATTACTATTAGCATTCACATTGTTATAATTATTATTAGAATTATTTCTGCCATAATTATTATCAAAATTTCTATTGTAACTATTACTATCAAAATTTCTATTGTAATTATTATTATTGAAATTTTTATTGTAATTATTATCATTGAAATTACTTCTGCTATAATTGCTTCGCGGACCGTTCGTATAATTTTTATTATCGTTTGACTGTTTTCTTTTACTATTATTAACATTTTGCGAATTGTTTTTATTTTGTGCATGAATAATACCATTTTCGGCATCATTCCTTAGTGTTTGACACTCTGCCGTCGCGTGCCCCATCTTATCGCAATAAGCGCATTGTATTTTATCATATTTCTTTTTAATGCACGCGCCTTCTTTATGGCCTTCTTTATCACAATAGCTACATTTAACTGCACTTGTACCTGTTTCTATTTTTAAGGGCGATATTAATCCGAACAAATAATACTGTAAGGCGTCTCTTTCTATTAATTGCTTCCTTGCTAATCGATCTTGTACACATTTAATGCAGGTATTGTATCGTAAATCGTTAATAATCGATTCAACAGAGCTTGTGCACGCGCGCCAAAATCTGTTGCCGACTCGCCTTGCTGCTGTGTTATCACTTTTAATTGTGTAGATAACTCTTCTAATATTGTTACGTTATTATACTGTGCCTGTAAGTCTGCTATGAGAGCTTCTATCGACTCGTATTGCATCAACCGCGCCGTAAAAATATCCGCCGCTTTTCCCGTGAGTTTTGTCGCTAACTCGTACATAATGAAAATTTGACAGCCTGGCCCGAAATTATTTACTATGCTTCGCAGTACCGAACAAAATAACGGTAATCTATCTACGCTGCCGTCAAAAGTTGGAATTTGTCTGACTGCTTGATGTAACGATAAATAAGGCGTATTTTGAAAATTTGTGCCTTGCATATTTAACATAGGATTTATTTGTTGCGTATTTAATGCGTCATTAGTATTAATCGGTGAGTTTATTGGGAAATTTGGATTGACTTGCGTTGGTATCATATTACTCCATGGTTGTGGAATTTGTTGCGGAAAACTCGTGTAATTGTATGGTATCGAAGGATAAACTAGCTGGTTGGGGCCCTGGTTTGCGTATGTTAACCACGTTTCGTTGGTTTTTGGGCTTTCCTCTGATTTCGATTTTTGAGTCTCGGTTTCCCTTTTATTCCGTGGGAGCGTGCCGTTACTTACTATGTTTCTTTCTTTCATAATATTTAATGATTCTTTGGGTAATTCGAAACCCTGAGACGCGGCTCTTTTGTATTTTGCATTCAATTCTTTCATTTCTTTCTCTGACAAATTAACTGTTAAATTTTCACCATATCTCGGAGTGTACATTGGCATATACACCGTGTTCTGTGACATGGTCGGAAATGATATCCTTTCGTTCCCGAATTCGGCTAAGATTTCTTCACTGCGCGAACCTCTAATAGGAGACAACGAACGTCCTCTACGTCTCGCTTTCCCGTCCTTTTTCGAAAATAAATTGATGAGCGGCATATTTGATAAATAAGATTTTACAATTTAATTTTTTTTCTTAAAATTTTTATTACTGCTTTTTAAATTACGCGTGAGAAGGTGAAGCGTTTACGTTTTCTTATGCGCGCTGGTAATTAATTAACCTTGCCGTAAACGTTAACGTTACAAATCAACTATCGAATTAATATAATCCAACGTTAACTTCCTCTATTTAACTTCTCTTCTTTACTGCAAAATTTATTATTTGATCACGTAAATAAGTGAATATATTTATAATAATTTCTGATAATATGCTTTTGAAATTAATTAGACTTTTTTGAAAATTGAAGAAAAAAGAAAAAATTTAATAAATAACCCGGATATTGAAATTTATTATTTGCACGCACTCGCTTGTTTGAATTTAATTTTTCCAAGGATTCATTAAAATTTCCAATATTTGAATATTATTTTCTCTTATTTAAGAACGGCACTATTTCTCTGTTACGCTCGCGCTCGTTTCTCTTTTTTTTCACTTCCTAACGCACACTATATTCGCGTACTAATCACTTTTATAAATAAAATGAGAAAAAGAAAAATTTCTAATTTTTATTCTATCTGTTTTTTTCATTCGGATTTTCCCGTGACCCTGTACTAACCCCGTGGGACACTATACTACGATTTATATAAATTTGTACTTACTTGTTGCAGCAGAGAGCGAGCAGCGTGATAAGGAGCACTCTCATTTCTTCGGTTATAATTTTTTTTGGACGTCCTTCCTTCCTTCCTTCCTCTCGTTCCGATCTTCTGCGTTGCAACTCGCGACGCGATTTTTCAAAAATATTTAATAAAAAAATTCGCCAAAAAAAATGTATTTAATTAAGCTATTCAATTAATCAAATTATTTCTCTCTCTCTTTCTCAAAAAAAAAATTCTCTAATTTATTTGACGCGCTTTTTTTTCTAAGTTTATTTCTTAAAAGAAATTTTATTTATTTTCTAAAAACCTCACTGCGTATCCCACACCGCTGCCACCAAAATGTTACGTGGGATTTTTGATACGCACTCCTATGGGGAGTATGAGGATGCAAAATAATTACAAGAGAATTAATATAAGTTAACTGGTATTTATTATAACCCAAAAATACAGTGAGAGAGAGATTAGTTACTTCTGTACTCTAGCGCGTCCGGCGATGGTCTGTCGCTCGTCGTCGTCCAAAACGACGATGTAAGTTGCCCGCGACGAAGTGCCGAATCAGCACTTCGCGCATCGTGCGACTCTTGGTCCGGAAACTCGGAGTCGCATTTCTCTGAGTTTCTACCTTATTTTATGTTTTATATTATAATATGCGTACAATATAATGTACGTAGCACGTCCGAGGCCGCGAGGCTTTGGCCCCCGAAGCCAAGAACGTACACATGAATACAATAAAAAATTATTAAACTTAAGTCCCTAAAGTGTAATTGGTACTTTTTTGTGTACCTACGCGAGCCGATGCCCGTCCTATCTTACAAAAATTTCTAACTTATTCTATTTGTTTGTGTTAGTGTTGTGTTGTTTGCGTTTTAATTTATTCTACTGTTTTATTTTTAAATATTTTTTCATTTAAACTACGAATTTATGGTCTCTCTCTTTTTTCCAAAAAGATATATGACATAATAAAATATTTTACAAAATTGTACAAAAATTAAAATGAATTTTAAATTAATAAATAATATAGCTTTAAATACAAAATTCATTATCTTATTTTCTAATGTTAAGAGATGTTTCTTCTGAAGATACACGTGCGCATCATGTTGCACTCTTGATAAGATAAGAAGCCTTTCACATCACGAAATACATTCTTCCTCGGATGATATTTAATTTTATTCTAAAGTGATTTAAAGAAGAGTTTCTACCTTATTTTATGTTTTATATTATAATATGCGTACAATATAATGTACGTAGCACTATCTTCTATTTCAATCAAGATTCAAATTTTATGAAAATTTTCATAAATGTTGTTAAAAAATTTATTTTTAATAAACAAATAGTAATTTAACATACTTCTCGGGTAGGTTGGAACACACTTTCTTTTTAGTATTATTCTATAAAGTCTAAAGTATCTTTTCCTGAAAGAAAATTTTAATAATATTCATAAAAAAAAGTTCTACGAATTTTTTTATGCGACGCGGTGGGCGTGTGGCGCGCTGCCGCGAGAGGCACATACGCGCGTTCAAGCACTCAACTTTTTGTACCTGCTTATATATGCATTTAAAACTTATAATACATAAAATTCATAATAAAATAATCATATATATATATATATATATATATATATATATATATATAAAATATTAATAATTATGATATTCTATTTATAATATTTAAGCACAGACTTTCTGAAAACTTTTCGAGTCATTAGAAAAAATCGTTCACATGGGTTATTATTGATTTTGAATATTGTTTGGATTTTATTTTATTTATAAATGTTATCACACAGATATACTCCCTCGAGTGTATATTAGCAACATATTTTTTTTTTATAAATGTTAAAATTTTACGAAATTTTTATCATCGAAATTTTCTTTTGTTTTTATTGCTACCTATATGGAAAAAATTTCTAGAAATAATTGTAAATAAGTGTTAATAACTGTAAATAAATGTAAGTAAGTGTAAATAAGTGCTAAAAAATATCAGAATTGAGACATATATAACAGTTATTTACAGTTATTTACAATTATTTACTGTTATTTACACTTATATACAGTTATTTATATTTGTTAACAGTTATTTACATTTATTCACTTTTTTTACAATTATTCACATTTATTTACGATTATTTATAGTTTTTTACAGTTTTTTGCAGTTTTTTACAGTTATTTACATTTTCAAAAAATCTCACAAATATATTTAACTATTTTTAGATCTATGCAAAAAATTTTTTTAAATGTGAATAACCGTAAATAATTGTAAAAAAACTATGAAAAATAGCAAATAACTGTAAAAAAACTGTAAATAATTGTAAATAAATATAAATAATTGTAAATAACTATTATTTATGTCTCAATTCTGACATTTTTTAACAGAATTATTTACTATCATTTACAGTTGTTCGCAGAAACTATTTCCATACCGCTTATTCTATAAGAATTTCGATGGCGAAAATTCAGTAGAATTTGAATATTTTTTGAAAAAAATTATGTTAGCATTATACACTTGAGGGAGTATATCTGCGTTAATAACATTCATAAATAAAATAAAATCTTAAGAATATTCAAATTCAATAATGACCTATGTAAACGATTTTTTCTAATGACTTTTTAATGATTTTTTAATAATTTTTTAAAAAAGGCAAATTTTTTGATAATATTTTAGGACATTGTTTTTTATTAATATGTCTTCGTGATGAAATAATTAAATGATCCTAAAATGCAATTTCATTTCTAGAGTGCCCAGTTGAGACAGCTTGTTTCTTAATTAAAAATAACATTTAAAAATTGAGTAAATTAATGAAATTAAATTAAATACATTAATGTAATTCATTATAATATTAATTACAGTTTAAAATGTAAGGTGATGTGAAAAGTCGTTACTCAAGACTATATGTCTTGTCTTTTGTATGGATAAACAATTAAATGTAAAATTACATTTTTAAAAATAAAATTAAGTATAAGATGTAAGAAATATATAACATAATATTTTTAGTTAATGTATAACATATAAGCAATGTTTAACATATACACGGTGGGCCATTTTAATCTACCTAGCCGGATATCTCAGTTTTTTTGCACGCTACGGAAGAAATTACCTGGACAAAGGTTGCTCAGAAAAATAGGAGCTATCGATTTGTGTAGTCAGATTTGACCTTGAAATCAATTTGCAAGGTTAATTGAAGATCATATCGCGTTTTTTTATGGAAGTCTATATTTTTCAACCCGGATTCTGAAAGAGCGGAAATTTTGACGTTTGAAACCATATTTGAAAAAAATTTTTTTTTCGTGGCCCTTAAATGTTAATTACAAGGGGAAACACCGAAGTCAGTCAGTCAATCCTACGACTACGTAAACTGAAACCACATTTAGGCTAGTCTTCTTGAACCCTAAGCTAGCAACTAATCCGAGGGTTAATAGCCAACCGGGCGACCATGCAGAAGTTCATTTTTCGTCTTGGTTGCTGTAGCTTGAGTTTTCTAAAGCCTTACTCTTAGCGTTACTAAAAAAAAACAGCGTGGACGTAGTAAGGACTGTTTCTTTTGGAAGGCTTGATTAGCGTGAGTCCCCTTGCCTCTCACGTTGGGGTGCTTAAATAGCTCGAGTCCCCTTGCTTCTCACGATGGAGTGCTTAATTAGCGTGAGTCCCCTTGCCTCTTATGATGCCGCCCACTCGGTTCAATCAACCACGAATCAATTGTTCGAAAGTGCGCCCAAGCAAGGCAGCACAAGCCCAACGAATGCGTTCCATCATGTCTTCTCTAGATGTGGGCCTATATGCATAAACGACATTTTTTAGGTAGCCCCATAAATACAAATCGGGGGTCGTAAGGTCAGGTGAGATAGAAGGCCAATTTATTAAGCCACCTTAACCAATCCATCTTTAAGGGCAACGGGTATTAAAAATTTGCCTAAAAATTCTTGTACAATGTGGTGCTGCACCATCTTGTTGGAACCATATTCTTCATCTTGTTTTAATATCAACATTTACAAGAAGTTATGGCAAGTGATATCTCAACGATGTTAAGTAGCTGTGCTGGTTGACATTTTCTTTAAGAGGAGGTCGCGTATCTCTGTCCTTTTCTAATCAAAGAAATGATTTTTTTACAAAAACTAATAACTTTAGTAAAAAATGAAGAGAAAGCCGCACCTTGTATGGAAAAAAGCAATATTTTCTTTGATAAGAAAAAATTAATTTTATTGCTTCGTTCTCAAGAAAACCTTGCAAAACCAAATCGTCCATCCTAACCTCTATGATTTAAGTTTTTCAAGGTTTTCTTGAAAACAAAGCAATAAAATTAATTCTTTCTTATTAAAGAAAATATTGCTTTTTTTGATACGAGATGCGGCTTTCTCTTCATTTTTTGCTAAAGTTATTAGTTTCTGTAAAAACTCAATTTTTTTATTAGAGAAGGACAGAGATACGTGACCTCCTCTTAAAGAAATAGGGTCAAATTAGGTACCCATTGATGATCCCACACGAAATCATCAAGGTCCAGCGACTTTGATGATCTACAGCTCTGAACCAATGTGGATTCTGATCTGCCCAATAAGGGCAGTTATGTCGATTCAACACTCCAGTACTACAAAATTGAGATTCATCCAAAAAAGCACATAATTAAAAAAATTTAAATCGTTCCGGATGATACCTAAAGCCCAACGGCGAAACCCTATTCGCATTTCGGAGTGTACTAGTCTTAACTCTTGGATCAGCACTATGTGATAGGCATGATATCTAAGATTATTCAGAATTCTCAATGCTTTTCTTCTTGGTACACCCAATTTGTCGAGAGCTAATGTAAGGGTCAAAATAATTTGATTGTTATTACAAAATTTACTTATTATACTAATATGTAGCGGGGACTACTATTTATTTCAAATATGGTTTCAAACGTGAAAATTTCCGGTCTTTCAGAATCGAGGTTGAAAAATATAGGCTTCCATAAAACAAATGCGATTTGACCTTCAATCAACCTTGAAAATTGATTTCAAGGTCAAATATGACTACGCCAATCAATGGCCCCTATTTTTCTGACCAACTTTTGTCTTAATCATTTTTCCGTAGCGTGCAAAAAAAACTGAGCTATCCGGCTAGGTAGATCAAAATGGCTCACCGTGAATATGTTAAAAATATTTATAGCAAAATAATTTAAAAAATTAGAAAAAATAATTAATAATTTTTTTTGTTATGTATAGAAAAAAATATTGTTTAATTTAATATAATGCGACCTCTGATTAGTAAGATATATGTGAAATATGACGACAGAAGGTTGGCGAACAGCGCGAGCAGAGGGGTATCAACCCCCCTAGTATATATATATATATATACATATATATATATAGGACATTTCACATCAACTAGAAGAGCGAAAAAATCAAAATCGCTGAAACTCTGAGAATATATTCTGTTTATTACTCAAAATATGTGAAAAAATTTTCAAGTATCTACATTGAAAAAATTTTTTAACAAAAAACAAAACCGACTTCAAAAAAATGCACTAAACAGTTACAAATAATTTTTGATCTTCAATAATTATACGCATACTACGCATCTAACTCAACACATGTGTAGCAAACATTTTATAGATTATCTAATCATTTGTAAACAGCACAAGCAAATTATATTTTTTTTTAATTCACAAAATTCTCTTTTCGAGAATTAGGATTTAAAATGAATCTGACTTGTAATAAACAAGCAGCTGTAAACTCTAACAAGAGAGAAAGTGCTATGGACAATACATATAAAGTTAACAGATATGATGTTCTTGCTGCTCGTGCTCTTGGCCATGAACTTGCAAGTTTATCTAGTTTTTGTAGTTTAATAGATTTATCAAAGCCAGTAGTCTAGTAAGCATTCAATGCTATAAATGGTTAAATAACAAAAGTATACACGGAAAGAAATTTTCGCTTTAGGAATTTCGATACTAAACATTTACTGACTTCAAATAAATATCAAACTTATATAACACGAGATTTTGAATTGATTCGATTTTAAATAGAAGTAAGTAACGTCAATAAATATCAGAATTATTACAATGCATAACTTGAACTTAATTAATCTCACAATAGAAATAACTAAATTCAAATACTCATCGAAGTAGCGTAACTCAACGCTCAGCGTCATTTACTTCAACGTTGGGAGTCTAAGAAGCCCAACGCCGAGGTCTCTGACTTCGATGTACTATTGAACTAGACGAATTCTGTTTTTGAATTTTATTTGGGAGTCTAGCAAGCCTAATGCAGAGTCTATTGGTGCCCAGTATCGAATGCAGTCAATTCAAATATTTTTCAAAGTTCAAGAATTCAAAGTATGATTACATTTAGTATACTTTTGAGTTCTGTCATTTCAATAGTTTTTGAATTCAAGTATTTCAAATTTTAATGTGCAATTATTCAAAGCTGGAGTCAATTTTATCTAATTCATAGAAGTTATTTTATTCGAACTTAATCGTAGTCTCCAAAGCGAAAATTTCTTTCAGTGTACGAACAAGTGGAAAAAGATTCTACATCTGAAGCTGTTAAGAAATAACTTGATTTGACTTCCCCAAATAGTGCTGATTTTGATGTAACCTTCTCAAGATGATGGAAAAATTTGACATTTAACTTGGAAATGTATCTGTTGAGTAAGTCAGGACTTCGAATTATAAAAGATAATCCAATATAGAGTGTTCAAGTTAGTCTCATTCCAAAGAAGCACATACTCTGGATGGAAAAGAACTAATAGGTGTGGTGGATTTCCATGCACCAAATGCATATTAAATTCATGTAAGTGTATAATTCTAATTATTATTACATATTTGGATATAAATTCTATTTATAAATTTTAATATTAATTAAAATATAAATTTTAAATTTAAATTTTATTTATTAATTTTGAATTTGAATTATAAAATAAAATATAAAATTATTACTCCATATTAAATATTATTTCTTAATTTCTAGCTGATTCAAGGTTAGTACGAGTAATTCTAACAACCATCAGAGTAACAATTAACTATGTATTTGTTGATTCTTACAACAAATACATAGTTTCATTGGTGAATAAGGGTGAGTACTGACAAAATATCTTATAATAAGATAGATTATTATTATTGCTTATTTTAATAACATATCTTTCTGCATTTCAGCTTTATCTAGTCGATAACAAGGTTCTCTTGTCTGGTATCTCTTTTTTATATTGTTGGCTTATATAAATAAGAAATACCAGGAAAGAATCATTTTATGAAAGATACGTATAGCATGGATAATTTTAAGATATAATAATGAAAAACTTTAAAGCTGTTTTTTTTAAATATTGAATTTTTAAAATTTTAGGTGCTGGGCCGTAAGGTTTAAGCTGAACCCATGGATGGATTTGACTTTTTCAAACGGTTTCGGCTTTAGTATTAGCATCATTCTTGCATGAATGGAGGATTTTAAAATCGAATGACTAGAAGTAGTAAAAAAAACCAAAACTAAGATAAAAATATTAACATTTATTGAAAAAATTGATATTTTTTGTTGACAAATAAAATTTTTTTTGTGTTTCCGAAATTCCTTCATTCATGCGAGAATGGTAGTAATATTGAAGCTAAAACCATTTGGAAGAGTTAAATCCATCCATGGGTTCAGCTTAAACCTTACGGTCAAGAGCTTATGAGTACAAAGGTTCATCGAATGATTGTGGGCTTACAACTAAAGCAAAATTTGCTTATAATAGCTTAAATTAAAGTTTTTCGAGTCTACTTTTAGATATTTCATTTACTAAAAAATAACTAAGTTAAATATAATGAATATTGAATATTTGTGTTTGCAGGTTATAAAAGTGTTTTGTCCCCTTAACGGTAGGCCGGAGTAGAACCTGATACCTACCGAGTAACAATTGAGTTGTTTGTTATTTACTCAAGTTTTAATCGGTGTATCTTCAAATTAAAGGTCGAGCGCAATAGATATTATTATTATGAACATCTATGCATAAGAAAAAAAAATATCTACTGGTTTGTTTTTGAGAAAAGTAAGTAACGCGAAAATATTATAAACATAAACTTTTACTTTGGCGTTACTTACTTTTCTCAAAAACAAACCGGTAGATATTTTTTTTCTTGTGCATAGATGTTCATAATAATAATATCTATTGCGCTCGACCTTTAATTTGAAGATACACCGATTAAAACTTGAGTAAATAACAAAAATGCCAATTAGACAAGGACAGCGAATCCGGCCTGCTCTTAAGTGTAGCATGTTTAAGTATGTCTTTTGGCTGGCTTATACCAACGAAGATAGACGCTTATACAAGGGTACGTTAAATGATTGGGTAGGGGATGAAATCTGAAGCTTACGTTTTCTAGCCACGTGGTGGCGCTACTAAAATGCCATATATTTCTTTATCTTTATGTATTGATGTTTTTATACATATAAATATACACGTTATGTTTAAATTGTCCTCCAAAGCTGATCTCCAAAGTTAACCCAGAATTACTCTTTTAAAAGTGTCTATATTGGTTGCTTATACTATATAGTTCGTGGAAAAATAGAAGAAGCGTGAGTGAACATGCGGTGTGACTGTTTTTATTTCTAATTTTATTGCTAAATGCAGAACGTGAACATGCTTGTTTAAAGATGTCCAAAAAATTTGAAAGTGGTGCTCAAAGGTGCAAAAAAGCTGAAAGAGGGCTTGCTTTTCATGGCACTAAAAAACTTATTGCCTCAAAAGGCAACGGCGATTTTTTAGGTATATTAGAATTAATATCTAATTTCGATCAAGTTTTAGAAAACCATATCGATAGCTATACAAATTAAGGTTGAGAAAATGTCTCGTATTCATCCAAAAATTTGTGAAGAATTTTTTTAAATGATGGCTAAAAAATGTTTCACAACATATTCTAACCAAAATAAAAGAAGCAAAATACTGGGGTCTTGTAGTTGATTCTACACCAGATATTTAACATGTGGATCAATTATTTGTTATATTGCAGTACTATTTGAATGTGACATATACAAGCACGATTTTTATGTTTCTTAAAAATGAAAAGTTATTCAGGGAAATCTTTGGAAAAAGATATTTTAAACTTATTACAGACATGACATGAATATAGATGACTGTCGGGCACAAACCCTTGATAATGCTAGTAATATTTCAGAAAAATATTCTGGTTCACAAGCACGATTAAAAAAAGTAAATAAATTAGGATATATATATATATATGGGACGTCCCATGTCGTTTCGCATGCATGCACGCACACGTTAATATTCATGGGATTTTTCGTGTCAATTGAAACACAAGCAGAGAAAGGTTAATATATATGAGACATTTGATGTCAATTCGCATGCATGCACACAGGCTTTAAAAAACATGGGATTTTTCATGTCAATTATAACGCACGCACACACAGGTTCATGTATATGGGACATTTCATGTCAATTCGCATGCATGCACGCACACGTTAATATACGTAGGATTTTTTATGTCGATTTCAACGCACGTACATACAGGTTTATATATATGCGACATTTCATGCCAATGCGCACGCACACACAGAGGATCATATATATAAATATATATAAGTATATATGGGACATTTCATGTCAACTCGTACGTACTCATAATCACAGGCTTTTCTATATATATGGAACATTTCATGACAACTCTCACACACCTATCCGAGTTCCTTCAGGTTCACATATATGGGACGTTTCATGTCAACTTTCATTCATGCACACGCACATTAATATACATGGGATTTTTTATGTAAATAACAACGCACACACATACAGGTTTATATATATGGGACATCTCATGCCAATGCGCACGCACACACACACACACAGCATTATGTATATATATATATATATATATATATATATATATATATATATATATATATATATATATATATATATGGGACATTTTATGTCAACTCGTACGTACTCATAATCACAGGCTTATCTATATATATGGAACATTTCATGACAACTCTCACACACCTATCCGAGTTCTCAGGTTTTCATATATGGGACGTTTCATGTCAATTTTCATTCATGCACACGCACATTAATATACATGGGATTTTTTATGTAAATAACAACGCACACACATACAGGTTTATATATATGGGACATCTCATGCCAATGCGCACGCACACACACACACACACACAGCATTATATATATATATACGGGACATTTTATGTCAACTCGTACGTACTCATAATCACAGGCTTATCTAATTATATGGAACATTTCATGACAACTTTCACACACCTATCCGAGTTCTCAGGTTTTCATATATGGGACGTTTCATGTCGATTTTCATTCATGCACACACATGTTAATATACATGGGATTTTTTATGTGAATTTTAACGCACGCA
This sequence comes from Anastatus disparis, assembly GCA_017163975.1. Classification (NCBI taxonomy): domain Eukaryota; kingdom Metazoa; phylum Arthropoda; class Insecta; order Hymenoptera; family Eupelmidae; genus Anastatus; species Anastatus disparis. The sequence continues at coordinate 1,149,752 of JAFFSR010000391.1, forward strand.
CATACATGTTTTAATATATGGGACATTTCATACCAATGCGCATGCACACACATACAGGATTATATATATATATATATATATATATATATATATATATATATATGATATTTCATGTCAACTCGTATGTACTCATAATCACAGGCTTTTCTATATATATGCAACATTTCATGACAACTCTCACACACCTATCCGAGTTTCTTCAGGTTTACATATATGGGACATTTTATGTCAATTTGTATTCATGCATTCACGCTTTTATATACACGCGACTCTTCATGTCAACTTATGTACGACTTTACAGACAGGTTTTTGCATATGTATATATGATCCATTTCATATCAACTTGCTCACGTTTACCCGCAATTTTTTTGTTTATATATATATATGCGACATTTCATGTCAACTCGCACGTACTCAAGCACAGGTTTTTCTATATATATATATATATATATATATATATATATATATATATATATATATATATATATATATATATATATATATATGGGACATTTTATGACAACTTGTACACACCTATCTAAGTACCCTTAGGTTTATATATATATGAGACGTTTCATGTCAATTGGCATGCATGCACACACGCGTTCATGTACGTGGGACTTTTCATTTCGATTCACAAGCATGATATACACACATATATATACATAAGGGACATTTCATGTAGAATTGCTCGTACACACACAAGTTTATTCAAGTTCATATGGAACATTAAATTTTAACTTATACGCGCACGCACACGCTCACACATACGAACACATATTTAATTTTATATATATGGGACGTTGCACATCAACTCACCTAACAAAAAAATAGAATTCGTCGAAAATCTGTGAAAATGTTCTATTTGATACCCAAAATATACAAAAAAAATTTTAGAGGTCGAGGTCAAAAGGGTCAGGATTTAAACGTGATGGAATTTTTCGAATTTTCCAAATTTTTTGCTAAATAAATATTTTAATGAATTTTTTCCTCAAAAACTATCAATTTTTCGTTAAAATTTAATAGAATACTTTTTCTTGGAAATTAATTGTAGAATTCACCTGAATTTTTGCAAATTATAATATACTGATTTTTATGCTTACTTGATCGATTTAAACATACTATTCAGTATATCTAAAAGTCGAGCAGGTTAAATTGGCTTTTTAAAGTCTTATTTTTTTTGTTTTTTTATGAGGAAAAAATATACGAAGCCTCCAGTTGAGCGACCTTCTCAAAGTTACTTAATTGTGCAAAAATGTCTGAAATCATGTGCAGAATATAAACATATTTTTACAAATTCTAATTTAAGACATTATGAACCATATATACTAAAAATTTAACAAAAAATAAATTTTAAAATTTCAAAATTTCTTTTATAATTTGTGATGTTTAGCAAATAATAATTTACAAAAATTTACATACATTTTACATACAATTTCCAATAAAAAACATTTTCATACATTTGTCCCAAAAATCAATACTTTTTCAGAAAAAAAATCACGAATCTCATCGTTGATCCAAAATAACGATTTATTCAGACTTTTTTGCACAATTAAGTAACTTTGAGAAGGCTGCCCAACTGGAGGCTTCGTATATTTTTTCCTCATAAAAAAACAAAAAAAAATAAGACTTTAAAAAGCCAATTTAACCTGCTCGATTTTTAGATATACTGAATAGTATGTTTAAATCGATCAAGTAAGCATAAAAATCAGTATATTATAATTTGCTAAAATTCAGGTGAATTATACATCTAATTTCCAAGAAAAAGTATTCTATTAAGTTTTAACGGAAAATTGATAGTTTTTGAGGAAAAAATTCATTAAAATATTTATTTGGCAAAAAATTTGGAAAATTCGAAAAATTCCATCACGTTTAAATCCTGACCCTTTTGACCTCGACCTCTAAAATTTTTTTTGTATATTTTGGGTATCAAATAGAACATTTTCACAGATTTTTGACGAATTCTATTTTTTTGTTAGGTGAGTTGACGTGAAACGTTCCATATATACATACTTTACCTTATCGATGTAGACAATATTTAAAAAATAGTTATTTATTATGCTTTGGTACCCACGATCGCCGTCTTTGGATATCTAGGTGTTAATGACAACTTAAACATCATCTACAGCTAAAACTTTTGAAATTCAACTTATAGTTTAATAACTACTTTGAAGTTGTTTCAAATGATATCTAGCCAAACATGGATGTTCCGAGTAAGATAAACATTGTCTACAAGAATATCTTTTGAAATTTAGCCATTATTTATTAATAACATGTACGTTTCCCGAGATGACATCTCACAATACCCAGGTGATCCTGGCTACCTGGAAATCGTCTATATGAATGAATTTTGAAATTTTCCATGCTGATTATGAAGTTTACAGACATTTCCAGAGACTACGTCAAATGAAACTTGGAGATTCTTTTAGATTTCGATTCTAAGGTTGTTTGATTAGGTCGGAGAATATTGAGAAATAAAAAGATTTTAAAAGAACAATTGTTTGAGATTCATGCAAGTTCCATGAAATATGTTAATTTACTCGTAGTCGATACCCATACATAAAGATCATTCATACAAATCATCTCGTATATAAATTTGCAGTAGTATCCCTACTAATTTATGAATTTTTCGTTCAAATAATGCCAGCGAAATTTAACTTCGAGAAAGCATATTACTATTGTAATTAGTGGATAATTTTAACATTTTTTCATCAAACATCATTCCGATATACAGGTAATAAGCGCTATTATTTAAAAAATTTGAGAATTTATGAATCTTAGTAATCATTTACTTACCACGAAAGTTAAGAAATCATTTTAGTGATTCATTTTATTTGAATTTAATCATTTAAAATCTATATAAGTCAAATTCCAAAGATAAAGAAATTCTGAATTAGTTATGCATTTACATATAATTTTTATTAAATCTTTAACATTTTTGTTTATTTAACCGAACAATAAACATTCTTGCTATTTACATGAAATCATGAAACTTTAATTTTTTATAAAAATAAAAAGTAATATTTTTAAACATCATTTATTATAAATATTATTTCCTTAATAGACATAAATCTTTGAAATCATTAGAGATATCTAATACTATTACAAAATTATAGAAAATGAAGATATATTTTAAGAGGAAGAATCATATTTCTGTCCTTTGCTAATAAGAAAATTGGTTTTTCGAATAAAAAAAAATAAATTAAAATGGAGATAATATATTGACTATGAATAAGATTTACATAATTAGACGCATTTATGCATATTGTGTATGGACTATGGATACATCGTATATTAATTATGTGGGTTCATATAAATACACAGGTTCTCTATAGCTGTTTATGCATGACTTCTGAATTTTTTTTTATACGATGGTGACCTATAAAAAGCAATAAAAACAATTTTTTTCATGTCATTTATTTAAATCATTTATTTACTTCATGCTGGTAAAAATTTACAATATTATATGTGGCGATAACTCAGCCAATGTACATTTTTGGTTAATTTTTAATATCATGATTGCATATTTAACACAAGAGTTTGAATAATAACTTTTCAAGTGGCGATTACTCAGCCAATGTAAGTTTTCAGATATTTAATAATATCGCGATTATTTTCTAATATCAAACATTTAAAAAGAATTTTCTAAGTGGCGATTACTCAGCCAATGTAAGCTTTCATATATTTCATAATATCGCGATTATTTTTTAATATGAAACATTTAAAAAGAATTTATGAAGTGGCGATTACTCAGCCAATGTAAGCTTCCATATATTTCATAATATCGCGATAATTTTCTAATATGAAACATTCAAAAAGAATTTATGAAGTGGCGATTACTCAGCCAATGTAAGCTTACATATATTTCATAATATCGCGATTATTTTCTTATATGAAACATTTAAAAAGAATTTATGGAGTGGCAATTACTCAGCCAATGTAAGCTTACATATATTCCATAATATCACAATCATTTTCTAATATGAAACATTTAAAAAGAATTTATGAAGTGGCGATTACTCAGCCAATGTAAATCTTTCGATGATTTTGAATATCGCGATTATTATTTTGAAAAATTTTTACCTATTCATATTGAAAGATTGCTTTTATAAAAATTTTTCTGTATAATTATAAATATTCAATTATAAATTATTAAACTTTTTGCTTATTCATAAAAATAATAAAATAAGTATTATTAAGTTCGAAGCTTTATACCCTTACAAATAACTTTTGAGTCCATTTGCTTTATACAGTACTCGTTTTTTGAATTCAATATCGGACAATCTATTGAATTTTGGCATGTTCATTAAAGTAGCATAAGAAAATAATCTTTCTACTGGAGCTGAAGAAGGTAATGTGGTATTAAATTTCAAAAATAAGCTTTTAAGAACTGGCAAATTATTTAAAGACTCCAAAGACATCGTTTTTTCATTTAAAAACCTCATTAGTTCATTTTCTTCTTGTTCTTGAGGTGCAAAAGCCGTGTTTAGTAATGCATTTGAGCTGTCATTATCAAAATCAAAAAACGTGTCTTCAGTATCCTCATTATCTGGAACAGCTGATTCTGGCTTTTTAGGCCTAACCAATTCTTCAACAAGCCTTTTTATTTTTGCTTGTGTATTTTTATCAAAGCACGAAATCCATTTTGCTTTAAATTTAGGGTGCGTGAGTGCTGCTATAGCTACTAATTCGCCATTGTTAATGATTTCAAAAAAATCATGAAATCTTTTGTCTCAAGCTTCCATTAAATATTTCAACAGTAGCTCACACATAGACAAACTTTTATTTGACGATAAAGTATTCCATTTTTTTCGGATAGTCAACAATGTTGGTAAAAGATAACCATAATGACAATCTTTTTCTCTTTGTAAAATATCAATCGCTGAAGCCAGGGGTTGACACAATTTCAAATAATCTTCAATAAATTCAAAATCTTTTTTTCTTAAGATTTTATTAGATTCCGACATGTCATGAATTCTTTCATGATCAATTTTTTCTTTTAACAAAATGATTTGTTTAAAGGCGTCATACGTAGAATTCCACGTTGTTATAACGGGCCTCTGTAAACTATATTCAAAATTTTTTTTCATTTCTTCTCGTTTTTTTGGTGATCTTAAACATTTCCATAATTGTTGGCATTTTTCCATGACAAATTTATGACACTTTTTAATATTTGGAACTATGTCAATTGCGTCTACAAGATCTTTTGTTGCAATCAAACTCAAGGTATGGCTGACCTATCGAAAATGATGAGATAGTGTTATATTTGAAAATATTGCTTCGTCTTCTACAGGATTTACATTATCGTTACTGTTCATAAACAGTGATTCTTCGCCATCATTTTCTTCAAACTCTTCCATTTCCTCTTCAGAATCATTTCAATCCTCATCTGCAATAATTTTTATATAATAATTTGAAAATTTATTAAGATTTTATAAAGATTTTTCATATAAATTTAAAGTTCAATTTTTTCATTTTTTTTATTATATTTATAACTTTTAAGCAAAATTAGCTTTTTTAATAAATTTAGATTTGTTTGATTAAATTTTGTTTCATGAGAAATTATAAAATCTAAAGAAAAACTACCGATAATTGGTAGTTATTAATTTACTTTATTATTTAATATTAATTTAATTCAAGAATTGATTATATTCATCCAATAATTTAAATGTCTATTTATTTGATTTTTAATACAATTGATTTAAAATAACAATTTAAATAACCTGGAAAATAATTTTCTGGATTTTCTATTCCAAATTCTTTAAAGGCTTTAACAAAATTTTTCCCATTATCCGTAACTGTAGATACAATTTTTTCAGTAGTCGGCTGGAAAGTCGAATAGATAATAGATAGTTGCTCTGCTATATTGGAAAAGGTATGCGATCCTTCAAATCGTCTACAAGCTAAAGCTGCTGATCTTCTTTCCAAAGATATATCATCAATCTTAAAATAGAAATAATTTTGATTTTATTGTAATTTCTTAACTACTTTATGTGAATAACATGTAATCTTACCCAATGAGCAGTTACACCTAAAAATCTTCTATTCGACTCAGTCCAAATATCTGCTGTTGTACAGACATGGTTTGCATTAGCTAAAGCCATTTTAATCTTGTCTAATTGTTTATAATATGAATCATCGACTTTTTTTCCAGCAGTATAACGAGTCAAATGCTTTAACGGAGCGTCACCATGTTTAATTTTGAAATCTAAATTTTAAATAAAATGTTATTCATTAATATAATAAAAAAAATATTATATAAAATATACAACCATTAAATATTTTTCGAAAAGCTGAATCTTCAACTAGACGAAGAGAAAGTTGATTTTTTAATAAAAACTCAACAACATTTTTTTCAAAAGTATTCTGAGAAAAAGCACATGTTACACGTCGATAAACAACATCATTTTCATCTTCATCATCACCATCCAATTTCTTAAATTTTTTATATTGCTGATAGCTTTGTAGTTTATCTTCATGTTTTCTCTAAAAAAATAATTATGTTGAATCATAAAATTAATACAAAATAAACATTTAATATTATTAAAATTTTTTGGTTTTGTATGAAATAGTATATTTTTCACCTAGAGCGAGTAAAAATAAAGAATTCCTGTTAGGCTTGGATGACAATTCACATAAAATTGAAGTCATTCTTCATTTACTCTCGAGGTAAAAATACCATATTCTATTTTCGACGACAGGAGAAAATATGGTACTTTTGGACTAGGTATTAAAAAAGCAATTTGATGACATTGTAAAAAAGTGAACACAACATTTTATTCTGTGTTTACTATAACAGATAAAATTTAGTATTATTGTCACCTACCAACATGGCTGACCTTTTTTTCTGATAAGGTATATAACTTTAATATAAATAATGTTTAATTTTATATATCCATAAGAGAAAATTCATCATTGAACAAGATATTTATTGAAACATGATACTTGATATTTCATCTAAATATTAACTTTATATTTGAATGTACTGTCATGAAAAACATCAAAATTTTTTTTCAGTTCATACCATTAAATATTGACTTTATCAAGGTATTTTTAAAAAAGTACAATTTTTACTTTTTAAATTTTGCAAGTCACAATAACAATAAATAAATTAGTTAATTTAATAACATATACATATAAAAACAATAACCTTTAAATGGCGATAAGAAGTTGATAAAACTTTAAGATTTCCATGAATAATTTGGTTAAAAGTCATGCATTTTGCTATGATTTTATCGCCATTTGATTTCGTCAAATCTGCTTCGAAAAATTTTCCATCCAAATAACAAGTTTTACAGCAGACATCTAACATTTCTTTTTGCTCATCACTTAATAAAACAGAAGGCGCCGTTGAAACATTTGTTATTCCTGTAGAATTACTCAATCGTGATAACTTATAATGGGTACCATTATTTGCTGTCCCCTGACTTCCATCATCATGTAATGGTTCACCATCTATACCAACTCTTAAACTAGCTAGCAATTTATCTGTACTATCCACTGAATTTTCTTCACTGTTCATTTTAAATCCTTAAAGTGAACAACATAACATATTAAAATACAATGTATTTATAAGTTTATTGATCCAGTAAGAATGATTTGAGAATTTATTTTATAAATAATATTCCTAAAATTAAATTTTTACGAGGTCTAAAATTTGTAAAGTATGAATTTAATTATAATCTTTTTAACGAAAATTAAATTTTACAAAACTCAACTTTATTAGAAAAATACATAAACATTAATTTCATGCACTCTCTGTGCATTTGACATCAAGTCAGTCCCGCGAATTTTTCTTTATACGTATCTAGTACCTTGATTTACATATAGGAGGCGCGGACCCCCCTCATATATATACACTTCCGTTTCATTAGTTCCGTTGCATGTACCGTCATGAAATCAATTCACTCCCGTATAATTTTTTTATACGTCTCTTATGGGAGGTGTATACCGTTGCTAAAGAAGTTTCACTTCAAAATAGAAAAATTATAATGACGTTATTGAGAAAAGTACGGAATACCAAAGTAAAAGGTTATGTTATACAGATATCTACGTTCCCTAATTTTTTCAAAAAATTGTCAGCCAGTTTTATGTTATTGTACAAAGATTTGCATTTATATTAATTGCGGTAATAAAATAACTGGTGGTCTATAAATTATTCTTTCAGTTACAGATTAATCATATATATTTTCATACACGAAACAAATACAAAAAATTTTATAGGTCTAAATCATAAAAGTGTTAAAATGAGACAATGTAAATTAAAAGATTTTTTTTTCCTATGAATTCTTTAATGAATTCCGTAATGAATTGTTTTCTTGAATACTACAAACTTTAGATAAATACTTAAAACAATAATTGATGTTAAATAAATAACACATTTTGCAAATTATAATATGAAGATATTTGAGTTTATCTAATTGGTGAAATAATACAATTAAATAAAAAAATGTTTTTTTCATGTTGAAAACACGTTGTTAAAAAAAAAACCAATAATTGAAAAAATGCACTAAAAAGTATCAAATAAATTAATTAAATTTCTTAAAATTACTTTTATACAGTTTCATTGCAATAATCAAGATAAAATTTTACAACAAAAATTATAAAAGAAAAGGGTGTACACTGATTTTCAGTAAATCTAATAATAATTTCAATTCTATCTTTAATAATTTCTTAAAAAGATTTTAGAAAAAATTTCAGCAACCACACTTTTCTTTTTAAATTGTTGTTGTAAAATTTTCTATTGATCATTGCAATGAAACTATATAAAAGTAATATCAAGGAAGTTAATTTATTTATTTTATACTTTTTAGTCTATTTATTCAATTATTGTATTTTATTTTAAAAGCATGTTTTTAAAATTTTGTATTTTCTATTTTTAAGTTAAAATTGTTTTTATTATCATTTAGAGTTACATTGCAACCAGACTTTTCGAAGATTACACTCAGGTACATCCGTTATCGGCAACTTGGTACTCCAGTTCGACCTCTTCATCCTAAATCATTATTATGCATTATAGATTCACTTTCAAACCTCGAATTAGGTTTTAGCAGCCCCGAAATCCCCCGGGGAACCCACCTCGACCCAGAGAAAGCCTCCCCATTTATACTTCCTCGGGGATGACTTTTCACACCCATTATCATCGACCTGGATGTCCAAGTACCAAAATGACAACTGATTATTGTATTGTCATCCAAGACCAAAGTCTATACCAATTGTAAGAATTTATATCTGTCAAAAAGTGCCTGAAATCGAGCGGGTGATTACAGACAGACAAACAAACAAACAGACATGAAGGCGAATATGAGAAAAGCGTATATAAAAAAATAATATTTACCTACGTTAAGTCTGCTTTAAGACTAATTATCTTTCGTTTTTTATGACAAAAACAAGTAAATTGAATTTGAGAAAATTTCTATAAGTTACTTAAATTTATGAAAAAGTCAATATAAATCGTCATTTTCGCAGAATTATGAAGATTATGATTATTTTCGCGGAAATTATAAAGTTATGGAAATTATTTATGAAAACGTTTTCGATTGGAAAATTTGTGATTATTGCAGTTGAATTTTGTTACATCATCATCAGTTATATCCTCGTTAAAATAACCCGAAAATTTCTGAAAGAATCGGAACAAATACTTTTCCGGTCTTTAAAGAATGTTTAAGAACTATTATGAAATGAAAATTGATAAATTTTTCAAGTTTTCCAAATCGTTCCGACATTGAAATTTCAATTATAAGCCGTCACTCATAAAATTTGGAAAAGTCTATTGTATGCAACTATTTTTCCAGTGATTCAGTTGTAATTTATAAAATTGTGAATTTGGGTGATTCATTATGTTTCTTTCCGTAATATTTATCTGATGTTGGAGCTGCAGCAATCGAATTTTGCTTTTTTTATTTCATCAATATCATTCAATTCGTAAATTAATAGTATATTGTGTAACGAGTAAGGTTTAGTTTACTATTACGCACGAGGGCAAGTTGGCGCACGAGCGTAGCGAGTAGCGCCATTGCCTGAGACTCTCTCTCTCTCATATCTGCCGTACGGCTGACTCGCAATACTATATTTCAATACTTTTTGGTACTATTATTTGTAATTAAATTACATACTTTTAGTTCACCAATTTCACGTATATATGGAATAATTACGATTTCGTTGATGTAAAAATAATACAAGAATAGATGATACGATTTACTTTGTCAGAGGTTAGAGCGAGATAGAGTATAAAATTCTTCACATGGTCGATGAGATACAGTATGAGGGCGCTGCGCTTGTATAAACCTTTGCAATTTTACATTAATTAACGCTTTTGCGTGACATTATTTTACAGAATGTAACGTATTTACGTGATTTAATACAAAATAATATTATACATAGCTGTGAAACACACGCCCTCAAAAAACAACACACCCAGCGCGCGCTATTAGCTACTTACTACCCCGAAAACGCATGCGCTATAGGCCACTTACTCAGCACGGATGAGAAAAACAAATATAATGACTTGTCCGCACTAAAGCTATGTTAATACAATAATTTTTGTTAAAATAAAAAATCATTTAAACTTGTAAATTTTTTATGAACTTGGATTGGAAATTATATCAAGCTCGACAAATCTAATCTTAAAATACGTTATATTGAAAGTTTGTATTATTACTTTTTATGTAGTATTTTCGTGAGTTTCTTGAGTTGTCCGCACTCGAGTTGAATCTTACAAATTTTTTCTTTGTCGCCAAAAAATGTTATTAAACGCATTGTTTATTCATAACTTAGAATTGGAAATATTATTAGAAGACTGGAAGCTTCGTCATGCTCTTAAAAATAAAAATAATGTTTTCTAATTTTAAAAATAATATTAATCTGAATAATATATCCTCATCAGAAAGTTATTGTAATTTATATATTTTTGGAACCTTTCCAATTTCATGTGTACCACCATGGTATTATATGGAGATATCCACCCAACTTTAAGGGGACGCTGTATCTCTCTATCCTTTTCTAATTGAAAAATGTAAATTTTTGGGAAAACTAGTTATTATTGATAGAAATTAAGGGTTGTCCGCAACTTCTATAGTGAAAAACAATATTTTGTCTGATGAGAGCAAATTAATTTTGTTGCTTTTTTTTCAAGTAAAGTTTGACATACTTACAAAATCCTAAATTAGGCTAGAGAATACGTTATTTAAGTATGTCAAACTTTACTTGAAAAAAAAAGCAACAAAATTAATTTGCTTTCATCAGACAAAATATTGTTTTTCGCTATTGAAGTTGCGGACAACCCTTAATTTCTATCAATAATAACTAGTTTTCCCAAAAATTTACATTTTTTAATTAGAAGAGGATAGAGAGATCCAGCGTCCTCTTAAATTCTCTAGTAACAGGTCATTATTTAAACTAGGTTATAATCTTTTGTGCTATCCTGTAACTCTATTTCTGATGTATTTCGTAAATGTGCCACAAACGGCGCAGCAGATAATTCTATAAAAAGTAAATTTACACATAAGATAAATTACGGTAATTTTTTATGTGTAAAAATGAATGTTTCATAGAAATATCTACTGCGCCGATTGTTAAACATTTACAAAATACATCAGAAATAGAGTTAAAGGATAGCACAAAAGATTTGAACCTAGTTTAAATAATGTGCATCATGCGGTAACCCACTAACAGCTGTAATATGACCTGTTACTAGAGAATTAAAAGTTTTGTGGATATCCCCATACATAAAAAAATATGATTATGACTGCTTCAGATTTTTTATGAATTTCTAATATATTGAATAGTGATTTTTGAAGGGTATATCATAGTATTAATTAAATTAACTTATTAATAAACTGAAAAATTGCCTAGTATTAATAAATCAGTGCGATTTATTGTATTTATTCACAAAAAGATTTATAGCTTAGTCGTGTAAAATGGCTTTATTTCCACTATCGAACAATTCCATGGTATGCTTAACTATTTCAAGAGTTAAAAAAATTTAATAATACGTATATTTTTTTATAACTTCAAAATCGTTACTGAGAATCATAAATAATTTTCACGGTATTTTATTAATAGCAGGTCGTATATCTCTATCCTTTTATAATAAAAAAATTCAATTTTCTGCAAAACCTTATAATTGTAGCAAAAAATAAGAAGAAAGCCCCATCTCGTATAATAAAAAGCAATATTTTGTCTTATGAGAAAAAATTATTTTTATCGCTTCGTTTCAAAGAAAACTTTGAAAAACTGAATTGTCCATCCAAACCTCGATATTTTATATTTTTCAAGGTTTTTTTTAAAACGAATCGATGAAAAAATTTTTTCCTAATCAAAGAAAATATTGCTTTTTATGATACAAGATGGGGCTTTCTCTTTATTTTTTGCTAAAATTATTAGTTTTTGTAAAACAATCCATTTTTTGATTACAATAGGACATATATACTCGACCTCCTCTTAAGGATCTTCAACAGCTATTAAACTCTTTACAAGATTGTAATAATTCATCTCGATTTACTTCCATAGAGTTCGTGAAGTTTCATTAACCTTTCAATCAATATACAGAAAATATAAAGATTCATCTGTATTCTTAAATGATCTCATAGATTTATAATCATTTATTTACCAATAATTTAATAAATATATTCATACGATGATAAAACGTAAAAAATATTTCTAAAGAATTTTTTAAAATACAATCTAGAAGGTTTCTCCTGAAAACTTTACAGTGCTGTTCGATTCTAAAGCGATCTTAATTGTTCATCAATTGTGAATACGATAAAATTAAGGTTACTACTCCTTAGTAAAACTTAATGAATCAAAAAAGTTCAGAAGGTATCAATGACAATCATGACAATTTTTTTTATAAGAGTTCGCAAAGTTGTATTATGGACTAGTACCAAAAACCGCAAAAAATTAGAAAGGTTCTTTTACATCAGGATCTTTCCAAACCTTAATGTACATTTCAACCGGGGTATTTCACCAGAATACGGAGGACATTTATAACTAATATAGGTAGCTAGGAGAGTTTCCGTAGCCGATGGAGATCTACGGCTCCACCAAAGTTTTTCCTATGTATTTTGGTGCCCTGAACACGAATTTCGAGGGTGGATAGCTGGAAAATAGTTAGGAAAATCTCTAAAGTAAATTTTCTGGTTGTTAATTTTTCGCGGAAAAACATAATTTTTCGTGTTTTTCATCAAATATTAAGTCGAAAATATTCTTATCAATTTTGCGGCACATTGCACCATTTCTCTGTAAAAACATCATAAATATAAAAAAAAACTCATTTTGCCATTTTTAATGATTTTTTTTATTTTATTGCACCAATCATTGCTGACCAATATAATTAAGAATTTTTACATTTTAATTAGCTAAAATTATTGTTTAATCAACCAACTGTTAATAAAAAAAGAATGGTTTAGGCTAGTTGCCGTCTTCCTTTAATTTTTCACGAAGAATTGAACCGCTTATTCAGAGAGTACCGCGCAACGGTGCTCACATGAAAAAGTCAGGTCGGGAAATAGAGGAGATTGCTATAGTAACATTAAAATCTACGGATCCAAAAATTTTTTTTATATATTTTGTCACTAAACATTAATTTAAAGGGGGTGAAGTCGGAAAATGTCCAGGAAAATTTGTATGATGAAATTTCCAAAATATGAAAAGTCTATTTTTTAAATAAAAAACATTTTGTCGCTTATTTCATGCAGTTTTCATGCCAAAGTTATGAAAAAGAATAAGTTTTATAATTTTTTTTAATTTTTCATATTAGAATGAGACTATTGTTACAGTGCAGCAGAGATTAGAATAGGATTTCCTAAAATTTTATTTCCATTGCTAAATTTATGTTATAATTTATAAATACGTTTAATTAATCGTTATTTGTATTTTAATCTTATTACATTTTTTACATGTAGAATTTTTGCTACAGGAACAATATGTACAGTACGCTATTCATTATTTTATGAAGTTTAAAAAACTTGTGTTTTTATAATTTATAAAATTTTTTAACGAAGTACAATTTTTTTCTGTGAACTACTCTTTTACTGTTACATATTTTGTAAAAATATATCTTTTTAATAAAAAAAATAGGTATATGATTGATTGAAAATATTAATTTTAATTAATTTAATTTATGTATAACCCTATTGAAAAAACTCACTGACATGGTAACAATTTTTTTTTAACTATTAATAATTGAATTTATTGATTTGTTGATTGTAATTCTTTAATCATTTATTTTATTTCCGCAATTCAATCCAAAATATCCTTAATTTATAATCCTTCAGTTGAAAATTGAGGCAGCACACTAATTATAACACATCCAAAATAATTTATAGCAGCATCATCAGTGTCTCAACCAAATTTTAAAATTGCTAAGCATAAACTTTCAAAATGAATGTCAGAAAAAAGTAATTAACATTGTAAAAGAATTTTTTTATTACAGATAACTATTATGTGAAAAACTTTTTTATAAATAAAATCATATAATCAAATTATCCATTAAAAAGTAAAACCATTCCTTAAAAATCTTTAAGATTTTTATCAGTATTAATATTAGCAACTTTTCCTAAACTAGAATTTTTTTATTTTAAGTAACATAGAAAAAATAACCTGTTTGTGTAAGTGATTGAAAACTGCTCACTTGTTAAAAAAAAATCTGGTGGCACTCATATATATATATTTATTTATATATATACCTGTGTGTGTGTGCGCGCGCATGTGAATTGACATAAAATATCTGATGTATATGTATATACATATATTCATAAGCCCATGTGTGTGTGTGCATGCGCCTTGACAGGAATAGCCCCATATATATATATATATATATATGTATATAAAGAAAAATATATATAAACTCAAGTGCGTGTGCCATGCATGTAAATTGACATGAAACGTCCCGTGTATATAAGCCTGTGTGTATGTGCGCGCGTGTGAATTAACATTAAATATCCCATGTATATGTGTACACAGATATACACACATATATGTATATGTATATATATATAGATATTCATAAGCCCATGTGTGTGCGTACATGCGAATTGACAGAAACGGTCCCATATATATAAATACAAATTTTAAATACATGTTTAGATGTATTTGCGCGTTCAAGTTGACAAGATATGTCAAATATATGAAAACCGGTGCGTGCGTGTTGACATCATACGTCCCATGTATGTAAACCTAAGGGCGCTCGGATAGGTGTGTTAAAGTTGTCATGAAATGTCCCATATATATAAACCTGTATAGGCGTGGGTAATAATTGACGTGAAAAATCCTATGTATATTAACGTGTGTGCATGCATGCAAATCGATATGAAATGTACCATACGTATAAACCTGTGTGTGTATGTGCGTGCGTTCGAATTGACATGGAAAATCCCATGTATATTAACGTACGTGTGCATGCATGCGAATCGACATGAAATGTCCAATATATATAAACCTGTGTGTTTGTATGCGTTTGAATTGACATTAAAAATCCTATGTATATTAACGTGTGTGTGTATGCATGCGCAACGACATGTACTGTCCCATATATATCTATATATATACATATATATACAAACCTGTAAACGACATAAAATATCTCATATATATATATATATACCTCAATGTGCGTACGTTCCAATTGACGTGAAAAATCCAATATTTATTAAAGTTTGTGTGCATGCATGCGAATTGACATGAAATGTCCCATATATATATATATATAAACCTGTGTGTGTGCGTTCGAATTGACGTGAAAAATCCTATGTTTATTAACGTGCTTGTGCATGCATGCGAATCGACATGAAATGTCCCATATACATAAATCTAAGGGTACACGAATGGGTGTGTGCGTGTTGTCATGAAATGTACCACATATAAAGAAAACCTGTACTCATGAGTACGTGCTAACCGACATGAAATATGCCATGTATGTATATATGTATATATATACATATATATAAACCAAAATATATACGGGTCAACGGGTGCAAGTTGACATGAAACGGACCATGTATATATATCAACTTGTCCGTATGTGTGCGTGTGGGTTGACATGAAATGTTGCATATATATGAGCACAAGTGCGTATGTATGTGCGCGTCCACATATGTTTTTCTATATACATATATATGATAAAAATTCCTTAGTACGTTTAATTAAAAAGGAATTGTGGAATTTTTAATTAAAGCCCTCGAATTCACAAATCATAATCATAACTGACGCTCTTTCAATTCACGATTACATTTTGATTTCTTAATTGAAATTTATTTAATTAAGGATTCCTTTTGATTTTGGAATTAAAGCCCTTTCAATTCACGATTAAATTTTGATTTCTTAATTGAAATTTATTTAATTAAGAATTCCTTTTGATTTTGGAATTAAAGCCCTTTCAATTCACGATTACATTTTGATTTCTTAATTGAAATTTATTTAATTAAGGATTCCTTTTGATTTTGGAATTAAAGCCCTTTCAATTCACGATTAAATTTTGATTTCTTAATTGAAATTTATTTAATTAAGAATTCCTTTTGATTTTGGAATTAAAGCCCTTTCAATTCACGATTACATTTTAATTTCTTAATTGAAATTTAATTAATTAAGAATTCCTTTTGATTTTTTAATTAAAGCCTTTCAATTCACGATTAGATTTTGATTTGTTAATTAAAATATTTTTAATTATTAATTTAAAAGGAATTGTTAATTAAATAAAACTTTAATTACGAATTCAAAAAGGATTTGTGAATTAAAATTTATTTAAAGCTTAAAATGATTTAAATATTTGCAACCCTGCGCTCAAGGATTCCTTATGTCCAACCAAAAGCAAACTTTACAGAAATCTTGAAAGTTTACTTTAATAATGCTTAAATATTTCTTCGTGACAGTTTTCTATAAATTCTATTGGCATTACAACTCGCGTCTTCTGTTAACTAAAAAAACATTTTATATGTATATATATATATATATATATATATATATATATATATATATATATATATATATATATATGTAAACAACATGGCCGTTTGATGTAGAAAAAATATGCAGGAACCTATGGAGAATCTTTAGTTTTAGTGATCATTTTACTAATTTAAAATCCGATTGATAAAAATCCGATTTAAAACGGTAAACCTAACAAATATGCATATTTCCGTCACTTACAATTGCATTTTTAAAAATAATAAGTTAAATTATCAATTAAAACCTAATATTCTCCATAAGACTTGCTACACTGAGCAGCCATTTTTCAGCTAGCAGCCAGTGCAAGTTGTAATGCCAATAAATTTTAAAGTTTTCTGAAAGATTTTTTAATGAATCCTTTATGATATATTTCTGTTATCTAAAATTCATAGTTTTCTTAAAGATTTTTATTCTATTGTGAAAAAAACATAGTTTTCTTGAAGTTGTTTTTAAAATGTCAACATAAATAAAGAAATCTTTTACAGTCTTCTTAAAGCCTTCATCAGATGACTCGGAAAAAATTCTAAATTCATTTCATATTTGATAATTCCACAAGTTAATAACTTGAAAATTATTTTCTTCCTAAGGCAAGATCCAAAAATATGATGAGCGTCGGCTTTTCGCAAATCAAAGAGCTTCTACAAACAAACACGGAATATTGAAACCTTTTATACCTGCGTCTCCGGTATTTGCATAAGGGATCGCAAAATCAAGAAAAACGCCACCTAACAGTTAAAAACGTATGTACTGAAAAAATGATTTGAATTGAAAATTGCTTCAATTTTTCTTATAAAAGAGTTCACAATAGAATTCTAACTAAAGATTTCTTTAAGATAACAACTTGAGATTTCTTTTAAATTTTCAAAAAAAAGTTTGCTTTAATGGATACTTTTGAAGATATTGCAATAGAATTCTAAGAAAAAATTTCTTACAGACTACTTTTGTAAAGATTTCTCCTAGAAAATGCTGAAAGATATCTTATATAATACTTTTAGATGATTCCTAAAGGAATCTTAAATACGATTTCTTTAGAGATAACTTCAAGAACTCTGTGTTTATTGGGCTTATACTATACAGCTTTGCTTTTTTCAAGCGTCCCAAGACGGCACTGTTTTTTTTAATAATATATAATTCATAAAAGGACTTATATTTTCTTTGATGGATGAATATTTAGAAAAAACTTTGCACCGTGGCAAATGAAGCAGACTTGTAACTCATCAATTTATGAAAATCAAATTGACTATTAAGATGATAATAGCGATAGTAACAAAATTATAATAAAAATGAAATAGCAGATCAAATTTTTAATCAATTTATAAGTATAGACATGCCTTTTTGATATTTAGGGAAAGATATCAATTTTTATTGTATTACTTTTAATCTTAAGTTGTTATCTTAAAGAAATCTTTAGCCAGGATTCTATTGTGAACTCTTTTATAAGATAAATTAAAGCAATTTTCGATTTGAATCATTTTTTCAGTACTTACGTTTTTTACTGTTAGGTGGCGTTTTTCTTGATTTTGCGATTCCTTATCTAAATTCTGGAGACGCAGGTATAAAAGGTTTCAATATTCCGTGTTTGTTTGTAGAAGCTCTTTGATTTGCGAAGAGCCGACGCTTATCATATTTTAGGATCTTGCCTTAGGAAGAAAATAATTTCTAAGTTATTAACTTGTGGAATCATCAAATATAAAATAAATTTAGAACTTTTTAAAAGATTTCTTTATTAATGTCGACATTTTAAAAACAACTTCAAGAAAACTATGTTTTTTTTCGTAATAGATAATAAAATAAATAAAAATCTTTAAGAAAACTATGATTTCTAGATAACAGAAATATATCATAAATGATTCATTAAAAAATCTTTCAGAAAACTTGACAATTTATAGAATTAATAGAAATTTGTCACAAAGAAATCTTTAAGTATTATTAAAGTGAACTTTCAAGATTTCTGTAAAGTTTGCTTTTGGTTAGACATAAGAAATCCTTAAGCGTTATTTTGGTCTTCTTTCAGAAATTTTTGAAAAATTTCTTCTATTTTTTAAAAATATCTTTAAGAATGCTTCAAGTCTTATTTTTGTTTATTGGGAAGCGTAGGAACTAAGCGTTAAAATCTTCGAGCATATACTACTGGAGGAAGCCTCCGAATAGCAGCAAGCGTTACAAGGCGAAGAAAGAGAAAGCCTCTATTTTGGTACTTGCTGTCTCTCTCTAGTCTGATTTGATTGGCTGCTTCTGTTCCTCACTAAGAAAGTGAGAGAGAGATAGCACGTACCAAAATAGAGGCTTTTTCTCTCTTCGCCTTGTAACGCAGTTCATAGCTGGCAGAGGGGCTATTTAAGTAGCGATACATATGTATGTATCGCGACGATATGTATGGGGAAGAGAATAAAAAGTATGCGCGCGCATACATACAGCGTGATACATACATATGTATCACTGCTTGAATAGCCCCTCAGGCTTCCTCCAGTAGTATATGCTCGAAGGTTAAAACACACTGAGTTAGGAAACAGTGGGAGACAGTCTGCACGTACTGGCACAATCTATATAGGTATACACGCACGCCGCAACTGCCATTCTGTATACTTATATATATCGTGTAACGCTTTTGCGCCCAGAACGTCCGTATAAAAGCTTCGCTTCAAAATAGGAAAAATATAGCTATTAGTAGATTAAATGTAGTATCTTTAAAAGATGATGAACGTTTTTTTCAAATTAATATTAAACAGAATAAAAGGTGCAATATCTCATAAAGATTTACGAGCTCATGAAAAAGTAGCTTATAATACTTATAAAGAAACAGCTTTAGCAATTAACTTAATTGAACACAAAAATCAGATTCATTTCATTTCTGAAGGAGCATTCCTGGTAGAAAATTCACCATCTCAAATGGTGAAAAAATTAACAATTGGCCAGCTTTCTTAGTCAATTCTCTGCCAGTCACTGGTAAAAAGTTGGAAAAAATGGTGAATGATTTAATTTTAAAGTTGAAAAATTCGGAACTTAATTATTAAAATTTACATAAATTTATTATATTTATCTACCTATATTATATAGTGAATTCGGCAGAATTTCCGCTGTACCACCCTCCGCCTCCCTCCATGCAATTCCGCCCCACTCCGTTTCCCCTCCGTATTCCCCTCCGCAAAACTACGTTAAATTCGTGTTTATCTTACGTTACTTTTAAAGTCTTCAATCCCCCTACCCCATCTACCCCCTCCCCTTCCATTCCATCCCGCTCCGCCCCCTCCTTTACGCCCCACATCCGCTCCATGATTAATTTAAATGTTCATTTTCATTTTCATAAATTACTTAAAATTATTATGTTTATTTTATATAATAATTTCAAATAAAACAAAATAACCGACCCGCTGATACCATATATTGTTTATTGTTTTACTCATGTTATAAATTATTAAATGTAAGGTATCAATGGCGGTACCTCTTTGGATGGTGTGGAAACCTGTCATTCTTTTAAAATTTAAATGTTTTAAAACTTTATAATAATTGATTAAAATTAAATTGAACTAATATAATGAGTAACATGTAATTATGTTTTCAGTATAATAGATTTTGTGAAACGGGGGGTTGGCGAGCAGAGCAAACAGGGGGGGTACCCCCAGTATATATACTATTTTAACTAATGTTCGGTTTTCTTCTAATGTAACTATATTTATTATTAATTGTTTCATGAATAAGTTATGTGATTTATCGCGCATGAGCAGATAGTATAGTGCTGCAAACATTTTGCGTGGAGTATAGCTGTTAGGTTATATATTTATTTAGCGACAGTAGATGTTAGCAGAAAAGCGTGATTATAATCTATTTTGCTTAGTAAATATTGGAATCAGTGAAGATGTCGAATAAAAAAAGAAAATATACAGAAAAGAAGGATGCTAAACATATTCATCTATTAATTTTAAATTATAAAGAGTTTATACCAGAAAGATCGTTTAAAGAAGAATTTGACAATGATTTGCAAGAATTAGACGAATGTCTTGAAATATACATTGAAGAATTTTAAATGATTTTTTCAATGAAAACTATGAAGACTCAATGTGTGACGATGAAATTAGTGATCAAGAAAATGAAACTACGAATTTTGATGAGTCTTATATTAAAGAAATCAAATTATATCATATTAAAAGAAAAGTTTATTTCTGTTCTGTCCAAATGTACAAAAACTTCAAGTCTCAGTGATGTTCTTTCTAATGTGAAAGGATTTGAAAAATAATATTTCACTTTTTAAGAATTATTCTAAAATAAATAATATATTAAAATATTATTGTTCAATAATTTATAATCCATAAATAATTTATTATTTTAAAATTGAAAAGTTCTAATTTTTCAAATAAAATATTATAATAAAATTAAATATATTCACCATTTTTTTGTCAACTTTTCGCCATGAAAGGTCGCTAGATAGCAGGGTATTTGGCCATGATTTTTAGCATTTTTTGGCCAAATTGATAAAAAATGGCCTATGCTTGCCCAAAAGATGCTGAAAATTTCTACCAGGGATGCGAACTTATGTTACCAATACAATTAAGTAAATTTTTTGCATGTTTTTCATCATGTGAAAATATTTAAGGTAAAAATTTTTTTTACAGTAGATTTCGAAGAAAACAGAAAATAATGCTTTATCACATATTAATCAAATATTAAATTTAAATGATATGTCAAGTGAAAATTTTAGTTTACCAGAACCAAATAGAACATATGTTGAATAAAATGAAGAAATTAATGATGAAGTTATAAATTTTAGTAGAGAAAAATTTAATAAAATGTATAAACAATTAAATAATGATCAAAAAAATAGTTTTGAACAAATAATAAATCATCAACAAAAACTTTTTTTCATAGATGGACCAGGAGGTTCTGTAAAAAATTTGTCATACAAAACATCAATATATTACTAAGGTACAATACCTCGCTTCTAACGTCTCACGGTTAAATTTCTTCATACAATTAGAATTTGTAATGTAAAATGATGGTTAATATAAATTTCCAGAATTCAACTTTAAAGATTAGAATTTAAGGATGGTTAGACCTTTAATTAATGGATATTTACATTCAAAAAGTTGAATTATAAGGTGGAGTGTACATGTGGTCTAAACGTCTGTCTTTATCTTTTCGAGTAAGTTTCATATCGGAAAATATAGAAAATTTTGAAAAACTATACAAATCTCAGAAGTACCTCAAAGAAGTTAAAGTTTCAGAGTCCAATTATAAAGAGTTACTCTCAAAAATAAAACTAAAAAGTATTAGAGCTGTTATGTGTTGATACAAACAAGGAATAATTTTATATTTAATTCATAGTCGTGTCTTGAGCATTAAGTATGACTTAAAACTTAAGTATCGTTACTTGAGTAACAGGTGTTACTTCAATCGAGTATCTCATCTATGTGATTTTGTTTCATAACTAACTGTAATAACCTCTTCATGTAGCACTCAATTAAAGTAACAGCTGATACTCAAGTAACGATACTTAAGTTTTAAGTGATACTTAATACTCAAGACGTGACTATAAATTCGGGCTTTGGTGTACACAGGTATAAAATTGATGCACGTTATACAATTGATTTCTCATTATTTAGCGTGTAACCAATTTAAGCTTTCAAGTGACCGCTTATACGGTGAGACTTTTTGGGGTAATAGACCTTGATAAATCTTGGGGTGTAGGACTCTTCTAAATGGAGCGACTCGATGAGGTATCATGCCTTGAGTATGAAGGCATGAGACCTTTATTTTGAAAACTGAAGGCATAAAGCCGGAAAAAACGAGATCCGTGTATACATCAGCTGAACGTAATAGACGCACGGCCTTGGTGACAAAGGTCTTAGGCGTTTATGTTCAAGACGATACGACTCAGTTGCTTTATCGAGGTGCCCGGCACTACACTACCAAAGGTCTTTCGAACCAAAAAGTTTCTCCGCATAGATTCATTTTAAACCTATTTGAAAAAAATAAATATTTAGATGCTTATAATACTTATCGTTTTATCTTTGTATTTAAGTCTAAGTATTCGCAATCACGCATAAAGTAGAACATGATAAAACGATCGCGCGCACCAAGTTCGGAGAAAGTTGAGACGAAAAAATTTAAAATGTCAACTGCAACTTATCAAAAAATATAAAAGATGATATCGAAGTAAGTTTAAAAGAAAGTTTAAGAAAGTAAATTTAAGTTCAAGAAAAATTGATACAATGTTTTAAAAAATTAAAATTAAGTAAGAGTGGTCAAAAATAAATTTAAATAACGTTTTACATCAAAACTTAAGCGAGTTTATTTATTTTTGTCTACTTATATTAAACTTACGATATTTTAATTGTGTAGTATTACCGTGAAGGCACGCGCAGTGAACAAAAGCAGGATAATCAATTTCAAATCAAGAATATATCATATATGACTGCACACAAACAAACCGTAAATTTAACAGATAATTATTTTTTTTTTTAATTTTATGTAACGTCACTGTTTGTGCTATTATTGCGATATGCTAATTAGCGACGAAGATCATCAGTGTGTTTGTGAGCAAAGCACATGTAGCGTACAGTGGTGCTTGTATCAATCGGTTGTCGAGAGTAAGATTCGAACTTGAGTCCTCGAGATTATGAATCTATTGCTCTATCGACTGAGCCACTTAGACTTCAACAGATGATTATGATTATACAGTTACGAAACTTATATCTTCAAAGTAACTTTCAGAATTTTATCAACATATTGTATAATCAATAACAATGAATAAAAAAATAGTATGAACGTTTAAGGTAAAGTCTGTTTAAAATAATTTTAAAAGTCTTACCGATGAGTCAAAAATAAACAGACTTGGACAAAATGTTGTCCTTATGACTAAGTTTTGTAAGAATATGCTTTTGAGCATGCACACTTCACAGAACATTAAAAGCCCATTCAACAAAAAAACTAATTCTGATTTAACCTTTGGAGGACGGGGAATTCGAAATTTTCAATTTCTCAGTATTTTCTATAAAAAACACATAATATGTGTCTCTAATATTGGGAAATACTCATATGTAAAGTGTCTATCCATGGTCGAGCCACTATAGTAGCTTTCCCGTCCCCTAAAGGTTAATAAATATTTTAATTGTTAAAACAAAAAAGTCACCCTTTTCAACGTAATCGTCAACAACATCATCATTATCACCACGGTCACCGTCATCGTTAAGACTTTCTTATTATTATAGAAATAAATAACTTAATTCTGAATAGTGATATCATCAACAATCTGTGTATGCGTATATCAATGTCCATGTACAAACGTGGGCGAGCGTGTGCTATTATCTGTGTAAGACTATGTATAATAGCGTGTGATCGCATGCGAAATACGTTTGCGCACGCGTACACACACGTACACTTGGCGGAAAGGATATTTTTCCGAATGTGTACCTCAAATGGCAACATCGCATATTTTACCACAGGCATAAGACAATTTCAAATTATAGAGCAAATTTCGCATCATCGTTACTTATTACTTAATGACATAATTTCAGTAAACAAACAATATTACTTTCTTTTTTCATAATCCGAATTATAATTTTCTTAAATAAAATTTTTATTTCTTTCTTCAATAATCATATAGAATCTAATATTGTGAATTTAAATTATATAAGCAATAAAATTTAAGTTGTTATCATTTGAATTTTGCATGAATAACCTATAAGAAAAAACAAAATAATCGTGATGCAGAACTCAATGCATAATTCGAAGTTTTCTTATGTCTGTGGTAAAATATGCAGCGGTGCCATTTGAGGTACGCATTCGGAAAAATATCCTTTCCGCCAAGTGTACAAACAAGTATGGACATATTTGAACAAGTACACACACGTACACACACGGACAAACACGTACGTCTAGGCTGAAACACGTACGCACATATACAAATACGTACGCAGACGTAGAACAACGTGCATACACATCCACACACATAGAAAAACGTAAACACACGCACATACATATACAAAAACGTACAGACGTACACACACGTACAAACACTTGCGAACCCGTACACACATTCAAAAACACGTAGATACGTACACACACGTACAAACACGTACAAACACGTACAATCACGTACAATCACGTACAAACATGAACACACACATACAATCACGTACAGACACGTACACACACGTACAAACACTTGCGAACCCGTACACACATTCAAAAACACGTAGATACGTACACACACGTACAAACACGTACAAACACGTACAATCACGTACAATCACGTACAAACATGAACACACACATACAATCACGTACAGACACGTACACACACGTACAATAAAAAACAAACACGTACACACACGTACACACCCATACAATCACGTACAAATACGTACAAACACGTAAAAGCACTATAGAATATAAATATATCTACAGGAGACAATATCAAACATTTTAAAATTTTTCATAACGTCATAAAAACGTCACAACTACGTCACAGATGGAAAAAAATTTCAATTTTCAAAATTTGAAACGCTTAAAAACGTTTAAAATAATGTTATGGCACGTTTTTATACGAGGGGTTTCTCACTAAAATACTCATAGAAAAACTCTTCCGTACTCTCAAGCATTCTTTACTTGCGTACTCTCCAATACTCTTTTGGTGAACGCTTTTAGTAAATGAATACGAAAAAGTTTGAAAGAGATTTAGTGAGTATGCAAGAGTAAGAATGAGTATTTGTAGAATACGAATGAATATTGAAAAGTATGCAAGAGTACCAATGAGTATTCAAGAGTACGCAAGAGTACAAATAGAATTTTAGTAATAATATAATAATATAAAGTCATTTTATATCATGTTTGATAAATAGAACAGATCGTAACAGATCTTATTAATATAACGCTGAATTCTGAGTCTTTTTCTAACAACCCATCTCTTTATCAATATTAGTTACGTTTACGTAAAAATTATTAATTATAACAAAGTTATAATTAAAAAAAAAATTTATTTAATAAGAGAAATATAGTTTTTTAAAAAAATGTACTTATAAAACGATTGTTGATGTACTTATATCAATTTATGAAATTTTCGTAGGTAAAACTTTTTCCGACTTTTTCTCAACAGGAGACCATAAAATTTTCCGTCAACTTTATGAAATATTATTATATTTCAATCTAGTGAGGACAAATAACTGGTTTTTATAATATTTTTGTAAAATAGTAATTCTAAAGGTTATATTTTTTCATTTTGCCAATATTTTATTTTCCTCAACTGTTTAAATTCAACTTTATCCCTTGCATAGATCAACTTTCAAATCCATTTTTCACTAGTAATTAACTTTTGGTAATGAGAATATTTTTTGTTGGGAATGACATGTAATATACAACTTATTTTTTGCCAAACATTATTTTTAATAGTTAAATTTTTGATTTTATTTTCAGAAAAGTATTTATTTTTAAATAAAATAAATCGCAACATTTTTGCTTAAAATTTCACGTAAAACATACCTATATTTAGAAATAGTTAAATTTAAGCTACGAATAGTTAATAGATTTTGCCACTGTGCATAAGAAAAAATTACTGATTATGCTACTATGTTTGGTATAAGCAATATTAAATGCCTTATCAAAATTTAAAAAAAAATCTTATCGTGTTCAACCGGTAATATGTCGGTAAATAATTATATAAAATAAATAAAGTAATAGTAAAAACTATAAAAAATTGTAATCATAAAAAGATATGTGTTTTTATTGGACTAAACTACTTTATTAAATATATAAAAATGCATTTTTATATATCTGTGTATTTTATAATTTAAAAATAGCCCTAATAGAAATTTTGCTAACTATGTCTTTCCGTCTATGTCTTTCTGTTTCTGTCTCTCTGTCTTCTTCTCTTCGTCTCTCCGTTTCTGTGTCTTTGTCTCTCCATCTTCGTTCCGAAGTCTCCGTATCTTTATCTCTGTCCCTCTGACTAAAACACATGATTAAAAAGAATGAATTCCTATCATATTTTTATATTAATTCAAATGGAATTCAGTAAAACAAATTTTTAATTTATCATGATGATATGATTTATATTTAAACAATTTTTATGCATATTGGAACTTTAATGAATTCTTTTTCTTCAAATACATAAAAACTAGATTTTAAACAGAACTGCAATACAAAAATTCATAAATTGTGGCATTTGTTTTTACTTTAAAATTAAATAATTTATACATATTTATATAATTTATGAAAATTTAACCGAGCGACATTAGGAGCGAGGTAAAATAAAATCGTAAAATATTAAAATCTAGTTTCTTTTATCAGTCAATCCAGTAATCTACCATGTTTAATATTAATAATTTTACAAATAACGTAAAAAAAAACGGAAAAAAATGAGGATCAAAATACGGTAAAGGGAAGAGAAAAAGAAGAGAAAAGGAGGAGCTTGATCGTAAAAATTTTCCTTACAAGCATATAATATAGACACACACACATATATATATATATATATATATATATATATATATATATATATATATATATATATATATATATATATATATATATATATATATATATACATATGTATGAGTCATCCTTGTGATAATTTCAGGTATATCTAAATTTTAAATTGCTGGGTTGATTGATATCGTATCATTAGACTTATTCCAACTAATGCCTAATACAAGAGTGGCTTTGTTTTCCACTGAATGATTTGTATGTTCCCATCCTCGTCAATCAAACTCCCCTGTTGCCATAATAGCAGTAGATTCCTAAATAAAATTTTCTAACTCGTTTTCATCAACGCTAGTGACACAATTGTCAACATAAAGAGAAGTTTTTAATTTATCTATTGTTTTCATAGACCATCACGCTCTTTCTTGAATTTTCTGTTTTGCTGCTGTATTTAAGAGAAGCGTTATTATTGCTGACAATAGAAACGGACAACTCGCGAGACCGAGTACTACGCGACGATGTCGAAAAATTATAATTTTTTCGTCTGCTATCCAGAGAAAACGTAAATAGTCTCGGTCTGCTCTGTTAATCTCGATCTGTAAGAATGCTTTTCTTATATCCGCAACTACACCAATATCTTTTTCTCTAAAACGATTTAACGAGGATTGTATGAGTTCTATTAAATTAGGGCTTTTTTCCAGGCATTGATTTGATGATGGAAAGCCCTGTGCGCAGGCCGACGCATCAAAAAGTGGCCTTATCTTAGTCGTACTGTGTTTTTTTACAACTAGTCGATGCGGCAAATAATGTGCAAAATTATTTATTTCCTCGGTAGGAACTTTTTCAATGATATTCATTGTTAGCCACTTGTTAAATACAACGTTATAGGCTTCAAATGAATTTTGCGCTTTAAGCTTTTTTATCGTTTTATTCAATCGAGAACGACAAATATCAAAATTGTCAGAAACTGGTGCATGATTTTCTACCCACGGCACTTTAACCTCAAATCGTCCGGTATCGGTTATTCTCGTCGTTTCTAATAAGAAATTAAGCGTCTGCTCGTCCCTAGTTGACTTTTTTAATTTTTCTATAGGATCAGTTATCCTGAGAATATCTAATTGCCATAAATCATCTACGCTAGCTTCTTTAACAAACATCGATGTAAGCATAACTGCGGTATCCTCTTTGTCCATTTCACGCGTCAATTTGCCCATCACTGTCCACCCGAGACACGTTTCCAAAGCCGTTAAACCGTTTTCTAAAGTATATTTTCTCCCAGTAATAAGCTTTCCCGCTACGTCAGCGCCTATGAGTACACCTATAGAATTATCTTCATCTTTATTATCACACATATCTGATAAAATAATATTTTTCTCGTGTAATTCTCCTACCCAAATATCGTTTTTAATACTAGGAACCGTATCGCAAATTTTTCTTTGACTTAAAGCCGAAAAGTTACACGTGTAAGAATAATTCAAATTTTTCAGACGGATCAAAAATATATCATGTTTCTCACATTTAGACTTAACGCCGCCGAACAGAGAATGTGTAACTTCTTGCTCTCCAATAGAATCATAACCTATCTCTCGCGCGATATCCTCACGTATATAAGAACGTTGCGATGCCGTGTCTACGATAGCTCTTACAATCTTCTTTTTCGTTTTCGAAAATATTTTAATGCGTAACGTTTGCAAACACACTGACGTTAACTCGGAGAAAGTTGCTAAATTATTTTCTGTCGTATTTTCCTTAGATGCATTAGGCTTATCTTCACGTTCACGACCGCTTAAATTTTCCGCTTGCTTTAAACCCGGACACATTAATAATACATGTCGCTTAGCGCACCAATCGCATTTAACTTACACTCTACATCTTTTTGAAATATGTTCGCCTTTAAGACAGTAAAAACAACAATTTTCTTTTTTAATAATTTCTTTTCTTTCGTCAATATTCATTTTTCGCGCGGAATTACAAATTTGACTCTCGTGATTTGACTTACAAAAAATACATTGGACCGATTTTTCTTCTTTTGAAACAAAAAGTACGCTCGCACTAGCTACCTCTTTTGTTGCGTCATCTTTGCTTCGTTGTTTGCGTGATTCCTCAGTCTCAGCCGGTAAACCAAATCCAGTCAGCGCCATGTCGATACGTTCTTGATTTTCGACTTCTGCTTCTAAAAATTTCAACAACTTAGTAAGTCTGTCTTTAGTTTCAGGTTGACCGTTGGCATCTGCTGTCTTTCTCTGCCCGCTGCGTTGCCAGGCACGTAAAACTTCTTCAGGAAGTGAAGATTCAACTAGCGGGTAGAGCATCGCGGCACACTTGTCTGTTGTCACGCCAAGCGTCTCTAACGCACGAATTTAAGATTCCAGTTTATCGAAAAGACTAACTAACGTGGGCCTTTTACTTCCTTTTACCGCGTTCTGCAATACCAGCCCAAGCAACTCACGCACATAATATTCTGAAACAATATCATCACGTCCAAAACGGTTCTTGAGGCATGTAATCGCCTTTTCATAATTTTCCGCGGTAGGTGGGAAACTGCTAACTAAGTCGTTTGCTCTTGACTCAGACACTGCTGCTTGGAGCAAATACTGGAATTTATCCTCTCTAGAAATACTTTGATCATTACGTATTTTTTGGAATCGACTCCAAAAGGGAAGCCACTCTTTAATATTACCGTTAAATTTAGGCAATTCGATTTTTGGTAATTTAGCTTTATTTTCTATTACACCCGCGGCTAGAATATTTTGTGTGACGTGAGGCACGCGCAACAATTTATCTATTGCCAACTTTGCCGTTAAATAATTTGTTTTGTAAACTTCCTCCGATTCAATTTCTTTAAAGATGGCATCATCTGTGGCATCTGACGAAAATAATTTTTCATTATATGCTGAGTGCGCAATATCTAACTCCGCCATCTTGGTTTCTAAGACATGGAAAGCAACGGTTTTTTCTTCAATAGAACTCTGTTCATTGTCTATGGCAAGCAAAAATGCTGTATGTGCCTTTGTAAAAGCAGTTTGATATGCTTTACACTGCTTTTTGACCGCTTCCATCTTGAATTTCTACTTTTTTATACTGAGATATCGAAAAAACCTTCTATATAAAATTGCTCTATATTAAATACGTTAAATCACAACATGAATTTCGTCATTTTGACAACGCAGGTGGGTTCCTGAAATTAATTTCGAACTCGGTGACTTTAAAGTACTTTATAAAATATTAAATTTGCAAAATTTTAGCTTTCAATATCTTTTAATGACCTGGACAAATGAATCTGAAATTGCAAAAATGACTGTTTTAACGTTATTTCGAGCTGATTTTCGCAATGTTACCAAAGCCTGAAATCATAATATATTTTAACTTACAATATCTTGTTTTACTCGTTTCATTACATATTTTTAAAAAATCACTAACATTTTTTAATAAATGTTAGTGATGAATTTTATTGGTCATTATAAAAAATTGTGAACCTCTAAATGTACAGGCTATTTTCTTCGAGTTTGTTGATTTTTTAATCATTTTTAAACTTTTATAGAGTTTCAGCATTGTCGTCTACCATAGCTTAAATTCTTTCCCTCACTTTACCCTTTAATTTAAGCCATCGTAAATTAATTAAAAAAATACAAGAGATAGGAGGTTTTAAATATGGACATTTTTGCTAAAAGATCGAAAAATACCCATCTTTGAACACTTTTTAAACATTTCTTAAAAATTTTTTCTTGCTTTCTATAATTTAAAATTATTATTTATACATAGTATCAATGTTCAAAAAAGGTTTGGTTAAGTTCTTTTCGATTTTGCCTGAGATTCTACAATTTTATAATATTGATTTTTTCATAATTTCAATTAATTTTTATTTAACAAGAAGAACGTTAGGATATTGGGACGCCAATTTTGTTCAAATTCCGAGAGATGTTTTTAGGAGTGGAAACGTGAAAAAAGACAAGGTACTAGACTTTAACGCTCAAATTTTCCTATTCACAGGAATTTAAAAATATCATTATAAAAGTTACTGAATTTTCAAACGCTTATGCTTCTTGAGCATCAATAGCTAAAAGCTTAAAATTTTTAATAAAAATAATGAAAATTGATTGCAAACCCTTTCTAAATAGTAGTTATAACATATAACAATATTATTTTTTTCCAAAGTTATGGAGCGATGAAAATCAGAGCAAATTTTAGTATTTATTACTAATTAATGTTATAAAGAGGAATTTTAGGTTCAACTTTCATTGCTCCTGTCACTAGGGAAATATTAAGCGTTAGAGTCTAGTACCTTGGATTTATTTTCATGTTCTTACAGCCAAACTCAACTCTTGAAATTAAAGCAAAATCGGCGAACCAATATCCTGACACTCTTCTTGTTAGTTAAAAATTGATTAAAATTATGAAAAAATAAATATTATAAAATTGAAGAATCTCAGGCAAAAAAAAGAAAACTAAATCTAACCTTTTTTAAACATTGAAACTATGTACACTTGGTGGAAAGGATATTTTTCTGAATGTGTACCTCGAATGTCAACGCTGCATATTTAACCACAGACGTAAGAGAACTTTGAATCATACATTGAGTTTCGCATCATGATTATTTTGTTTCTTCATATAGGTTATTAATGCAAAATTCAAATGATAACTGAAATTTTATTACGAAATTAACAATATTAGATTCTATATAATTATTGAACTGAGAAATATAAATTTTATTTTATAAAATTATAATTCAGATCATGAAAAAAGAAAGTAATATTTTGTTTACTACAATTATGTCATTAAGTAATAAGTAACGATGATGCGATATTAGTTTCATAATTTGGTATTCTCTTATGTCTGTGGTAAAATATGCGATGATGCCATTTAAGGTTAACATTCGGAAAAATATCCTTCCCGCAAAGTGTACAAACAATAATTTAAAATTATAAAAAGCAAGAAAACATCTTTAAGAAATGTTTAAAAAGTGTTCAAAGATAAGTATTTTTTTAACATTAAGCAAAAATGTCTATATTTAAAAGCTCCTATCTCTCGTATTTTTTTATCAATTTGAACTTGCAATGACTTAAATTAAAGGGTGAAGTAACGGAGAAAATTTAGGCTTTTGTAGATAACAATAGAATAGAATGCTAAAACTCTATAGAAGTTTGAAAATGATGAAAAAATCTAAAAATTCGGAGAAAGTAGCCTTTACATTGAGGAGTACATAGCTTTTTATAATGCCCAATAAAATTTATTATTAATTTTTTTTTTTAAATACGTAATAGATTAAGTAAAACAAGATGTAATGAGTTAATAGTACATTGTGTACCAAGGGCGCAAAATATGGGATTCCGGCCAGAGTGCGAATGAGCGCCAGAGCGAAGCGGGGGCGCTAAATTCGCACGAGGGCCGCGAACCCCCTTGCGCCCGTGGTACACATATTGTTTTTTGATCTAAAGGGTGAAAAATTCAATTTCTATGCTTGTCAAGCGGGCGAAAAATAGTCCATTCCCGCTCTAGGGCTCAAAATATATTACGATCTTATGTTTTGGTAGCATTTCGAGAATCAACTCAAAATAACTTTAAAATACTTGATCACTTCCTTTGATTTCTGATGTAACACTTTCACTAACTCTTTTCTTACTTTCTCACTTCCTCTCTGTCCTTCTATCTCAGATCGATCCTTATTTTCACCCTATTTTTATCCATCCTTGTCTCTCTCTTCTTATTTCTCAACCACATTTATCAATTTTTCTTGAATAGGAATTGTATTTTACATTGAAATCACATTTAAAAAAATAAAATTAAATTATTCTAACTCAATGAGCTTTATGAGAAAGCATTGCGCCAAAGCACTTGGCAACGTTTTGCAATTTCATATTCATTTATCTTGACCAATAAAGGATATCGGATGCTGGAATTTCGCTAAGTTTAATATTTTATAAAGCACTTTAGAGTCACAAAGTCAGAAATCGATATTGAAAACCCACTTGCGGTGTCAAAATGACGAAATCCACAAGGATGACTCATACATATATGTATATACATATATGTATATATATATATATATACCTATATTATATAGTCAATTCGGTGGAATTTCTGCTGTATTACCCTTCCTCCCCCTCCATGATGCTCCGGCCCACTCTACCGACTTCCCTTCCACTCCAAATTCTTCTCCGTGTTCTCTTCCATAAAACCAGGAAAAATTCGTGTTTTTTACGTTATTTTTCAAGTCTTTAGTCCCTTCATGTCACTCTACACCGCTCGAAGGAACTCCTTCTCCTTCCGTATCCTCTTCATGGGAATTTTAAATGTTCATTCAACTTTTGATCCACATACCTCTCCACATACATAAAATTTTTGTATTCATCGGAAGCTATTGAAAATTAGTTTTCTTAGTATAGTTTTAATTTTAGAGCCTTAAAAAAACATAAACTGAACATAAATTATCCAGGTTCCCGATTAGAAATGTAAATATGGGAAGCATCCTTCCCATATTATATCCGTATCCTGAAGGTAATATTCCGGTCCCGATCCGGCATCGAATTATCACCTAATTTGGGTGTGTCACCAGGGAAAGTTGCGACTCTGTCAGGATATCTGATTTCAGTTTTGCTATTCAGGACTATGACAGGACTGGAGTAGAACAGTCTGAAGTACAAAGAAGTACAATAGACTAAATATAAATCCGGTCCGGATACGGTGTGAACCCGGTGTGGATAAGGTACACATGTGGTTTTAATATAGGTTTTTACTCAAAGATATAACACAAAAGTTGTGTATGAATAAAATTTATTTAGAACAGATTGCCATACATTTTTAGTAGCTGTAAAGTTAGCTATCACTATCGATACAACTACTTTCATTCCCATCATATTTTTTATATTTAAACTCTTTTTGTTACGCAACTTATATCTTTCCATTTTCTGAATATGAACTTTATTTAAGATATTTTTAATAAATAGAAAAGGAAAATGAAGTTAATTTCACGTCACACTTCAATTCAATTATTTAATATTTATTTGAGTTACGGTAGGCCGTTTTATGTTTCATTTCACTAACTCATTTCTTACTTCCTCACTTCCTCTCAATCTTTTTATCTTAAATTCGCCATCATTTCCATCCTATTTTTGTAAATCCCTATCCCTCTCTAATTTTTCTTAAATAGAAATTTTTTTTTACATTGAATTCATATTTTGAAAACTTGAATCAAAATTATGTTTCATTATTCGGGATCGATTTCGTAAACTTATTTGACTAAACTTTTGAACTATATTTTTTGTATTTTTTTCCGCCCTTTCGAATGACGGAATCAGAATCATGAATTTCAAGGTGCGTCATACTCAAAAGTTGAAAAAAACGATTTTTATTGCATTTTTTACTATATTTGGGGACTTGACCGCAAAAAACAGTGACTATGTAGGCGAAAAATAGTTTTTTACACATCGGAATGTGTTTTCAGATGCATTTGGATGCAGATCAAGTGCTTTAAAAATTACTATTATTTTACTTATGACCATAACAGACAGCATATTACTTTGAACCCCAGATTCTGCTTCCTTGATGGGTACTTGTTTGCTAAAGTATAAAAATACAAGAAATCCGGGAAGAATAATAAAAACACTGGTTACAACCTTTAAGAGGAGGTTACATATCTCCGTCCTTTTCTAATCGAAGAATTAAGTTTTTGCAAAAACAAATAACTTTATCGAAAAATGAAGAGGAAGCGCCATCGCGTATTAAAGAAAGCTATCTTGCTTATGCAATCTTCTATGTAGTGATATCAGCGGGGTTGGGGTTCTTCGTATTTTTTACGTTGGTTATAAAGCATGTGACACGTAACAATCATTACTTGAGTTGGGTCCATAAATTCAACCTTTAGGTTCGTGTTTATAAATGTAACGCAAGTAATGATTGTCTCATCGGTCTATTTCTCTTATAAGAGAGATAAAGACAATAAGATTTAAACTTCATAACCTCAAAGCATAATTATAAAATATTGAGTATTAAGAGCATGATGAAGCTGCCCGCCTTCTAATAATATCTCCAATCCTAACTTATGAATAAACGATGCGTTCAATCGAGTTTTTTTACTGTAAAGAAAAAATTTGTAAGATTAAAGTCTAGTGCGGACAACTCAAGAAATCCACCAAAATACTATACATAATAAGTTATAATAAAAACTTTCAATGTATCGTATTTTAAGGTTAGGTTTGTCGAGCTTATATCTAATTTCCAATCTAAGCTCATAAAAAAATAACTAGTCCGAATGATTTTTTTATTTTAACAAAAATTATTGTATTAACATAGGTTTAGTGTGGATAAGTCATTAAATTTGTTTAATTTATGAATTTAAAAACATATTGATGAAATAAAAAAAGCAAAACTTGATTGCTGCAGCTCCGACATCCCATTAAATCGATGCTCTAATTTGTAACAAAGCTACTAATCACAGTTAGAGTGCCAGAAGCTTTAGCGTTTCAGGATTCGTGGGGAAGGGTAATTGGAATAAAGAAAGCATATAATTAAGATAACAAATTGATATATTCTTAGGTAAAATAACAAAAGTAGAAAATAAAGTGAAGTTAATATTGAATATATATAAAGTAGTCTTTAATTAACTGCTTCATCAGGATTTGGCAGTCTGAAATAAACAGATAATAACGTTGTTCTTAGTTTTACACTTAAACAGGCTTTAATATGCATTTACGCATCAAGTTTACATGTTTCTTTCTGTTCTTTATCAATCAAGTTACTATAATATGGCTAGTTTCAATTCTTTACAGATCAAGTTACAATAATCTGGCTAATTTCTATCTCGGTTCGAGCAAATCACGAACGCGCATGCGTAGGACTAGGAGTGCATTTCGTATACTTGCTCACTGCACCTTGAGCAATTCCCTGGCACAGAGCGCAATCAACGGTTTCTAGCCCGACTTGTTTTACAGTCACGCGCAATCACCTGACTGCAATCCGAGTACGAACTCTATGCAGGATAACTAGGATGTTACGTAGACAATCATACGACCACGAGCAATCCCCTGATTCTTACAATTCTCGTCGGCAGGTAAGCAGGAAATAAGAAAGGGGGAGTTCGGATTTTAACACGCATGCTACAACCTTTAAGCTTACTGTACCGTTTCTCACACAGGCCAAGAGCAATCCCCTAACCGGTGGTTCAAACTCAACAGCTCCCCCTCGGAAGTGGTCTAGTCGTACCAGCTCATCACCACGAGCGATCCCCTGGTGATGAGAGGCATAACACATCTTTCAACGACTGCGCCCAATAACCCAGTGATTGGTTAAAGTGAAGCCTGTCAACCGTGAAGCAAGACTCGACTCAACTAGCATTCATAAGGCCTTATATACTAGTGGTCCGCAGTTCCATGGATGTTCCACTGGAACGGGAACGGACCGCTCACACATCAAGCCTTATATTTTTGACATCTTTTACTTATGCATTATGTACGTCGCTTTACAAAGTATAGTATAAACATAAACGTAGCAGACATATTCTGTTACAAATTAAATAAGATTTCTTTCAAGTATACCATATAATTAGAAAATAACTTAAAATATTTGTCTAGAATTAGTTTACAACATAAATATCATTGTGGCTCAAGTTCATGGACCCAATGTAAACATGTATTAGTAAAAACACTGAATGTAGTCAACAGATTTAATTTGTGCAAAATAGATTTATTTTTTAAATCATTATAAAATTTTTTAAATTATAATTGCAACATTAAAAACTAAATATATGTATATTTAATGGTTTTACGATTGGTTAACTTATAATTGTAAGTATACTCCAATAGCACATTCTTTTATACAATAAAATAATAAATAAAGAGTATTAATTGTATGTTTATATAACATTTAACAAAACAAATGCGTTTATTCATATACTTTCTTTTTTATAAATGTCATTTATGGAATGCAGATTAAATGTTTTTGTACACAGTCACAATTGCGATCAAGTATATCTCAACAGTAAAAAGGTACAAGCTGAATTTAACTTCAAAACTTACAACTGAAAACTTATATTTTTATATCAAAATTTTATCTTTTCAAACTAATGGAACAGTTAATCTATTTTCTAGACATTTATTATTGTAAACATATCTAAAGTATTAATAGTCAATATTTACATTCGCACAAAGGTCACAAATTATGACTATAGAGAAATAATTGTAATTAACTTATACTAACAAGCAATATACCAACTGATGCCTTCTGTATTTTCTATGCGTTTGTAAAATATTAACTATAAACAATGTAAGCGAATATGTATTTTATAAAATAATAATACTAAATGTTTAGAATGTAAATCATATGTTTGATTAATGTTTTCAAAAATATATTCCTAGATATAATTATTATTTATACATACACACATGTATATGAATATGTTGAATAAAATTAAAATTTTCTTTATATTTGCTTGGAATAATCTTGTGCAAATATATTATTATTTTAGAAATTGTACGTAACATAATTACATTGTAAAGATATGCTTAATCACAAGTTTATACTGTAACTGAAAACTTATATTTTCAAATCAATAATTTTTCTTATAATTGTTATGAAACAGATCATTTTCTTTTATATAATTTTTATCATAATTTTCACAAAAGATATATATATATATATATATATATATACATGTGTATGAGTGTAAGAAAAAAAATTATAATTCATAAATATCCTTAATATTTTTAATTTCAGTATCTTCTTTAATGATGGATGATTACAATATAACCGATTAATGCAGCAAATGCCTCCGTAATCTAAGAAAACTTCAAATTCAAGTAAAAATTATTAATACGGTAGATGAGGTTGAAGCTATTAGTGATCAGTTAAACATTAGTGTTGATATTGGTTATAAACTTTGTGACAGGTGTAGAAGACTTGTTTTTTTTTTGGTACAAAAGAAACTTTTACTGCGGATGCAATAGAACCTTCAACTAGTGAACAGATTGAAAATCACCTTATGAGTTTGTAATCATCTTCACAATCTTCCAGCCTATCTCAAAGTTCAGGAAGTGTTTTTGAGGTAGTTTTAAATGAACCTAAAGAACAAGAAAATACCATTGAGCTGCCAATTAAAAGAACTATTTCCACGCATCGATTATGTTGTATTTGCAGAGGAAAACATAATTTAACTATTATTCCAATAGATGCTAGATTACAGTGCTTCAATGAATTGCAATTTTTTATCAATGAAATTATGAAAATACATATTTAAGTTTTTATGTAACTTATTAACAATTTGCAATATTTTAGGTCATAAAAATTATCATTTATGTAAGCCATTCACTATTTGTACTACAGATGGTTATATCGTAGATCTTCCTGGTCCATTTTTAGCCACTAAAAACGATGCGAGCATTATGAAGAAAGTGATGAATGACCCTAATGGAATAAGGAATATTATGAAGAAAGGTGATATTTGTATTGTAGATAGAGGATTTAGGGAGGTAGTTCCTTATTTAGAAGAACTTGGTTTCAAGGTTCTTATGCCTGCCTTAAGAGGACAGAGACCTAACCTCACTACATCTGAAGCGAATCTATCTCGTTACGTTACGAAATTAAGGTGGGTAGTAGAAGCCATTCATGGAATCTTGAAAAAAAAAATATAAGCTTCTCCAACATCAAATTGATAACAAAGTTTTACCAAAAATTGGTTTGTATTGCAGGATTGTGTGTTTTCTTAATAATCGATTTGGTAAACAATTAAACTGTAATCAAAATGAAGATGGATTACAAGATATAATCATTGATAGAATGTTGAATTCTAATAAAGAGGAAAATACCTTAGCAGTTGAAGCAGAGTCAGCGAGATGGTCTAGACGTAGCTCTACAACCACTAAGCTAACCTCTCAAGAAATCATCGATTTTCCAGAGATGACAGAAAGAGATCTTAAAATTTTTTTTTCAAGAACTTATCAGTTAGGTCAAGCCATATGTTATTTAGCTGAGTTATTGGATAATTTAGATAATATTAATTTAGAGTATATCAAACTGATTCCTAATATAATTAAAGTCATAGTAAGATCAAGACATAAAAACAAAAAAACTTATAAATGTTATATAGAATACAAACGTAACTCAATTGGCTATGGAGGCATTTTGCGCCATACCTGCGACTGTGTTAATGGTTTACGGACAGTCGGCTCCTGTTCTCACATAACAGCCGTTATTTATTACCTCAGTAATGCTAGATATAAATGAAAAATAATTAAACCAGCGACAATTCTTTCTGAAATATTTTCTACTTCGAACATTGATCCAGTCATAGACGAAGACAGTGATGAAGATTGAAATTATTTCGTATATTTAAACAAATTATAATTATAAGTTTCTTTAAACTTCTAAGATTCTCAGTTTAATTTAACAATCATCAATTAATAAATACATAATTCAATATTTTAATAATAAAACGATTTAATTTTTTAATGGATTTAATGTTATTTTCATTTCCTTTTTACGAATACTTATCTATCTTCGGCAAATAATATAATTTTATAGCACTGAGTAGCATCGATCTGCATTTATGTCACACCTAGCTGTGTCATAAATAGTCCATTATTTCACCGTGCCTATCAGCCTTGCTACGCTCGGCAATAACCGCACGGTGCATAATTACACTGCTAAAGCTACGGACAGGCGTAACAGCGGATATATGCTAGTAAGTGTTCTTAAAAATCGTATGATACTCGTAGTATAAATTGCCTATATTGTACGATTGCCTTGCTTCACTCAGGTGCTAATACACTTCGTGCCATGATAGGCAATTGGTCACTTGCATCATGATGTACTAATATTTGTTCTCATACGTCTAGATCTTTATAAGATCCATTATAATACTTCTCAATCTATCTGCTTTTCAAAAAGATCATTATTTATTAACTTTTCAGGTAACATCCCCAATAAGGAGCAAAAACTTTAAAAAAACCGATTTTTTTCTACTTTTGACTGCTACGCATCTAAACATGCATTAAGTGAAAGAATTTAAAAGTTTCTCATCATAACACAGCCTTTCTATCGAACAATCAATATTTAAAAAAATGTTTTTAATGCAATTACAAATATTTATAAATGTATTGAATAGCTTGATAATTCATTATGAAGTATGTCTAGGTTCAAAGTAATATGCTGTCTATTATGGTCATGAGTAAAATAATAATAATTTTTAAAGCACTTGATCTGCATCCAAATGCATCTAAAAACACATTTCAATGTATAAAAAACTAGTTTTTACCTACATAGTCGCTGTTTTTTGCGGTCAAGTCCCCAAATACAGTAAAAAATGCAATAAAAATCGTTTTTTTCAACTTTTAAGTATGACGAACCTTGAAATTTATGATTCTGATTTCGTCATTCGAAAGAGCGGAAAAAATACAAACAAAAAATAGTTTAAAAGTTTAGCCAAATAAGTTTACGAAATAGATCCCGAATAATGAAACATAAAACGAGGTCGCAAAAGCTCATTTTTTAACGAAAGAGTTTGAAAAAAATTAGGAATATTCGGAGTCTATAAAAACTTCTGCATGCAAATTTTCAGATCGTTTCAAGCAATATTGCGTCATAAATAAAAAAAATCGAAAAATCACGTTTTTGAGGTTATATAGTAAAAGGAGAGCCTTTGCTATTCTTCAAAATGATTTGCGTATTTTTTTTAACCATTAATTTTTTCAAAAGTTGTAGATGATTGATTGAGAAAAATCCTTATAAAAACAAGTTGATTTTTTCCGAGTTCATTTTTCGAACGTTCACAACTCTGCACATATGCAACGTAGGAGAAAGTTGCTGGATATCAAACTTTTTACGAAATTTTCTCTTTTGCTTTCTCATATAGAAAGCATTGTATCAATAAGAAAAATTTTCTTCTATTTTTTCATAAATTTGTACATATTTAGACTCAGGGTGTCGAAAAAAGTGGTTTCCAGAAAATGTCTGTGTGTGTGTGTGTGTGTGTATGATTTCAGTACGCCAAAAATATCTTGAGAACTACTCGATGGATTTGCTTCAAATTTTGCATGCAATTTATTTTTTTGTCTAACTGGGGGGGGGGAGCTATTGAAAATTGATCTTCTTAGCTCAGTTTTTTTTAAGAGCCATTTTAATAATTTAAAAAAAATTTTGATTTTTCATTTTTTTGGTATTTTACGTAAACTACTCAAAGAATTTTCTTGAAAATTTGTATAAACATTATTTGCCACTGCCAAAAAAAGAAACACTTTTACTATCTGATTCTTTCAGCGCACTTCTAATTTCAAAGCAATTTGAAATTTTGAAAAAAAAATTTTTTCTTCATTTTTTTTTATTTTATGAAAACCATTCGATAGATTTGCTCCAAAATATGTATGCAAGTTATTTGCTATTGTCTGAGGAAAATTAGCTTTGGAAAACTCATTTCTTTGGTGCAGTTTTAATTTTAGAGCATTTAGAAAATTTTTGAAAAAATGTTTATTTTTCATTTTTTTCATATTACACAAAAACCATTCGTCAGATTTGCTTCAAAATCATTATGCAAATTATTCGTTATTGCTTTAATAAAACAAGCTTTGGAAAACTTATTTTCTTAGCACAGTTTTAATTTAAAAGAATTTTTAAAATTAAAAAAAAAAATTTTTATTTTTTTTAGGTCTTACGTCAACTACTCCAAGAATTTGTTTAAAAATTTGTATACTAATTATTTTCTACTATTCAAATAATAAAAACATTTGAAAACTGATTTTCTTAGCGCACTTTCAATTTTAGACCATTTTTAAAATTTCTTAAAAAATTTTTATTCTTCATTTTTTTTATATTTTACGAAAACTATTCGATGGATTTGCTCCAAAATTTGTATGCAAGTTATTTGATATTGTCTGAGGAAATGTAGCTTTGGAAAACTCGATTCTTTAGTGCAGTTTTAATTTTAGAGCATTTAGAAAATTTTTGAAAAAATGTTCATTTTTCATTTTTTTTATATTACACAAAAACCTCACTACATCAAAATTTGTATGCAGGTTATTTGCTACTGTCTGAAAAAAACAAGCTTTGGAAAACTAATTTTCTCAGCGCAGTTTCAATTTAAGAGCATTTTGAAAATTTTCATAAAAATTTTTTTTATTTTTTTTGTATTTTACGTAAACTACTCGAAGAATTTGCTTAAAAATTTGTTTGTAATTTATTTTTACTGCTAAAAGAAGAAAAACTTTTGAAAACTACAAAATATTTATTAAATA
Organism: Anastatus disparis; assembly: GCA_017163975.1. Lineage (NCBI taxonomy): Eukaryota > Metazoa > Arthropoda > Insecta > Hymenoptera > Eupelmidae > Anastatus > Anastatus disparis. The sequence continues at coordinate 1,192,324 of JAFFSR010000391.1, forward strand.
AAAATATAACAATTTAATTGCCTGACTTTAATTGCCTTATACATTTATATACATAAATCATATTTAGCGATGATAAATTGTAAAAGTCATTTTGATTTTTCTTCACAAATTTGAATTTTTATAACACTTTTTGAGAAATTAGCATGGATGCCTTTATTATTTTGTTCTATTGATACGAACTAAATAACTTTTTTATGAAAGGATTTTTATCGTGAATTTAGTAGTGTGTCACCCAATTTAACTCAGCATCATTACCAAAAAATTCCTTAACAGGTTCATTTGTCAAAATTGCTGAAAAAATATTAAAACAAATTATCTATTTTATTGAATGTTCATAATATATAATATTTGGAATATTGATTTTGATTTACATTTGCCCAGTTAAAAAGTCAAATGAATTCTACATTTTACCACTGAGAATGATAAAGCTGTAATGTCGTGAAATTCGTGATGTTTTCGATGCCCCTCCCGACAATATGACATATTTTTTTCATCAAAAATGAAAATTTTTAAATAATTGAAAAGTATATATTGAAAATTCTTCAAATACATTCATTTAAGGAGATGTAAAACAGACACTACACCTGTACTTATAGATATTAGCTTCCTTTCCATTTTATTGCTGAATTTCCAGAAAAGAAATGCATTAGCTTGTGGTATGTACCATGATGATTATTTAGATAAATTTTCAAATAAATTCATTAATTAGTTTTTAAGATATTTGGATTCCTGTACAAAATTAAAAAATGTTAATAAATAATTTTGGAACCCAAAATTCTCAATAAGTAATAAATGAATTTATTTAAAAATTTAACCGAATAATCTTCATTGTACATACTACAAGCTAATGCATTTTTTTATTGAAAATTTTGCAATAAAATGTAAAGATAGTGAAATTTATAATAACAGGTGTAGTGTCAATTTTACATCCCCTTAATGATTATATCAAATATTTTAAGAAACATTTGAATCCTTTGACCATCATGGCATTTATTTTAATAAAGTTACCATATGAAAATTTTTGCCATGGCAATTAAAAGGTTATTAATTCAATACTTTTTGTAGCTGTTTATAAAAAAATATTCTAAAACTATTTTCTTAATATTAAAAAATAGTTCTGAAATGTAGAAAATAACAAAATTAATAGCTTCTATAATGTACCATTTTTTTTTATAAACAGTAAGTATAGCTAAACACAATATGTTGTTGAGGTATACTTCATATTATCATTTTAATTTTTATAAATACAGAAAAAATATATATTTACCTTCTTGAGATCAGATAAACTCATTTTTTTACAGATGTAGCACGGTTCTTCTGAAGGAAGTTTAAATAAAAATGTGTTGTTGCCTCAAAATTCATTTTGATTATGATCTTTATACATCTTAAATATGTTTTAACATACTTGTTAAAATTACTTTACGTGGCAGATTTATAGAGACTTGGGTTTAAATGAAAATATATCATTTTATTGGATACCAACATTTAATATTTAAATATAATAGCAAATGAAAAAATACCGATCGCGTACATAAATAAAAGTTTAATGAACAATAACACGTTAACAGTAAACAAAAAAATACATTTTTTAACAAACAAACATAAAAATGTTCAATTTCATTTTCATATACATTAATTATTCAACTTTAAATAAGTTTATACAAATCTATATATGTGCACTATTGTAGCTACGTACAGCTCGAAGTAATTTTGTAGTATAATTTTCATTCTGTTTTGATACTTTATAATCCATCCACTTTTTATTAAAATCATAATGCACTGATTCTGTAGCTTCCTCTCCCAAAAATCCTAAGCCCATCTGGTGTTTTGAATAAAATTGTGCTACGTGATTAAAAATTGTATGCATTTTTGGTGTTATTAAGATTCCTAAGACTTCGTAACTTTTTTTGAATTCTTTAATATTTTGTTAAAAATCTAGCTCAAAATTTAGAGAAAAGCAGTCGTCAACGACTATTTTAAATTTTCTAAAAGTATCTACATACGCCATGGAACCTGCTAGACCTCCAATGTTAACTTCACATATCTGTTGAAGTTTATCAACATTACTCAGTAATACGTTACATGCATTTCCTGCAAACGAAAAGTTACCACTATTACTGTAACTTCTTTCTACGTTACTTTGATGCGCCCATTTTGTAGCAATATCGGGATATAACTTAAACATATTACTATAAAGTGTGTTAACACAGCCTAATAGAAGATGTAATTCTGGAGGAGGAATTACATCTAAAATTAGTTTATCATCATCTGAATAAAACAAAGGTGGATTGATACAATTTTTGAAATCTTTAACTTTTTTTTTACCTTTCCATGATCACACCAGTTATTATAATTAGACATACAGCTAGTTGTTGTCCTCAAACCTAAATTAGTTTTCGTGACATCACACCAAATACATGGACAATAACTTGCGCTATTCGTTAAACCCGTAATTATGTTTGAAAGTTTCAAGTCAGTTGTAATTGTTCCTGGATATTCAATCAAACAATCATTAATTTTTAGTTTTGACCACAAAAGTTTTACATTGTTATAATTTTCTTGTGTATCTGGAGCAAGAGCAATAATAAATATCTTCTTTATTCCAGTGTCCTTCCATTTTTTAGAATTCTTTGAAGTATTTTTTTAAATGTTATTATCTTCATTTTTAGATTGAATAGATAAGGTCAATTTTAAAGAACCTCCGCCACCATTAATACCAAAATTCAAGTGAAAATAAAAAATATTTCTATTATGAATAATATGTTGTATAAACAAAATCAAATCGGTGCAAATAACAGCAGAGCTTGGAATTTTCGTAACAACCTCATTTTTTACAATTTCGAAATCCAATGAATGCACTTCAAAAAATTCATCCAAACTATGAGACTTTTGAAAATTTTTTTCTCGGGTATAAGGCTCAATAATATTTCGTGAACATGTTTTTTTTTCTTATAAATTTAGAAAAATCACGTATCTGACGATCAGATAAATTTGAATCATTCTGCAAATCACATAAATCATTAGACGATATTTGGTGTATTTGTTTTTTTCTTTTGCATTTACGATAATATTTAATGGTTTACCACGCTGTTGCGATAGAGATAGTGCAACATTTGTCCTTTCTGCTTTGTTATTTACTTTATTTTCAACTTTCCTTTTGACTAATAATTTAGAAATCAAATGTTCAATTTGCTTTGGAGTTTTGATGCCTTCTTGAACATTTTTTAGGAATGTTGTTGAAATACATTTATGACTTATACTTTTAGCTATTAAAGTTAAACAATTCGAATATCGCCTACTAGTCTTCTTCAGTGGTTTGCGAGATTCCTTTTTTTTTTAGTATTAACAATTTCAAAACTTCTTTGTCTGGATCTAATTTCATTACATAAAGTACATCCACACTCTTTTTCTGACTTTGACGTACTGCACGTTTTCATTTTTAAATGATATTTTGAGCAGTCTGACATCTGAAGTGAACTTTTTAAACTTGTATTCATATTAGCTCTTGTAATTTTAAGCCTACAAGCACCACAAACTACAGCAGGTAAACGCGAATCCATCTCATTAAAATCAGGAAATAACAATTTGATTTGAGTTCCTATTTTACCTGTAGTTTTATAATGCTTTTTTTTCGGCTTCCTTTTACACATCAAACACATATTATGCCGATTTTGTTCGTGAGTTCTGGCCGAATTACTTTGAAAGTTCATAATTGACAATCACTATTTTTAAATTGAATGAAATTAAATAAATTGAACGAACGTTGCTGTACGAAGTCAAATGCTATACTAAATTTTCTTAAAGATTATGTATCACTTTAAATTCCTCAAATTGTATTTACATATGATCTTTATATTATAAATAATAAATAGTATCGAGTACTGTTAGCTGTAACCTTTTCAATGTTCATTTTATTTGTATACAATGAATTAGGTGAGAATATAACGAACTTTAAGATTGTAGTTATGGAAAAAATTTTCTAGCTTTGTATATATTATTTCTCATTTCTTAAGTAATTTTATATATCAGTCGTTTTATAATTATAGATTTAATGCATATTAATACCGTAAATAAATGTTTTTAACATACAGGTGATATAAAATAAATGGGGAATAGTTATTTACTTATTTGTTATTTCTATTTATATATTTATAATAATGTTGCCTAATAAAACAATATTCATTTGAACTTAACTTTTTATGAATCGGCCACGTAAATTGATTTTAAAAAGTATGTCAAAATATGTTTAAGATATCTAAAAATCATAATCAAAATGAATTTTGAGGCAACAAAACATTTTCATTTAAACTTCCTTTAGGCGAACCGTGGTAGGTTGTATTTGCAACATTTAAAGTTTCAATAAATTGATAGCAGAATATTCCTTAGTTTTTGATCAATGCGATTAGGTTGCATTTAGTTTTTAGTATACAACATAATATTAGCAGCAATTTGCACACACGAAGAATTTATTTTATCTGAATCTCCTTTAGGTGTTGTTTGAAATTTTTACCATTCTCCAAAATTTGTATACAAGTCATTTGCTAGTATCTGAAAAAACAAGCTTTGAAAAACTAATTTTCTCAACGCAGTTTTAGTTCAAGAGCATTTTGAAAATTTTCATAAAAATTTTCTTTTTATTTTTTTTGTATTTTACGTAAACTATTCGAAGAATTTGCTTAAAAATTTGTTTGAAACTTATTTTTGACTGCTCGAAGAAGAAAAACTTTTGAAAACTGATTTTCTTAGCGCATTACCATTCGATAGATTTGCTCCAAAATTTGTATGCAAGTTATTTCTGAAGAAAACAAGCTATGGAAAACTAATTTTCTCAGCGCAGTTTTAATTTAAGAACATTTTGAAAATTTTCATAAAAATTTTTATTTTTCTTTTATCTTTTTTCTTAGCGTGGTTACGATTAGTAATTTTGTTGTCATCATTCTTTTTATTACTACATTATATCATTTTTTTAATAGAACAAAGTTTTTTGCATTACTTGATGCTTTAAAATTCATTATAAATGTTGAAAAGGCAATCTGCTAGCATGTATGTTCGAAATTTATAAAGTACAATATGAGTAAATATTAATGTTAGACAATTTTTTTAGATTAAAATCACATTCAAATAAATATAAAAAAATTAATGAAACTCAAAGAGCTCTATGAGAAAGCATTCCGCTAAAGCACTTGGCAGCGTTTTTTCAATAGAACAAATTTTTTTGTATTACTTGATGCTTTAAAATACATTATAAATGTTGAAAAGGCAATCAGCTAGCATGTATGTTCGAAATGTATAAAGTACAATATGAGTAAATATTAATGTTAGACAATTTTTTTATATTAAAATCACATTTAAATAAATATAAAAAAATTAATGAAACTCAAAGAGCTCTATGAGAAAGCATTCCGCCAAAACACTTGGCAACGTTTTTTAAAATACTTTGCGTATTTTTTTTATCTATCAATTTTCCAAAAGATTACAAATAATTAAAAAAAAAACTTGAAAAAAAATTTTTTTGAATTCGTTAAAATATTATTTTTTTAAATAAAAAATGGCAATACGCCTGAGATAAATCGATAGTATTTATCGAGACCTTTCAAAATCTTTTTTATTTTTTTTAATTGATCAAGATGTTTTGAAGTTATGACTATTTAAATTTTGATTGATTTCAATGAGAATGTTCCCGAACTTTTGAGCGGTACTGTTTATAAAGAATTTTTCATAGAAGATTTTGATGACAATACAGAAAATAGAGCTTTGTTACATATGAATAAATTTTCCATTATGAAATAAATGTCCTGTAAAATTTTAGGTTACCAGAGCCATATAATATAATATTAAAAGAAAATAATAATAATTGTTAACAACAAATTATAATTGTATAGTTATAGTATAACAAAATTTATAAATTGGGGTACCCCCCTACTCGCACTGTTCGCCAACCCTCAGTCCTCATATTGCACATATATTATATTAATCATAGGTCGTATTATATTATTTTAAGCAATATTTTTTTCTATACATACAAAAAAAATTAATAATTCCTTTTTTTGATTTTTTTATTTATTTTATTATAAATATTTCTTTACATATATATGTTATACATTGCTTATATGTTATACATCAACTAAGAATATTATGTTGTACAATACAATTTTTTTCTAACATCCTATACTTAATTCTATTTTTTAAAATAAAATTTTAATATTTCATTGTGTATCTATACAAAAGACAAGACATATAGTCTGGAGTAACGATTTTTCACACCACCTGTTGCGTGACCAAATTATTAAAATTTTTTATTTCTGTTCTTATACTTTATTAAAATTAATTTAGAAATAAACGTGCTAAAACTTTCTTAGAGCACGTTTATTTTTGCTGACATTATAAAAAGATAAAGACTATTTCAAACCATTAACCTTCATTTAGTGATATAATAACTTTGATGAGTAGTCACTAAGTCAGACCAACTAGCGTGAGAACAGCAATTAATCAATGCGACTTCATTTCTCTCTCCTCCGTCTGTACTACCTGCAGGGTTGAGGCTGAGGTAGGGAATGGGGTAAGGAAGGAGAGCATCTTCAAGCAATGGGTTATAGAGAGAGAGAGTGCATGAATTGACACAACTCTCTCTGCTAATTGTTTGAAGGAGAGCCGTAAAAAGCTCTCTCTCCTTTTTGCGCTGGAGAAGAACGTGGATAATAGAAAGAGTTACGTATAACCATTCCGCGCCGGACAATGTTCTAGAGCGGGCTGGTGGGTCCTTCGTGGGACCCCCAGCCCCCGCGATTTTCAGTTAAATTAAGAGTAACATTTTTAATAATTTTTAGACATATTTTTTTGTGTTAATTTTTCAAATAAGAGTAACATTTTTCTAATAGTGAATTATTTTATTAAATAGATAATTTAAAACGATATTACCTAAGACTCAAATTTCAGTGTGTTTTAAATTCAGTTAGTGTTAATTTAAACTATTACTTTATGATTGTCGAAATCCATTTCACCTTTAAAATTTGGATGATTTAATTAAATGCGCGGCTAAGGGTTCCAATGGAGGTACTAGAAAGATTCTTCTGCAAAGCCGAGTTTATTTGCCGAGGAGAGCGACGGAGCAGCGCAAATACAGATAAGTGAAAACAATAATAACTAGAGTATTAATTGTTTTAATTATTTCAATCAAACTAAAGATAATCAGCGTAGTAATTAATTTTGAAATAAGAATGCTTGATTGTAAACGAATGTTAAAACTTTAGTGCATCGAACAAGATTGATAAGAATTTAAATTTATAATAGTGAATCAACTATCTGAACTCTTTCACGTTATTATTCATACTAAATAAATTCTACTTGAAATTGCAATAATATCTAAATTGGTTTTCTGGCCTTGATCACTTTTCCGACCCGTTCCTTGTAGTTATAAAATGACTAAGCCCGGACAGCTCGGTGAAATTGTTTTGAATTCATTTGAAATTTTCTCATTAGATTCATAAATCTTTTTTTCTTTTGAGTTCCTTAACACTTAAATTATTCACACGCGTTTGAATTGGAAACTGCTACGGTAATGCAACCAGTCGATAAATTTCTCTTTTCTCTCTCTTTATAAATAGTAAATTTAGCGTTATTAACTAGCGAATGTAGTAACAAAAGAGTAACTTCATAAACTTTTAACCGTAAAATGCTAAATCTCACAACTTTAAAATATTAAATGTTAGTTATAAGACAAAGTATTACGTACCCCCTTTTGGCAACGAGGAAGCACGTTACACCACCTTACATTTTGAACTGTAATTAATATTACGATGAATCGCATAAATATATTGTATTTAATTTTAGAAATCAACTCAATTTTAAAATATAATTTTTAATTTAACTAATGCTTTTTAAATGTGTGAGATATAGAGGTACCGTTACGGCGTGTTAGATTTTTTTAATAGTGGAAACCCTCGTCAGGAGCTCTAAAAACTACTTTGTTTTATAGATCATGTAATATCATGTTATATATTTGTGATAAAATTCATTTTAAGTATTGTATATAAATAAAAATATTGATATTGTACAAAATATAAATAAAAAAGTAACTTAGTATTAGTTAATCAATGTTATTATTGATTAATGTTATGATAAATTTAAAATCATAAAAAATTTTTAAATAATTACTTTTGATAAAAATTTTGTTAATATTACATTTAATATATTATAATATTTATTTATGTCTTGAGATTTATAGTATTATTTTGGTATATTTCGCTTTTAATATTTTCTTGACTTATTTTTACATTTTGTAAGATATATAAAAAATTTTGCACTAAAATTTATAAATCTTATTACTTTAATATTCAAAAATAAGTGACGTAATCAGTTTTAATATTTATAAGATCATTAAATTATTACATTATTCTAAATTATTTAAAATTATATTAATTTGTATACATATATAAAATTAAATAATTGTGAAATATTAGACTTACTCTGTACAATATTTACTTTTATGATTTTTTAATCCTTAATATTTTCTTAATTATATTAGCTTATCTTAATTAATATTCAGAATAAATTTGATAATTTTAATTGATATAGTATTTTGCTATCGGTTCACGTATTTGGATTTTATATTCTATAATTTTATCAACATAATATTTATAATATTCCGGTACTTTATTCCAATTATTATATTCAAGTTTTTCGTCATTCTCGCTAATGTATGAATCGATGATATTATTTAATCAAGGAATTTCTGTATCATCTGAAATATTATCATTTAGGCTTTCTAAATAATATTCGTATTCGTCTTCATAATTTGTATGGTCTTTAATTTGATTATTTGAATCTTCTATTATTTGTTGATCAGTGACATTATTTACTTCAACATGATCGTCTTCAATTGGATTCTATTCCATCATTTTTGTTTATATTATTTATGTATATATTTAAATTTTTATTTTCAATTTTTATATTAATATTATGATAATTTTAATATTTTACAATTTTATTATTAGTGAAGAATTAATATGAATGAGCTCAATTCACCTCGCTTCTAACGTCGCTTGGTTAAATTTTCATATATTATATTAATATGTATAAATCAGCCAACTTTAAAGTCAAAAAAATTGCCTCAATTTATAAATTTTCATATTGCAGTTCTGTTCAAAATTTAGTTTTTGTATATATGAAAAAAAGAATTAATTAAAGTTCCAATATGCATAAAAATTGTTTAAATACAAACCATATCATCATTTTTTTTTTTTAAAAGATTAATATATAAAGGATATTGTTATCCTCTATATAATTAACCTTTTTCTATGGAGATGTCGAGGGAGCCCAGCCCGGAACCGTTTAACACATTACATCAGGCTAGACTGTCAGACACCGCCATACCGAAAACTTTGACTACCGATGGATGGTCAGCCACTTTTTGTGACCAACAATTAACCGATACTCAATGAGGTCAGATTTCTTAAGAGTCGCGATATGGGTAGCACATACACTAATTTTCTTTCGAAAAAAAGTCAGAGGTGCCTGGCCAGGATTCGAACCCATGCCCACCGCGTTGAAGGCAAGAGCTCTATCCGTTACGCCACCGCGCTCCTATAAACCATATCATCATGATAAATTAAAAATTTGTTTTACTGAATTCCATTTGAATTAATGAAAAAATATGATAGGAATTCATTCTTTTTAATCATGTGTTTCAGACAGAAGACGTTGGAACGAAGACGGAGAGACAAAAACACAGAGACGGAGACGCAGAAAAGAAGACACAGAGACGGAGACGCAGAAAAGAAGACAGAGAGACAAAAACAGAGAGACAGATGGAAAGACAAAAACGGAGAGATGAAAAGGAAGAGACATAGGCAGAGGGACGAAGACAAAGGGACATTGATGCAGGGTCGAAGATGGAGAGACAGAGACGGAAAGGCAGAGACAGAGAGACAGAGAAACATAGATATAGGGATGGAGATAGAGAGACGGAGAGATAAAAACGAAAAGTCGGAGATGAAGAAACGGAGATGGAGAGACTGAGACAAAGAAATAGAGACAGAGTGACGGAGATGGAGAGACGGAGACAAAGGGTCGGAGATGGAGAGGCAAATGTTTATGTGTATGTGCGTATGTGACAATAATACAAAAGATATTCACGTAAGGAAAAAAAAGTCTCACCTCTTCACTTTAATATAATAGTAGTAAAGTAGTTATAGTAACAGTAATGTAATTACAAAGAGATGGAAACGGAGAGGCGGAGACGGGAAAATGGAGACGGAGAAACGGAGACAGAGAAACGGAGGCGGAGAAACGAAGACGGAGAAACGGAGACGGAGAGACGGAGGCGGAGAAACGAAGACGGAGAAACGGAGACGGAGAGACAGAGACGAAGAAACGGAGTCAGAGCAACGGAGACGTATGGACAGAGACAGATAGAAGGAAACGGAGATACGGAGACGGAGAAATGGAGACATAGAGATGGAGACGGAGTGACGGATATTGTGTATGTGTATGTGTATATGAGTAAGTATGTGTATGTATGTATGTGACAATAATGCAAAAGATATTCATGTACGAAAAAAAGTCCTTATTCTTTACTTTAATTTAATAGTAGTAATGTTACCTGCAAAAATAAAAATTAATTTATAATATTATTTTTTGAAAATAATTAATGTAGAAATATAAAATTTAATATTGATAAATTAAAAAAATTTTATTAAATTATAATAAAATTATTTTTTAAACATTTAAATATTTTATTTGCATTTTTACAGCGCAAAAGAGCAACGTATAATTGGCCGTAAGAAAATATAAGTTTTAAATATATATACTCACATTCCCAAAACTTCGTCCTTGAGATATATTTATAGTTATCGCAAACGCTATACCTACAGGAAATTGTTTTCTATATAAAATAAACGGTAATGACAATGATTCGTTAGTATTCAATGTTATTCTTGGTGTAAAAATTTATTTTTTTCATGTATTATGTTATATATAAATAATCTAGTTATTTTTAATCGTGTTTTATTACATAATCAATCTTCAATACTTAAATTTCGAATTAGCATTACTATCGCATTTACTTTTGAATTTCGTTCATGTGGAGGTAATCCCTCTCTTATATTATTCCACATTTCTATTGGATAATTTAAATGATTATTATCATCTGTTTGATCTACACCTTTATGCATTGCATCATCAACACTATAATAAGTTATTGTTTGATTTCTAATTAATTTTAACATTTCATTATTTAAAATGTTTACTTTTTTATTATGTTTACTTAAAATAATATTTGTGGAAAAACAAGAAATTTTGTTATTGCTTTTATATATTTTATTACAAACTTTATTAGTTTTCCATTTTTTTGGAATAACAAATGGATCAAATTTTCCTTTTCCGATATTTAATAAAAATGAAGAAAACTTGTCGACATAAAATCTTCTGTTTTTTTTGTTTTAATTTAAAAATGTAAAATCGGGACCAAAAATTTAAATGCTTTATGGCCTCTTCAATAATAGTATTTCTTTTTCTTTATTTTGGTGTTGGTAGAATTTGTCAAAAATCTCCACCTATTTTACAAAATAATTATTTTTCTACCAAAAATTTTATTATTACGACAAAATCCTTTAATGTTTTGTTTACGATTTCTAAAGCTTTTTTAGGAATTATTGATATTTCGTTTCACATAAGTACATTCGTTTCTCTTAATTTTTTTTATCTAAATCAAATTCTAAAAATGCACTTCCAATGTTATTTAAATTCAATGGTAATCTGAAAGTTCTATGACTCGTTAAACCTTTAATACCTGTTAAACCGGTAATAAAATTGAAGCTATACCTGTGCAGGCCATTAATAAAAATATTTTCTCTGATACTGATATAATCTATACTTCTATACTATTATATTAAAATTCTTCATGTCTGAAAGAAAAAAATCTGCTTATAATATATTCATTCTTCATATAAACTCGTGATATATCATTTTTTTTATATACAAATCAGAAAATATTTATATTTTTTATCAACAGGAATCCATTTGCAGATATAAAAACGAGGGGCTTCTCACTAAAATACTCTTGCAAAGAGTGGTAAGAGTTTTGTAAGAGTATTGTGAGTACGCAAAAGTTTTATAAGAGTATTGGAGTTTAAAAATTGATCAGAGTATGCGAAGAGTAAGAGGAGTATTCGAAAAAATAAAAGAGTATGCAAAGAGTAAGATGAGTATTTCAAAAAATCAGAGAGTATGCAAAGAGTAAGTTGAGTATTTGAAAAATCAGAGAGTATGCAAAGAGTAAGATGAATATTCAAAATAATTAAAGAGCATGCAAAGAATACAATGAGTATTCAAAAAAATTATTGAATATTCAAAAGATTAAGGAGTACGGAAATTTTAGATAGAGAATTCATTTAAAAAATCGATGTTTCAAGTTCTTTTTTTTAACATATACATACATATATATATATATATATATATATATATATATATATATATATATATATATATATATATATATATATATGTGACAATTATGTAAAAGATATTCTTGGGAGAAAAAAGTTTTAGTTCTTCACTTTAACATAATTCTAATTACGGAAAGACGGAGACGGAAAAACAATGACGATAAAACGGATACGGAGAAGCGAAGACAGAGAGATGGGGACGGGGGAATGAAGACGGAGAAATGGAGACGGAGACAGAAGAACGGAGTTGAAGACATAAAAACGGAGACGACGAGATGGAGGCAAAAGGATGGAGACAGAGAAACGGAGACGAAGGGACGGAGATAGAGAGATGGAGACGGAGAGGCGGTGATGGAGAGACGGAGACATAGAGACGAAGACGGAAAGACGGAGTCGATGAAATGGAGACGAAGAGAAGGAGACATAGAGACGGAATGATGGAGACGGAGAAACGGAGTTAGAGAGACGGAGACGGAGAGACGATCACGAAGATGAAGTGACGGACTCTTTACTTCAATAAAATAAAGTAATAATATATATATATATATATATATATATATATATATATATATATATATATAGTAATGTAATTACGGAGAGACGGAGAAATGGAGACGAAGAAACGGAGACGGAGGAACGGAGACGGAGAAACGGAGACGGAGACAGAAGAACGGAGTTGGAGACATAAAAACGGAGACGACGAGATGGAGGCAAAAGGATGGAGACAGAGAAACGGAGACGAAGGGACGGAGATGGAGAGACGGAGACGGGGAGATGGAGACGGAGAGACGATGACGGAGAGACAAAGACGAAAAGACAAAGATGGCGAGACGAAGACGGAAAGACGGAGTCGGTGAAATGGAGACAAAGAGACAAAGACATAGAGACGGAGACGGAGGAACGGAGTTGGAGAAACGGAGACGGAGAGACGATCACGAAGATGGAGTGACGGATATTGTGTATGTGTGTATATGTATGTGTATAGGTGTATGTTAAAGGTGCACGTTTGTATGTGTATGTATGTATGTGACAATAATGCAAATGTTACTTACGAAAAAAAGTCTTAATTCTTTACTTTGATAGAATGAAATAATATATATATATATATATATATATATATATATATATATATATATATGTAGTAATGTAATTACGAAGAGATGGAGACGGAGAAATGGAGATGAAGAAACGGAGACGGTGAAACAGAGACGGAGAAACGGAGGAAGGGAGACGGAGGGACAACCACGGAGATGAAGTGACGGATATTGTGTATATGTGTATGTGTGTATGTGTAAGTGAGTATGTGTATGCGTGTATGCGTATGTATGTGTATATGTGTATGTTAATGGTGCACGTGTGTATGTACATGTATGTATGTGACAATAATGCAAAAGATATTCACGAAAAAAAATCTCAATCCTTCACTTTAATAAAATAAAATAATAATATGCATATAAAAGTAGTATTGCAATTACGGTGAGACGGAGACGGAGAGATGGAGACGAAGAAACGGAGATGGAGAAACGGAGACGGAGAGACGGAGAAATGGAGACAGAGAGATGGAGACGGAGAAACGGAAACAGACAGATGGAGACGGAGAAACGGAGACAGACAGATGGAGACGGAGAAACGGAGACAGACAGATGGAGACGGAGAAAAGGAGATGGAGAGACGAAGGCGAAAAGATGGTGATGGAGAGACGGAAACGGGAATATGGGGACGGAGAGACGGAGAGTTGGAGACGATGAGATGGAGACTGAGAGATGGAGACAGAGAATCGAAGATAGAGAAATAAGGAAGAGAGACGGAGACGGAGAGACAATGACGGGGACAGAGACGGAGTGACGGATATTGTGTATGTGTGCACGTGTATAGGAGTAAGTGTATGTGAATGGATATGTGTATATGTGTGTATGTGGATGTATGTATGTGTATGTTAAAGGTGCACGTATGTTTGTGTATGTATGTATGTAACAATAATGCAAAAGATATTTAGGTAAAAAAAAAAAAAATTCTTAATTTTTCACTTTAATATAATAGTAGTAATAGTAATATTCTGAATTGAGTATTTTATTAAATATTCTTTCAGTATCAAACACAAAATTCTTCTATTAAAGAAGAAAACAATCTAGATATATATTTTCGAATATCATGATAATACAATTTGATTTTAAGTGATATATAAGTACTGATAGTATAAGTTTATGATTCCACATACTGGTAAGGGTAGTTAATTTGAAGTTTAATTAAATAGAAGTTGTTAATTTTTATTAAATATTTATTGATGCATACATTTTAATTTTAATTTATTAAAATTATAAAAATTATAGTGTAAGGAATAGTTTTTAGAATTATTAGTCGCGTCGTACGCCTACATACACTCCCCTCCATATGCTTTTGCGCACCCAGAGAAAAAATTGTAAGAGCTAAAACATTTTATTACTCAGCAGCTAAAAGTCGTAACTCAAAAAATCCAACGGCGTTTGAAAGAGCAGGTGAAAAGCTTTCGAAAATACTATTGTGAACTTTAAAAAACTTAAATTTAAGTCGTTTGGAAAAGTTAAAAAACAACTAAAAAAAAGCAAAAAAATTGGTCTTTTTTTAATTTGCTGCAGATTTAGATCCAATAATCGTAGCTTAAAAAAACAAACTGGATTTAAAAGGGTATTTATTCAGATTTAAAATGAAGGTTGAAGCATTTGATTTTGTCATTTTTTACCAGAGCTACAGGATTTTTTGTTAAAAAACACGTTTTTTTTCAAATGCCAATATTTTGAAAAGTAAGCGAGATAGAAAAAAACTTTAGAGAAAAAAAGTTACATTTTTACGTATAGAAAACAAACTTGCAGTTTAAAATAGAATTTAAATGAAAAAAAATTTTTCGACTTTTTTTTTATAAATTTTTTATAATTTTTTAGTAGATTTATAAGTCGAAAGAATTTTTTTTATTTGAATTCTATTTTAAACTGCAAGTTTGTTTTCTATACGTAAAAATGTAACTTTTTTCTCTAAAGTTTTTTTCTATCTCGCTTACTTTTTAAAATATTGGCATTTGAAAAAAACGTGTTTTTTAACAAAAAATCCTGTAGCTCTGGTAAAAAATGACAAAAACAAATGCTTGACCCCTCATTTTAAAGCTGAATAAATACCCTTTTAAACCCAGTTTGTTTTTTTAAGCTACAATTATTGGATCTAAATCTGCAGCAAATTAAAAAAAGACCAATTTTTTTGCTTTTTAGGCACGACCGCTATCCGGAAGTGCCTTATATTTTTGACATCGCGAAAAATGTAACCCTTTAAAATATGTTTTTTTATGATAAAAAACTTATTTCTATAGCAAAATAAGACTATTACGAGGCTTCCTTAAAATGTATGTATGGATGTATGTGTGTGAGAAATCAAGTTTATGAATTTTCTCGACGAGTTTTTATCCGATCTGAATAATTCAAACGGGGAATTGTTTCAAATAATAACACAAGTAAACGTTCCTATTTTGAAAAAAATCGTTGAAAGCGTTTTTAAATAGGCGCCTTTTAAATGGTCAAAAAAATGGATTTTTGGTAATAACTTGAAAAATACGATTTTTTTTCAAAAAGTATATAGGATAAAAGTTATGGAATATAAAAAAATAAATCTTTTTTATATTACAAATTTTTCTCTGAAGTTAATATTTTTCAAATTGTTCATGAAAAATGTTGAAATTAAAGGCTTTTTAATGATAATTTGATAAATATTATTTTAAAAATAATATATATAGTATTAAAAAGATGTATCTTATTTTTTTCTATAAATTTTATTTAATATACTTTTTTTCAATATTCGTTTTTTTCAAGTTATCACCAAAAAAACATTTTTTTAACCTCTAAAGGGATAACTGTTTTAAAACCGCTCGAACGATTTTTTTTTAAACTGCCAATATTTATTTGTATTATTGTTTCAAATCATCCCCCGTCGGAATGATTCAGATCAAATAAAAACTTTATACAAAACTTTACTTTTAAGCTACTGAACTATTTTTTTCTTATAACTTTTGATAGATTATCCTATCCAAAACTTCAAAAAGTATACATTAATGAAAATATGTCTTTTTCACATAACATAAATTTTTTTGAAATCAATCAACTTAATTCACAAGGAAAATTTAAATAATTATAAATTTGTTTTTTCAAATAAATACAATAAATTCAAACCTCCTGTTGAAAGATGCGGTAAAAAATACAACGAAAAAAAGAAATAAGATTATCTTTTAAGGCTTTTGCGTTTGTAAATGATTTGTTTTAATATTCTTTAATTATCAAATAGCGAGTGCGAAGCGCGAGCGTTTTCGGTTGTGCCTTATATGCAAGAAGCGGAGCTTTTTGCATGCCTTGCATCGCTTCGCGATGCAAGGCCCGAGGGCATTTCAGAGCTGAGCGAAGTGAAGCTCTGAAAGGACCGAGGTGCGAGCCACAGCGGCCCAAAGGGCCGCTGTGGCGAGCTAGTTTTCAGTTGTTTTTTAACTTTTCCAAACGACTTAAATTTAAGTTTTTTTAAAGTTCACAATAGTATTTTCGAAAGCTTTTCACCTGCTCTCTCGAACGCCGTTGGATTTTTTGAGTTACGACTTTTAGCTGCTGAGTAATAAAATGTTTTAGCTCTTACAATTTTTTCTCTGGGTGCGCAAAAGCATGTGGAGGGGAGTGTATATACCTCGGTATTCAAAAATATAGAAATATATTTATAATGAAAATATTTATAGCTTTAATGATTCAAGTTAAAGATTATTAATTTATTAATGCTATAAACATGAATGAGATCTTAGTACTTGAGATCTTATACTTATTATTGATGCATAATATTCTAATTTATATGGCAATTGTATTTTTTAAGTAATGTTTCATTGCTGTCATCATCGTCCATATCTCTATTTCTTTTTAACGCTGTGAAAATAATTCACAAATTAATTATATATTCTACTGAAAAGATTTTTGCGCTTAACTACGTATAATTATTTATAACTATCCTAAATTATTTACAACCATTTATAATAGTTTCAAAATGTGTAAATCAAGACAACTGTATTGATTATACACTTGTATACATAGACATGAATAATGAAAATGGTTATAAAGATTTATGCACAACTTTAAGATTCTCTCTTAAAATCTTTATATAATTTTTTATAATTATACAAACTGTTTCTAGCTGCCTATGGTCGTTTATAATTGTTTATATTTATTTATAATTGTTCATATTACTTTAGAATATTATTTTTTAAATTTTTGAATCGAGACATTCAAAGAAATACTTATAGACGAATTTTAAAATAGTATGCAACTGTTTATAACTCTATTCAACTATTTTAAACAATCATATATAATTGAAATATAAAAATATAAACAGTTCTACACACTTTTAAAATTTTTCTAAATATTTAGAAAATATTTTTGGAATTGTAAAAAGCTTTTTATAGAAGTTTATAATTATTTATAACTATGTATAAATAGGTTTAAGTAATATACGTATCTCAATTTAGTTCAAAAGTTGTTAAACAGTTGTAAACAGATATTAAAAATTTTGTGCAATATCTATTTCCATTAAAAATAATTGAAATAATTTTTCAATATTTTCATCTTAATTTTGTATGATACTCTTTTTTATGTGATTGCTTGATCTTTGAAAAAACGAAGCTGTAAGTATCTTATAAAAAATTTAAAGTCAAATTATCGAGTAATTTATTTTTTATAACAATTTTTAATTTTACAGAGGTCAAAGCAAGCAAGAGTTGGAATTTGTAACTATAAACATATTTTAAATGAATGTATTAAAAATTTCACTACTTACATGTATATTGATTATATTCGTCCACTAAGAGCAGGTCGAATTTATCTGTCCTTTTCTAATCAAAGAATTGAGTTTTTTGGAATAACTAATAATTCTAGCAAAAAATAAAAAGATAGCCCCATCTCGTATTACAGAAAGCAATATTTTCTTTGATGAGAAAAAATTGATTTCATTGTTTCATTTTGAAAGAAAACTTAATAACTTGAAACATAGAGGTTAGGGTGGACAATTTGATTTTTCAAGGTTTTCTTGAAAACGAATAGATAAAATCAATTATTTCTCATCAAAGACAATATTGCTTTTTGTAATACGAGATAAGGCTATCTGTTTATTTTTTGCTAAAGTTACTAGTTATTGCAAAAAAAATAATTCTTTGATTAGAAAAGGACGGAAATACGTGACCTTCTCTCAAGTTCTGAAGCACATATATATCGTGCAGATTTCTCGATATTATAAATTCTGCTGCTGCTGTTACAGCAAGTTGATTTTTTTTAAAGAACATTGAATGCATCCGTGCAAGTACACAAAGCAGACAGTTTTTTCGATTGGCGTACTCTTCTACGCCATGAAAAATTACATTTGCGCCGTACAACGTCGGTCAATTGAACATGAATTAGATAATCAACAGGCGCGGTAGCGCCTCGACGGCGAGTTAAGGTACGAATACGAAAACGTCGAGGCGCTCCTCTTATTCTTTAAAATAGAGTTTCAAAAATTTCAAAATCGAATCCCATAAAAATACATCGATATATACACATAAATACAATTAATAATATTTGAAGATTTTCATTATCTTTAATTTAAAAAAAAATTGATTACAATCGGTTCACTCAATCACATGAAAATGCAGTTTAAAATTTCGAAATGTCGTATTCTCGTTATTTTTTTTCTTCTTCATCGTTTTCAGCCAGCACAAACTGCGCAACCGGAAATGCGCAGTATCAACGAATATAGATGCTTTATAATATATTTTAATGTTCATGGTATATGCGCATTGATACATATATTATGTGTGTGTATATATATATATATATATATACATGGTCCGTTTCATGTCAACTTGCACCCGTAGACCCGTATATTTTATTTATATATATGTATATAGATACATACATACATGGGACATTTCATGTCGGCTAGCACGTACTCATAAGTACAGGTTTTCTATATATGTAGTACATTTCATGACAACGCGCACACACCCATCCGAGTACCCTTAGGTTTATATATATGCGACATTTCATGATTATTCGCACGCATGCACACAACCTTTAATAAACATGGGATTTTTCACGTCAATTGGAACGCACGCAAATACAGGTTTATATATATATATATATATATGAGCCATTTCATGCCAATGCGCACGAACACACACAGGATTTTATACATATATATATATATATATATATATATATATATATATATATATATATATATATATATGGGACATTTCATGTCAACTCGTACGTACTCATAATCACAGGCTTTTTTATATATGTCGATATTTTCTAATTCATGTCGATTCGCATGCATGCACACGCATGTTAATAAACATGAGATTTTTCACATCAATTGGAACGCACGCACATATAGGTTTATATATATATGGGATATTTCATGTCAATGAGCACGCACGCACACACAGGTTTATACATATAGGACAGTCCATGTCGTTGCGTATGCATGCACACACACGTTAATATACATGGGATTTTTAATGTCAATTCAAACGCATACAAACACACAGGTTTATATATATTAGATATTTCATGTCAATTCGCATGCATGCACATACACGTTAATTAACATGGGATTCTCCATGTCAATTCGAACGCACGTACACACGCAGGTTTATACATATGGGACGTTTCATATCGATTTGCATGCATGCACACACGTTAATATACATAGGATTTTTCACGTCAATTATAACCCACGCCCATACAGGTTTATATATATGGGACATTTCATGACAACTCTAACACACTTATCCGAGTGCCCTTAGGTTTACATATATGTGACGTATCATGTCAACACGCACACACCGGTTTTCATATATTTGACATTTCTTGTCAACCCGAACGCGCAAATACACTTAAACATGTACTTGGGATTTGTATTTATATATATGGGATCGTTTTGTCAATTCGCATGCACGCACATACATGGGCTTATGAATATATATATATATATATATATATATACGTATATATACGTGTGTGTATATCTGTGTACACATATACATGGGATATTTAATGTTGATTCACACGCGCGCGTGCACACAATCACAGATTTATATATACGGGACGTTTCATGTCAATTAACATGCATGACACACGTACTTGAGTTCATATAGATTTTTCTTCATGTATATATGAGACTGTTCCTGTCATAGCGCATGCACGAACACACATGGGCTTATGAATATATGTATATACATGTACATGGGATATTTTATGTCGATTCACATGCGCGCACACCCTCATACACACACAGGTATATATATATATATGATCATATCTCCACAACTTTTAATCTTTTGGTGATACGTCATTTTACAGCTGTCACTGGGTAGCGAATGATGCACACTATTCAAACTAGGTTCACACCTTTTGTACAATCTTGTTCCTCTATTTTTTATGTATATAGTGAATGTGCCACCAATGCTCCAGTAGATATTTCTATAAAACGTAAATTTTTACATGGATAAAAGTTCGGAAATTTTATCCATGTAAAAATTTTCGTTTTATAGAAATATCTACTAGAGCATTGGTGGCACATTCACCATATACATAAAAATAGAGGAACAAGATTGTACAAAAGATGTAAACCTAGTTTGAATAGTGTGCATTATTCGCTACCCAGTAACAGCAGTAAAATGACTTTTCAAAAACATTATAAAAAAATTAAAAGTTGTGGAGATATGCTCATATATATATATACTATATATATATATATATATATATATATATATATATATATATATATATAGGACGTTTATGACAATTTTTTCCATGTATATTAATATTTATTAAGAATGCTGATCATGGTCATGGTCATAGTCATGCCCACACAGCATGAAAGATTGCTGCAAGGTTGCTGCAAGGTTTCATGAAAGTTTCGAAACTTCGCAGCAACCTTTCATGAAAGATTGCAGCAACATTTATATGTCCGCGCTAGAACCTGGTTGAAATATTTCTAAAAACCTCGCAGCAATCTTTCACAAAACCTCGCAGCAACCTTTCATGAAAACCTCACAGCAATATTTCAGGAAATGTAACAGAAACATTTCAAGAAACCTTGCAGCAATCTTTTAGAACACCTCGCTGCAACCTTGTAGGAAACCTCGCAGCAATCTTTCAGGAAATGTAACAGAAACATTTCAAGAAACCTTACAGGAATCTTGCGGGAAAAATAGCAAAAACATTTCAAGCAACCACACAGCAATTTTTCAGAAAATCTCGCCGTAACCTTGCAGAAAACCTCGTAGCAACCTTTCATGAGATATTGCAGCAACATTTATATGTCCGCGCAAGAACCCGGTTGAAATATTTCTAAAAACCTCGCAGCAACCTTTCATGAAAATCTCGCAGCAACATTTCAAGAAACCTTGCAGCAATCTTTCATGAAAGGTTTCTCGTAATATTTCATGAAATTTTTTCCAAATTTTACCGCGAACAACGCTCATACCTTTCCGTATGGTTTCCTGCAATATTTTGTAAAACATTTCTTAAATCTTGCCAAAAGCTTGCTGCAGTAATATTTAATAGTAGGCAGGATTTTCTATCTTTGTGTGATCAAGTTTTTCTTATTTGCTTAAGTATCAATCGTTGTATCTATAAATTACTAGTTGAGCGCAATAGTATTATTATCAATATTTGTGCACAAGAAGAAAAAATTCCTCAGCATCGTTTTTGAGAAAAGTAGAGAATATTGAAATAAAAGGTTTTGTTTCTAATATTTATGCGTTCTTTACTTTTTTCAATAACAATTCGATGGATTTTTTTACCCTACGCATAAATATTTATAATAATAGCATACTTATTGCGCTCGACTTCCCGTTTACAATACAACTACAGCAATAAATACTTACCAAATATAAGACAAGAACAGCGAATCTGGACTGCTCTTAGAATCTTTTATAAAAACTTGCGGAATTATTGCTGAAACTGTTAATGAAAAGTTTGCTGCAATTTCATTTTGAAATTATTCATGAAACTTTGCTGATACTTTTTCCGAAACGCTTTTCTGGAATATTTTATAAAGATTGGAAAAAATATGGTAATAACCATTGGCCAAATGTACATAGCAATATTTTTTGTGATATCTTAGAAATCTTGTCAAAAACCTTGCAGAAATCTTACTGCAACTTTTAACAAAAGATACCTCGTAATATTTCATAAAATATTCATCAAATATTGCTGGAAACCTCGTTGAAACCTTTCATAAAAGTATCTTGCAATATTTCGTGAAATGTTTCTAAAATCTTGCACGAACCTTGCTGCAACCTTTCATCAAAGGTCTCTTGCGATATTTCGTAAAATGTTCCCCAAATCTTGCTAGGAACCTCACTGAAACCTTTCATGAAAGGTTTCTTGCAATATTTCATAAAATGTTTCTAAAATCTTGCAGAAAGATGGCTGCAATCTTTCATAGAAAGTTCGATGCAATATTCCATCAAAATGTTGTCTAAATCTTGCTGAAAATCCCGCTGAAACATGTAATAAAAGTTTTCTTGCAATATTTCATTAAATGTTTTTAAAGTCTTCCAGAAACCGCGCTGCAACCTTTCATGAAAGGTTTCTTGCAATATTTCATGAAATATTTCTAAAATCTTGCAGAAAACTTGCTGCAACCTTCCATGAAAGGTTCCTTGCAATATTCCATGAAATGTTTTCTATATTTAGCTGAAAACCTCGCTGAAACATGTCGTGAAAGTTTTCGTCCAATATTTCATGAAATGTTTCTAAAATCTTGCAGAAACCTCGCTGCAACCTTTCGTGAAAGTTTTCTTGCAATATTTCATGAAATGTTTCTAAAATCTTACAGAAACCTCGCTGCAACCTTTCATGAAAGGTTTCTTGCAATATTTCATGAAATATTTCTAAAATCTTGCAGAAACCTCGCTGCAACCTTTCATGAGAGGTTCCTTGCAATATTCCATGAAATAATTTCTAAATCGTGCTGAAAACCTAGCTGCAACCTTTCGTGAAAGGTTCCTTGCAATATTTTATAAAATGTTTTCTAAATTTTGCTGGAGACCTCTATGCAACCTTTCATAAAAGGTTTCTTGCAATATTTCATGAAATATTCCTAAAATCTTTCAGAAACCTCGCTGCAACCTTTCATGAAAGGTTTTTTGCAATATTCTATAAAATGTTTTCTAAATCTTGCTGGAAACCTCGCTGAAACATGTCATGAAAGTTTTCTTGCAATATTTCATGAATTGTTTCTAAAATCTTGCAGAAACCTCGCTGCAACCTTTCATGAAAGGTTTCTTGCAATATTTCATGGAATGTTTTATAAAACCTTGCAGAAACCTCGCTGCAACCTTTCATGAAAGGTTCCTTGCAATATTGCTTGAATTATTTTCTGTAACCTTGTAGCAAGTTTGCAGCAATATCACACTGAAATGTTTCATGAAACCTCTTAGCAATGTTAAGACAAGATTACTGCAATCTTGTGACAATATTTCAGCACAATATTTCAGTGAAAGTTTCACTGCAATATTTCATGCTGTGTGGGTGGTTAAGGACATACTTGGACGTAAAATTTTTCGCTTTTTTCATTTTCAGATTCAAAATTAGGGGTTCCCATTTGAAAAAATTAACTTGACCCATGCTGACCATGATGATCATGGTCATAATCATGGTCATGGTCATGGTTAAGGACATACTTAGACGTATAATTTTTCGCTTTCTTTATTTGTAGAGTCGAGGTTAGGGGTTCTTATTTGAAAAAA
Source organism: Anastatus disparis (assembly GCA_017163975.1). Lineage (NCBI taxonomy): Eukaryota > Metazoa > Arthropoda > Insecta > Hymenoptera > Eupelmidae > Anastatus > Anastatus disparis. Next base: position 1,216,555 of record JAFFSR010000391.1, read on the forward strand.
TTAACTTGACTCATGCTGACCATGAAGATCATGGTCATGGTCATGGTCATCGTCTCTAAAAGATGATCCTTCCCAAACCTTACAACTTTTGTTTGAATAGTTTTTCAGAAATGCTTTCCATTTGAAATATTGAGGCGGGGCATTTAAAATGGGTCACCTTGTATATAAAGAATTGTAAGTAATGCTTATTCTTATTTAGTTTTCTGCTAGTGTAGTGAAACGATCTCCGTGCAAAGTTAATATTTTTTTCAAAAAAAAAAAATGATGGAAAATAGCGCCGAAAATAATTTTTAAGTAATCATTCATTGTATAATGAATATTACTTTCAAAAAAGTATATTTTAGGCGAATTTAGTTATTAAACAGTATAGTATTCTTCAGAACATTTTTTCTAAATATTTCTTTTTTTTTTACTATATACATCATATTTTTTTTTTAATTTCAGTTCTTGAGAGTACTGAAATGAATTGAGTAATTATTATTAAGTTTATACCTTTTACTAGATTTATCCATAGTTTTTGCTTAAAAAAGTTTTGAAATCAATCAAGCAATCGTCGAGTACTTCTGTATTCAATTCATTCTTTTTAATAATCTAAAATTCATGAAATATTTACAGTTTCGGCTGAAGAAAGTTTTGAAATCAATGAAGCAATCGTCGAGTACTTCTGTATTTAATTCTTACTTTTTAATAATATAAAATCCATAAAATGTTCAATTTATATTCTCTTTGATGGACGAATATTTGGAAAAACTTTGCCAAATAATTTTTGAAAAAAAGGGATTATTGAGATGAAGATGGCGATAATAGTACACATCGAAATTGAAAAAAAAAATGATTTATCAGATCAACTTATTATTCCATTTATGAGTGAATATTACTACTTAAACATTGATGAACTATACTTGATCTTAGTGATATCTATTTTATTTTATTCCTGATGAAAGATTTACTTAATAAACAATTTCCGAAACGATTAACTTCAAAGTTTCGGAATAATTTTCTATTTAATATGCTACGGTTAAAGACCAAAATTGTGCAATTTTATTTCTAAAAACTTGGCAGAAGAGCCATTAGCTTCTAACAACTTATATTTGAGAATTTGCTGCTATCAACTTCAAAATTATTTATGCCTTTTTAAAACTTTCAGGGAAGATACCAGTTTCAATTGTAATACTTTTAATAAAATAAAATTATGCATTCTCTATCTCATCACACTATCTTTTTATTTTCAAGTGCTGTAAAATATATTAAATTTTACTAAATACCTACAAAAGAACTTGCCAGGCCCGTGTTTAATATTTTATGGTATAGTTAAAAATTTAAAGGTTTATATAGTTAAGATAAGTGAGAGAAAACTAAGAATTTTTTTTGCGTATTACATCGCATGATTACAAAAAATAATTTTCGAGGTCAAAATAGAATTTTGTTCATTGTATTAGGATGTATCTTTGTTCTTTATCGTTGAATATTATATAAAATATTTTCTATCAATATAATACAGAAAAAAATCACACGCACCATGATGTAAAAATGTATTGTACAATATTTTGAGCGGAATGTTAATGTTCTTAATAATATTCTTTGAATATAGAAAACTACTATCCATCGGATGTAAATAATCATTGAAAGGTGTATATATATATATAAATGGAAAATACAAAAATTAGTAGATCATGTTAACCATTACATAATAATAAGTACGGATTGATTCTTAACGTTTGAACTTTACTATATACAAGTTAGTATTTATCCTTTTTTATTTTAAAAAGTTAGAACATAGAAAATTGGAAAAGCATATAAGACTAAATTTTTTTACTCCTTTACATTGACAATATATTGCGACAGATAAAAATTGTACATGTACACAATTGGGTTATAGATTCATATTTTTACTTATTATTCAACACACTTGAATTAGCTAACAATTCAATTATAAAGCAGTACTCACATACATTGAGCATTTCACCAACAAAATATTAAACCACGGGCCTGGCAAGTTCTTTTGTAGGTATTTAGTAAAATTTAATATATTTTACAGCACTTGAAAATAAAAAGATAGTGTGATGAGATAGAGAATGCATAATTTTATTTTATTAAAAGTATTACAATTGAAACTGGTATCTTCCCTGAAAGTTTTAAGAAGGCATAAATAATTTTGAAGTTGATGGCAGCAAATTCTCAAATATAAGTTGTTAGAAGCTAATGGCTCTTCTGCCAAGTTTTTAGAAATAAAATTGCACAATTTTGGTCTTCAACCGTAGCATATAAATTATTAAATAGAATCTATATTAAATAGAAAATTATTCCGAAACTTTGAAGTTAATCGTTTCGGAAATTGTTTATTAAGTAAATCTTTCATCAGGAATAAAATAAAATAGATATCACTAAGATCAAGTATAGTTCATCAATGTTTAAGTAGTAATATTCACTCATAAATGGAATAATAAGTTGATCTGATAAATCATTTTTTTTTTCAATTTCGATGTGTACTATTATCGCTATTTTCATCTCAATAATCCCTTTTTTTCAAAAATTATTTGGCAAAGTTTTTCCAAATATTCGTCTATCAAAGAGAATATAAATTGAACATTTTATGGATTTTATATTATTAAAAAGTAAGAATTAAATACAGAAGTACTCGATGATTGCTTCATTGATTTCAAAACTTTCTTCAGCCGAAACTGTAAATATTTCATGAATTTTAGATTATTAAAAAGAATGAATTGAATACAGAAGTACTCGACGATTGCTTGATTGATTTCAAAACTTTTTTAAGCAAAAACTATGGATAAATCTAGTAAAAGGTATAAACTTAATAATAATTACTCAATTCATTTCAGTACTCTCAAGAACTGAAATTAAAAAAAAAATATGATGTATGTAGTAAAAAAAAAGAAATATTTAGAAAAAATGTTCTGAAGAATACTATACTGTTTAATAACTAAACTCGCCTAAAATATACTTTTTTTAAAGTAATATTCATTATACAATGAATGATAACTTAAAAATTATTTTCGGCGCTATTTTCCATCATTTTTTTTAATGAAAAAAATATTAACTTTGCACGGAGAACGTTTCACTACACTAGCAGAAAACTAAATAAGAATAAGCATTACTTACAATTCTTTATATACAAGGTGACCCATTTTAAATGCCCCGCCTCAATATTTCAAATGAAAAGCATTTCTGAAAAACTATTCAAACAAAAGTTGTAAGGTTTGGGAAGGATCATCTTTTAGTGACGATGACCATGACCACGACCATGATCTTCATCCAGTTAATTTCCAGGTCCAGTTAATTTTTTCAAATAAGAACCCCTAACCTCGACTCTAGAAATAAAAAAAGCGAAAAATTGTACGTCTAAGTATGTCCTTAACCATGACCATGACCATGATTATGACCATGATCATCATGGTCAGCATGGGTCAAGTTAATTTTTTCAAATGGGAACCCCTAATTTTGAATCTGAAAATGAAAAAAGCGAAAAATTTTACGTCCAAGTATGTTCTTAACCATGACCATGACCATGACCATGATAATCATGGTCAGCATTGGTCGAATCGATTTTTTCAAATGAGAACCCCTAATTTTGACCCTGGAAATAATGAAAGCGAAAAATTTTACGTCTAAGTATGTCCTTAACCATGACCATGACTATGATCAGCATTGGTCAAATCGATTTTTTCAAATGAGGACCCCTAATTTTGTTTCAAAAAATGGTAAGAGCGGAAAATTTTACGTTTGAGTATGTCCTTACCATGACCATGACCATGATCATGATGGTCAGCATTGGGCAAATCGATTTTTCCAATTGAAAACCCGTAATTTTGATCCCGAAAATGGAAAAAGTGAAAAATTTTACGTTTAACAAGTAGAGTGCATTGCATTTGGGTCTTGGATTTACTTCTAGCTGTAGGATCTTTTTTCTTACATAAAATAATGTAAAAAGCCGCGTCCATTTGGTCCAACGCTCGATTTTTTCCGAGTTATGAGCAGTTTTGTCTGTTTTGTTGAAAAAATTGCACCTGCTTTATAATTTTACAGTTTTTGAACTACTTATTCTAGAAGGTTTTTACTAACTGCATATTAAAGTTGAGTATTAAAACCTTTCGATTAAAAAAAAAGTGTCCAGAAAGCTCAAGTCGTTAAAAACTTATGAAGAGATGAAAATTAAAATGAATTTCTGATTTAAATGTTGCATTTATTTGCTATGCATTTTTTGAGCTGAACATTTGCACTATTTTTATCCGCCCATAACTTTTTAACAACTTGTGCTTTTTGGACACGTTTTTTTTTAATTGGAAGGTTTTAATCTCAAATTTAATATGCAATCAGTAAAAACCTTTTAGAATAAGTAGTTCGAAAACTGTAAAATTATAAAACAGATGCAATTTTTTCAACAAAACAGACAAAACTGCTCATAACTCGGAAAAAATCGAGCGTTGGACCGAATGGACGCGGCTTTTTTCATGACTTCATGTAAGAAAAAAGATTCTAAAGCTAGAAGAAAATCCAAGACCCAAATGCAATGCACTCTACTTGTAAGTATAACCCTGACCAAGACCATTACTATGACCATCTTGGTTAGTATGGGTCAAGTTGATTTTCTGTAATAGGAAAGCCTGGTTTTGACCCTGAAAGAGAGCGGTATCTTCTACATCGGTATATGACCTTGAACGTGATCTTAAAGGTCATTGAAGGACAAATCAAATTTTTGATCCGGAGCGCCTAATTTTGATCTCGTAAATGAAAGATAATAAAGTAAATTTAAACTATATTTGGTAATCCTAGGATATTTCAACGACAAACTCTGCACACTCGTTTGTCTACCTAAAAAACTAATTTCGGCAATATTTCAGTTTATTAGACTAAAAATTGCGTACACTAATAGCGTTTCAATTTTTCGCTATTTAAACAATTTTTTTTACTTTTTCTTTATTTTTCCTGTCAGAACAAAATTAAAAATGTCTGAAAAATATTCCAACACATGTACAATACATAACGTCGAAAAAAATTAGTCCATAAAATTTACCGCGAAAAAAAAAGTTTTAAATTCAAATAAGAAAAAAATTAGGTTCTTCATATATGCGGCGAAACTCATTGCTTTTATGCATTATTGAATTATTTTTCCCCGCAGTTTTCTGGAAATTATATTTCTAACGCAGTTATAAAAATAAAACATTTTTTGTGGTGAATGAGCAGAAAAAATTGCAAAACGATCCACAATTTTTTCATTACGTCATGTTTTCGGGCAAAGCAACCTTTTATAACACAGGTCAACGTAGCCGACACAATTGTCACTATTATTTTAATCACGATCCTCATTGGGGTATGTCAATCAATCACCAAAATAGGTGGAATCTGACGGTTTTAGTGTGGTATCGTTAATTGTTACTTAATTAGACCCTATTTTTTATGGGGCCGTTAATGGTAATAATTATTTTAATTTTCTGACTAATGAATTACAAAATCTATTGGAAAATGTTGATCTTGAAACAACAGGTTATATGTGGTTTCAACATGATGGCACACCTGCTCACAAAAGTAGCATAGTTCAGGATTTTGTAAAACAAACATACCATGATAAGTGGATAGGTATGGGTCGTGGTGACAATCATGTTAAATGGTTTGTCCGATCTCCAGATCTCACGAGCCCTGATTTCTATCTATGGGAATTTAAAAAAAATACTGTGTATGAAGAAGCTCCGACTACTACACTGAGAAAAAAATTTAGTTGAGTCAATGAAATAAATTTAGTTATTAAATATTTTGTTGATAAAAATTTATTTTGATTGAAGTAATATGCAAGGTTATTAAATCACTGAAATATTTAGTTGGGATAAAAAAAATGATACCTAAGTTAAGAAAAAATAAATATTTTTTTAAAATAAAGAAAAATTAATTGTTTTGGCTAAATTATTTGATTGATTTAATCAAATCAATTTCATTAAGGCAGCTGATAAAATTTTATAAAATATTTATTTGTAACAATAGAATATGTTTGTAAATTATCTATATATTTTGTTACAGTAATTAAATATTTATTTTAGTAAATCGTTTGTTAAAATTACAAAATCTTTTATAACAATAAAAAAATATTGGTCAATCATCAATATAATATTTGCTTGAATTAACGGTCATCCGATTAAGTTAAAGAAGCTTATATTGCAAATAAACGCTTCACTAAGTTAATAACATTGTCATTTAATTAATAATATATGTGATTGTATAAAAAAAATATTTTGTTGTATATAACATATAAAATTTGATCAGCATTTCAATAAAAATTACAATTAATTTAAAGAAATAGGTTCTTTAAAATCAACAAATCCGATTTCAATGAATTCACAAAAAGAAAACCAATAAATTATTTTTTTATTAAAAATTAAGAAATATTTATTAAACCAAATATATTTATTTTATTATTTCTATCAAATTGTTATTGAATCAAGAATATATGTCACTGATTTAATTAAACATTGTATTAACACTTCTATTGAATTACTTTAATGTTCAATAATATATTTGATTATCTTAATGAAATATTTATTAAACCAAATATATTTATTCTATTATTTCTATCAAGTTGTTATTGAAACAAGAATATATTTCATTGATTCAATTAAATATTATATTAACACTTCCATAAAATTACTTTAATGTTCAATAATATATTTGATTATCTCAATGAAATATTTATTAAACCAAATATATTTATTTTATTAATTCTATCAAGTTTTGATTGACATAAGAATATATTTCACTAATTCAATTAAATATTATAATACTTCTACTAAATTACTTTGATGTTTAATAATATTTTTAATTATCTTAATAAAATGTTTACTAATTCTAACGTATTTATTCTATTATTTTTATCAAATTTTGATTAAAAGAAGAATATATTATTTAATAAATTATTATAATTGATTTAATTAATTATCATATCACCTCTATTAAATTACTTTACTGCTCAATAATATATTTAATTATATTAATGAAATATTTAATAATGTCAAAATTATTGTTTTATTCTTTCAATAAATTTTGAATAGTAACAAAAAGATATTTCATTGTTTTAAATAAATATTGTATGACTTATATTAAATTATTTCACTGGCCAATGAAATACCTAATCATTTTAATTCAATATTTAGTTGCTTTGATAAATGCGTTTTTTCTCTTTATGAAATATATGATTGATTCTATGAAATATCTCATTGTCTTTTACTCAAATAATTTTATTGCTATATTATAATTAATTGGATGCATTAAATTAATTAAATTTTCAATTGATTCAAATATTTGATTTATTTTGTTCCATAAAATTATTTTATTACTTTTATTATTTAATTATATTGCGTCTATGAAATCAGTGATTAATTGAATTAATTATTATTTTTAACAATTAAATATTTTATTATTTATGTCTCAATCAAATATTTTGTTGTATTAATTAATTTCTTTATCAGATCGATCAAATAATTATTTGATTATCTTAATGAAATATTTATTGAAACAAGCAGTTATTATTTAATAACATATTTACTAAATCAAATGAAATATAATGTTAAAATTAATATTTAATATTATTGAAAAATATTTTTTTGAATAAGTTATCATCCTTTATACTCAAACAAACTCATGTTTAAAATACGTGTCTTGCTAAGTGAATAACTTAGCAAAATATGTACTAAAGTTAATAAAAATTACAGAGAAATCTGATTAAATACTTGTTAAAATCAAGTAAATCCACTATTTGATTCAACTACATAATTTATTTCATTCAAATAACACATATTTGAACTAAAAGAAACATTTATTGTTTTAACAAAATCATTTAGTTCGATGGTTTGATGATACTACCGCTTGGTGGCGTCGTTAATTTTCGATCTCCCAAGCGGTAAGAGGGCTTCTAAGTTGATATATAAGGAAGTTAAAAATCCAAGATAATACGTAAATTGTAATGCGAGCGAAATTTATGTTAGATTTACTGCGTGTGCGATCACTGTATAAAGCATACTAATGTTAGTATGTTCATAATTGTTATTCTTTACCATATAAATAAATAGAATCATATTCACCTGTCCTTTAATGAGTCATCAATTCATTGATGTTAATAAATAAATATAAATCACTGAAAGCAAATACTGTTGATTAAAGACAGTATTTGTTCGATTAAAATATCTATAAATCTAATTAATTAAATATTTCTTTACTTTGAAGAAATATTTTATTTGTGAAACCGAATAATTAATCAATTTTTTGTTAAGACAATGAATTAATTTTATTAAATCTTAAAATTTTATTAAATTTAAAATATTCAATAAATTAAACTTTCATTTGAAAATATAAAATATTGAACTAATTTAATTTCAATATAGCATTAATATGATAAAATAATTAATTAGAAAAACAAATGGACATTTTGATTGATAATTTTTTTTTATTAAAACAATGAATTAATTTTATTGAATCAATCTTCGCGACATTTAATAAGTCAAATATTTAATTGAAAATACAAAATATTATTTGATTTAATTCCAATATGTATATTAATGTAATGAAATAATCAATTAGAAAAATAAATGGGCATTTTAATTGATAAAATTTTTTATAAAAACAATGAATTAATTTTATTGAATCATTCTTCGCGACATTTAGTAAGTCAAATATTTATCGGAAAGTACAAAATATTATTTGATTCAGTTACTACATGCATATTGATGTAATGAAATAAGCAATTAAAAAAACAAATATGCATTTGAATTAATAAAAAATTTTTTAAAAACAATGAATTAATTTTATTCAACCAATATTTGTGGTGTTTAGTAGAATCAAATATTTATTTTAAAAAAATGAAATATTTATTTGACTCAATTAAAATATTTGTATTAATGTAACAAAATATTTTATGTGCCGCCCGCACCTAAGGGATTTCATTGATTCAATTAAGCCTTACTTAATCCAACTAAATTTTTTTCTCAGTGTAGAGGAAATATGATTCAACGAATCATTAATGTTTGCCAAAATATACCAAAGTATGTGCTTTTATCTACTGTCCGAAGCTTTCCAAGAAGAGTGGAACTATGCATTAATAAAAATGGCGGTATTTTTGAACATTTAATTAGATAAAAGAAAAATTGGTAATGCTATTATCAACTGGGCCAAGAAAGTCCCGGTCTTGCCTTAACCACCTGGGCTAGGATTCTTGCCTTAATCGGCCGGAATCCTCCCGGTCTTGCCTTAACCACATGGGCTAGGATTCTTGCCTTAATCGGCCGGAATCCTCCGGGTTTTGTCTTAACCAGCTGGGCTAGGATTCTTGCCATAATCTACCAGAATCCTCCTGGTCTTGGCTTCATCAGTTGGGCCAATATTCCCATATTGAAAAATCATCTTGAACTATGCTAACCATCATGGTCAAAGTCATAATTATGGACATACTTGGGGGTAAAATTTTCCACTTTTTCCATTTCCGGGGTCAAAATTACGGGTTTTCATTTGAGAAAATCGATGTGACTAATGCTGAGCATCATGATCATGGTAATGGTCATGGTTAAGGACATACTTAGACGTGAAATTTTACGCTCTTTTCATTTCCGGAGTCAAAGTTAGGCGTTCCCGTTTGAAAAAATTAACTTGACCCATGCTGACCATGATGATCATGGTCATGATCATGGTCATGGTCATGGTTAAGGACATAATTAGACGTAAAGTTTTTCGCTTTCACCATTCCCAGGGTCAAAATTAGGGGTTTTTATTTAAAAAAATCGATTTGATCAATGCTAAACATAATGATCATGATCATGGTCATAGATAAGGACATACTTGGACGTAAAATTTTCCGCTCTTTTAATTATTAGAGTCAGAGTTTAAGGTTTCTATTTAAATGAAATAACTTGACCCAAGCTGAACATAATGATCATGGTCATGGTCATAGTCATGGTTGAGGACATACACTCCCGCTCACACGAAGTTGCCAACAATGATAAGTTGAGGTGAAATATAAAAAGTTTTACTGTTCCGTTGGAGGGCATATAAAAAAATTTTGAAAAGATGGGTTTGAAAGCTTTTTAGCGCTTTTTCAAATGCTGATGGTTTGATTTAAGAATATCTATTTTTTAACTATATTTATAAAGCTAAAAGAAAGAAAAAATTTTTTGCCCATGTTTAACACTGGGCCAATTCTAGCGAAATTATTCTACGTTAACAAAATACCTCTCAATTCAAAGGTTTTTTAGCCCTCTTCCAAACGCTGTTTGGTTTTTTATGCTATGACAAACCGTTAAGAGACGGCCGTATGACTTTGTCCTTGTCTAATGTAAATTTTTGTTGTTATTAATAAATTAAATATTGTTATACAAAAGTAAGGGCATAGCCCAATAGATTTCAGGACGAGCAAACGATCCTACTCCATGAAAAAATATGAAACTTTTATTAGTTTTTGAGTGACGTCTGGAACGGAAAAATAATTGAACTTGATAACTGTTTTTCCGTTTCAGACCTCACTCGAAAACTAATGAAAATTTTATATTTTTTTATAGAATGGGATCGTTTGCTCGTCCTGAAATCTATTGGGCTATACCCTTACTTCTGTATAGCAATATTTAATTTATTAATAATAACGAAAATTTAGATTAGATAAGGACAGAGCTATACGGCCTCCTCTTAAGATGTTATAACGATTTTTCTGGAAAAATTAGTTTTTTTCAGCTTGCCATATCTCGTAAGCATTACACCGAATTAAAAAATGTCAAATAAAAATAATGTTCGTTTTTAGTTAAAAAATGAATGTATAAAATTTTATAGCTCGCAATGGAAATTTTTTTTACACTTTTTCACCCTGTTATAATTTTAGATTTTAATAAAAAATCGTCAAATATTCCAAATGTAAAAAAAAATATTTATTGCCAGCTATGAAATTGTATATACATATTCTTCACTTGAAAATGAAAAATTTTTTTCTTTGACATTTTTTAATACGGTGTTATGATTACAAGATATAGCGAGCTGAAAAAATAGCTAATTTTTTCAGAAAAATCGTTATAACTTCTTAACGATTTGTCATAGTATATAAAACCAAACCGTGTTTGAGAGGAAGCTAAGAAACCTTAAATTTGACAGGTATAACGTTAATGTAAAATAATTTTGCTAGAATTGGCCCAGTGTTAAACATGGGCAAAAAATTTTTGAAATTTTCTTTTTCTTTTAGCTTTATAAATATAGTTGAAAAAAAGATATTTTTAAATCAAACCATCAGCATTTGAAAGAGCTCTAGAAAACCTTTCAAATCCATCTTTTCCAAATTTTTCTATACGCTTTCCAATAGTACAGAAAAACTTTTTATATTTCACCTCGACTGATAAGGGTGGGCAAACTTCGTATGAGCGGGAGTGTACTTTGACGTAAAATTATTAGCTTTCACCATTTTCGGGGTTAAAATACGGGGTTCTCATTTAACGAAATCGATTCGACCAATGATGATCATGGTCATGGCCATGGTTAAGGGCATACTTGGAGTTACAATTTTCCGCTTTTTTAATTTCTGGAGTCAAGGTTAGAGGTTACCGTAAAAAAAATTAACTTAACCCATGCTGACCATAATGATCATGGTCATAGATGAAAACCTAATGACATAAAACTTCCGGAGTCAAAGTTAGGGGTTCCCATTTGAAAAAATTCACTTGACCCATGCTGACCATGATGATCATGGTCATGGATAAGGACATACTCGGACGTAAAATTTTCGGCTCTTTTCATTTCCGGAGTCGAGGTTAAAGGTTCCGAATTGGAAAAATTAACTTAACCCATGCTGACCATGATGATCATAGTCATGGCCATGGTATTGGTTAAGGACATACTTGGGGATACAATTTTTTGCTCTTACCGTTTCCAGGGTCAAAATTAGAAAATTTCATTAGAAAAAATTAATTCGACCAATGCTGACCATGGTGATAATGGTCATGGCTATGGATGAGGACATGGTTGGACGTAAAATTTTTCGCTTTGTTCATTCCCACAAACAAAATTAGGGGTTCTCATTTGAAAAGATCGATTTGACCAATGCTGACAATGATGATCATGGTCATGGTCATGGTCATGCTCATGGTGAAGGACATACTTAGAAGTAAGATTTTCCGCTGTATCAATTTCTAAAGTCAAAAATAGAAGTTCTTATTCGAAAAAATCAATTTGACCAATGCTGACAATGATGATCATGGTCATGGTTATGGTCATGCTCATGGTTAAGTACATACTTGGACGTGAAATTTTCTGCTGTATTAATTTCTGGAGTCAAAAATAGAGGTTCTTATTTAGAAAAATAAACTTGAACAATGCTGTCAATAATGATCATGATGATGATCATGGTCATGGTCATGGTTAAGGACATTCTTGGACATAAAGATTTCCGCTCTCTACACTTCCAGAGTCAAAGTTAGGCGTTTCTATGGAAAAAATTTACCTTGACCCATGCTGACATTAGTTATCATGGTCAGGATCATGATCATGGTCATGATTAAGGATATACTTGGGAATAAAATTTTTTGCTTTTACCATTTCCGGGGTCAAAATTAGGAAATTTCATTAGGAAGAACTGATTCTGCCAATGCTGACCATGGTGATAATGGTCATGGCCATGGATAGGGACGTACTTGAATGTGAAATTTTTTGCTTTGTTCATTCCCACAAACAAAATTAGGGGTTCTCATCTGAAAAGATCGATTTGACCATTGCTGACAATGATGATTATGGTCATGGTCATGGTTCAGGACATACTTGGGGATAGACTTTTCTGCTCTTACCCTTTCCGCGGTTAAAATTCAAAAATTTATTAGAAAAAATTATATCGACCAATGCTCACTATGGTGATAATAGTCATGGCCATGGATCAGGACATACTTAGACGTAATCTTTTTTGCTTTATTCATTCCCACAAACAAAATTAGGGGTTCTCATTTGAAAAGATCGATTTGACCAATGCTGACAATGATGATCATGGTCATGGTCATGGTCATGCTTATAGTTAAGGACATACTTAGACGTGAGATTTTTTGCTGTATCAATTTTTAGAATCAATAATAAAAGTTCTTATTCGAAAAAATCAACTTGACCTATGCTGACAATGATGATCGGGGTCATGATCATGGTCATGGCCATGGATAAGGACATACTTAAACGTAAAGTTTTCCACTCTTTTTATTTTTACGAACAAAACTAGGGGTTCTCATTTGAAAAAATCAATTTGACCAATGCTGACAGTGATGATCATGGTCATGGTTATGGTCATGCTCATGGTTAAGTACATACTTGGACGTGAAATTTTCTGCTGTATTGATTTCCAGAGCCAAAAATAGAGGTTTTTATTTAGAAAAATAAACTTGAACAATGCTGTCAATAATGATCATGATGATGATCATGGCCATGGTCATGGTTAAGGACATTCTTGGACATAAAGATTTCCGCTCTCTACATTTCCAGAGTCAAAGTTAGGCGCTTCTCCAGAAAAAATTTACCTTGACCCATGCTGACATTGGTTATCATGGTCAGGATCATGGTCATGGCCATGATTAAGGATATACTTAGGGATGAAATTTTATGCTTTCACCATTTCTAGGGTCAAAATTTGGGAATTTCATTGGAAAAAAATGATTCGGCCAATGCTGACCATGGTGATAATGGTCATGGCCATGGATAAGGACATACTTGGACGTAAAATTTTTCGCTTTGGTCATTTCCACAAACAAAATTAGCGGTTCTTATTCAAAAAGATCGATTTGACCAATGCTGACAATGATGGTCATGGTCATGGTCATGGTTAAGGACGTACTTAGACGTGAAATTTTCTGCTGTATTAATTACCGGAGTCAAAAATAGAGGTTCTTATTTAGAAAAATAAACTTGAACAATGCTGACAATGATGATCATGGTGATGATCATGGTCATGGTTAAGGACATACTTGGATATAAAATTTTCCGCTCTCTACATTTTCAAGGTCAAAGTTAGGCGTTCCTATGTAAAAAATGGAACTTGACCCATGCTGATATTGGTTATCATGGTCAGGATCATAGTCATGGTCATGATTAAGGATATGCTTAGGGATACAATTTGATGCTCTCACCATTTTCGGGGTCAAAATTAGGAAATTTCTTTAGAAAAAAATGATTCGGCCAATGCTGACCATGGTGATAATGGTGATGGCCATGGATAAGGACATACTTGGACATAAAATTTTTCGCTTTGTTCATTCCCACAAACAAAATTAGGGGTTCTCATTTGAAAAGATCGATTTGACCAATGCTGACAATGATGATCATGGTCATGGTCATGGTCATGCTTATAGTTAAGGACATACTTAGACGTGAGATTTTTTGCTGCATCAATTTTTAGAGTCAATAATAAAAGTTCTTATTCGAAAAAATTAACTTGACCTATGCTGACAATGATGATCGGGGTCATGATCATGGTCATGGCCATGGATAAGGACATACTTAAACGTAAACTTTTTCGCTCCCTTTATTCCAAAAAACAAAACTAGGGGTTCTCATTTAAAAAAATCAATTCGACCAATGCCGACAGTGATGATCATGATTATAATTATGGTCATGCTTATGGTTAAGGACATACTTGGACGTGAAATTTTCTGCTGTATTAATTACAGGAGTCAAAAATAGAGGTTCTCATTCAGAAAAATAAACTTGAACAATGCTGACAATGATGATCATGGTGATGATTAGGCGTTCTCATTTGAAACGATCGATTTGACCAATGCTGACAATGATGATCATGGTCATGGTCATGCTCATGGTTAAGGACATACTTAGACGTAAGATTTTTTGCTGTATCAATCACTAGAGTCAAAAATAGAAGTTCTTATTCGAAAAAATCAACTTGACCTATGCTGACAATGATGATCGGGGTCATGATCATGGTCATGGCCATGGATAAGGACATACTTAAACGTGAAATTCTCCGCTCTTTTCATTTCCCCGAAAAAAACTAGGGGTTCTCATTTAAAAAAATCAATTTGACTAATGCTGACAATGATGATCATGGTCATGGTTATAGTCGTGCTCATGGTTAAGGACATACTTGGACGTGAAATTTTGTGCTGTATTTATTTCTGGAGTCAAAAATAGAGGTTCTTATTTAGATAAATAATCTTGAACAATGCTGACAATGCTGACCATGGTGATAATGGTCATGGTCATGGATAAAGACATACTTGGACGTAAAATTTTTTGCTTTGTTCATTCCCACAAACAAAATTAGGGGTTCTCATTTGAAAAGATCGATTTGACCAATGCTGACAATGATGATCATGGTCATGAACATGGTCATGGTCATGGTTAAGGACATACTTAGACATAAAATTTTCTTCTTTTTCTATTTTCAGAGTCAAAGTTAGGCGTTGCCATGTAAAAAAATTAACTTGACCCATGCTAACATCGGTGATCATGGTCAGGATCATGGTCATGGCCATGGTTAAGGAAATACTTGGACGTCAAATTTTTCGCTCTCACCATTTCCGGGGTCAAAATTAAGGATTTCATTAAAAAAAATTGATTTGACCAACGTTGACCACGATGATAATGGTCATGGCCATGGATAAGGACATACTCGGACGTGGAATTATCCGCTTTTTTCATTTCTACGACCAAAATTAGGGATTTTCATTTCAAAAAATCGATTTGACTACTGCTGACAATGATGATCATGGTTATGGTCATGGTCATGCTCATGGTTAAGGACATACTTGGACGTAAAATTTTTTACTCTTTTCATTTCCGGATTCAAGGTTAGGGGTTCTAATTTGAAAAAATTACTTGACCCATGCTGATCATGATGATCATGGTCATGGATAAGGACATACTTTGACGTAAAATGTTTCGCAGTCTCAATTTCCGGAGTTAAAGTTAGGGGTTCTTATCTGAAAAAATTAACTTGACCTATGCTGACTATGATGATCATGATCATGATCATCGTCATGGTTAAGGACATACTTGGACATTATATTTCTCGCTCTTACTATTTCCAGGGCCAAAATGAGTGGTTCTCTTTTGAAAAAATAACTTGACCCATGCTGACCATGATGATCATGGTCATGTTTATGGTTACCAAAAGATAACCCCTTCCAAGCCTTTCAACTTTTGTCGAAAAATTTTTTTTCATAAATGCTTTCTATTCGAAATATTTGGGTGGGACATTTAAAGTGGGTGACCCTGTATATATGATTTTTCGTTTTAGTGGAATAGGTTTGATGAAAATCACAAAGAAAGATAAAAATAGTTCTTGTACCAGGCAGCTGAATGCGTACCGACTGATATCAATTTTGCTGTAGTGCAGTTTTCAATCGTTCATGTTTTCTTAGATGCTCACCGCTTTTGTTACTACTACTGCTACAGAAACGCATCAAAAAATCGAAGGATAAAAGTAGTTGACAATAAGTAAACACCCACCTACCTTTCTACCTGCTGTGTGTAATAAACCCCGAACCTTCTTTTCTTTTCTAATTACTAGATTTTGTTTTTCTTACACTCGCAATGTATACATATTGTACAATTTCAGCTATCTATCTCTTATGCCTTGTAAAGGACAGGTTCATCAGTTTTTAAGATACCGAACAGTTGCTCGTGTACTATTTAATGTTTACAGATAATTTCGCGTGAAATCCTCCCAAAAGATTTCTATAAATGCGAAAACATAGAGTTAAAAAAAAGAGAGAGGAAGAATATCTGATGATATGCGACATACAAGGTGTTCAAAATTTTTTTGACTTATACAAGATGTGTGTACATATCGCTTCACTTAAATACCTTGCAGAGCATATGTTTTTCCTAATTTTATCTATTTAAATCTAAGGTAGCAAAACTTACTATCTATATATTCATAGATAATTTCATGAAGAAATACCTTAAAATGAGTTTGCTTCGCAATATCGTTACTCAAAGTTTTTAGTTTGGTCTCGTAAACTTTTCCGAAAGATACATTTTTTCGGTTTTTTTAAAAAAACTAAAAATGTTTTTTAAAAATGAATACTAAACAACAACAAACTGACAATATGCTGTGGTTTAACTTTATTGTTGAAGAGAGAGCGGACGAAACAGTGTTACAAAATATTGTTGCTGTTGAATCAACGAACAGTGTTAATGTCTTGCAAAAATAATTAAAAATGTTTTTGTTAAATCATTGAGTAGTGTTGCGATTGTTGTTTCTGACAGTGTTAATATAGAAGAAGAAAGTTTTGATGTAAGAAAGAAAGCAAAAGAAGAAAAAATTCAAAATATCATTGCTGTACTAACAAATAATATTAACCAAAGTAAAAATTATAATAAAAGTGTCAATAGTGAAAAAGAAAATAATAATTAGTAGTGGTTTGACGCAATCATTAAAGAAAGAGAGGAGATGTCATTGATAGAAAATATACAAAATATAATGGAATCGACAGACGATAGTGTGAATAATCAGGATATAGCAGGGAATGCTAATACACTCAACGGCGACGATGCAGATATTTCTATTATGAAAGAACAGAAAGTGACAGGAAGAAAAAGGATGAAGATATCGATAGAAAATGAAAGAGCTAGAAAATTTGTGAAAGTGCGGGAAACAACACTACTCGACCCTATGAAAAAATTAAAAAAATTATCAGTATTAGGAATAAATTCAAGTCATTGTAAAGAAAAACTAGATTTTTTGACACACTAAGTCATGCAAAGGCGGCCTTATGAGGATAGACATCACATCGTTATTTAATATGACGGCAGAAGAATTTTTTAATAGTCTGACCCCAATACCGAGACCTCAGTCGGATATGAATCAACAGCATTTTGAGATAAGAAAAAAAGCCTTGCAGTGTATGATATTGGATATATCATACTTACAAGTCAAAATAATAGGATGATAAGTATTTTATTATTATTATTTTTATTTTTTACAGATGTATAAATTTATATTTTTTCTATTTTTCTTCATATTTTTTTTTAAATTATTTGAAAATGAAGCTTTTATTTATGATTATTATTTTTTAATTCAATGATGTACTCATAATTATTATTTTTTTTTATTTCAGTGCACAAATCCATGCAACAACGCTGATGCACACAGCATTGCGCAAAAATGTTGTAAATCATGTATGACACTTTAATGCTGCGCAAAATTCAACAAAGCTGACACGAAAACGATAAGGAATTAACAAAATATCCATATGGAGTAGAAGAATTCTTTGATGTGATTCCCAAAGAAGAATTTAATGGAATTTTAAATCAGGAACCACACTCAACATTATTATATAATAGAATAACACGTAACCCGCCGACGGCTACTCATGTGTATGAGGGGATAGAATAAAAAAATTTAAATAAGTTTGATTTTTACCTTAACCCACGATCTTTTAAAAATTTATATTATATATTTATTATTAACAATTAATAAGATCTCAGGTAAGCTATTAATTTTTCTGTTCTTAATTTTTTCATTCGGTTTTATAAATAATTCAAATTTGTAAATAATTTGTTCGAAACTTTTTTCAAATTAATATTATATTAAAATATACAATTTTATTTACTTATTCAATATTTAAAATTTAATTTTAATGCATAACTTTAAATGAGTATTTATAATTGCATATAATACATATAATAATATTTGTTTATGTACATAAGTTTAACAATAAAATAATGAAGATCATATATAATTATATATTGTTATGGCATATGGTGGTAATTATAATTTGAATTATATCATTGATGATGATTCTTTGCGGAGCGTGTGTGAGTATAAGGACCTGAGAGTGTACTTTGATTCAAAGCTAACATTTGCAAGACACATTGATTATGTATATGATGATGGGACGAGACAAGTCAATTTTATTAAAAGATTTACAAATGATTTCATAAATGTATATTCATATGTTTTCTGTAATAAATTATGCACCTGAGATATGAAATCCGTATTTGATGTGTCAGGCAAGTGTTATCGAATCAATAAATCATAAATTTTTAAGATATGCTGCATTTAAAATCGATCATTCAATGGGTTACAATGGGCACGACAATAGTAATATAGCGTCGA
The DNA here is from genome assembly GCA_017163975.1 of Anastatus disparis. Classification (NCBI taxonomy): domain Eukaryota; kingdom Metazoa; phylum Arthropoda; class Insecta; order Hymenoptera; family Eupelmidae; genus Anastatus; species Anastatus disparis. The sequence goes on from JAFFSR010000391.1 coordinate 1,235,630, forward strand.
CTCCTAGGATACCAAGTTTGTCATCAGTTAAATCGAGAAATTATTTGTTATTTGCGTGTAGAACTATGTTAAACATCATCGACTGTGAGGAATTGTTATTTAAATTCAATTTCTATGTACCAAATTGTTTACTTATGTTTAATAATAAATATTTTTATTTGAGGCCATCTGCTAAGGCTCTGAGTTTGCATTCAATTGTTTTAAAATCAAGCAAAATAATTGATGTTTATTCTGAATGGTTGAAACCATATAATGCAAATATCGAGAGTATAAAGAATAAGACCAAGAGTCTATTAAAGTTTGAATGAGGTACTATGTCTGATCGTTATTGAATGCTACCTAGTGATATTTACTATAGGGTCTAGCCTATTAAGAGGATCAAAATTGCCCCCTTCGGAAACTGAAAAAATAAAAATGCTATCCTTTTCAAAATTAATTAAAACGTGTTTTTTCGTTTTTAGGCGATATCTCGGCTTCTAATGGACAAAAAATATATTTTTTTTTAAATTGCGGGTTTTTAAAAGCCCTATAACTTGACGTAGGTAAAAAATAGTTTTGTCGTAAAATTCAAATTTTGTAAGCATTTGAAATTTTTAAAGTTCAATTAAAAAAAAACTAAGACAACAGAAATAACCAAAAGAAAATATGTTGTTTTCCAACCAAAAAACTATAACCATGAATTTTTTCAGATTTCTAGAAATGATGCAATGGCCTACAGAAGCAAAAAACCACTTTTAGTTCGATTTTTGGGCATTTTTACCTACCTTTCGTACACTAAATGTGATTATAGTATCTCACATACCCCGGAATTATTTCCTATACATAATCATTTAAAATTAAGTGAAAAAAACCTTCAATTGCAGCCTTGAAAAAGTCTGATGAATGCCCTAAAACCGAAGGTATGCTCATTCACAGTTACAAATACGAAGTATCAAATTAGTGAATCGTTAATTGGCTTCGTGCACAACACGGCAGCACCGTTCCGATTATTTTACGAATATATCTATATTTATATAATATATAGATATACAATAGCACGGGATAACTAAGAACTTACAGTTTTCGCCGCAGTTGTGCACGAAGCGAATAGTATGCATTTACAGTATTAAATTCAAGTAAGCATAATTTGGTTTTCTTATTGAATCTATTTTCGATTGAATCGGAAGACGTTGTGTTTAGTAGGATCATCAGGATTAAATGCATCAATAGCGATATCTGAAACTAATTTTTGTGAATACTGATCTTGGAAAATGTTCCATTGTTTAAATCATTATTTTGTAATCAAATTTTTTTACAATTTCAATAAGATGAATCATTTATTAACATATATTAATATCTTTAATTGTTTTATAGCACACTGTGTCCTAAATCCGCATTCAGACACACAGCTGCCTATGACTTGAGTAGCCTATTATTGCACACTATGTTCGGCTAACTTTATGCTATACAATAATGAGCTACTATTAATTTTCATGAGAAATCTGTAGTTATTGACAATTGCGAGTCTTTTGAGCGAACCTTTATAACCAGATCTCTACCTCAGGCCGAAATCTGCTCTAACATCACCCAGTAATCGAAAATTGTTTTCGGTGTTTATGTCACATTCCGTTGGCTTGAACACCGAAAACATTTATCTCTTACCTATACACACATTGTTGACAAAGAAAAAAAATCTAATCGATCGACGAAGTTACATAGGCAACGGTCACCCATCCAAGTAATAACCGCGCCCAATGCTGCTTAACTTCGCTGATCGGACGAGGTGTAGTTCCGTGACCCCACCAATGCGCTGGTACATTTTTTAAAATGAATAAAAATAATAAGAACGTGAAATACAAGTAAAACTAAAGTTAATACCAGTGTAACATATAAAACGAAGAGGTAGTATTATTGCATTATCATTATTATACGATTTAAGTAAATATTTTGAATTACAGTTTTAAAATTTTTCTGTTTTGATTTATCATTCATGAAATGTTCAAATTTTTTTTATTTATAGTTTTTGCTTTCCTTTCTCAATTCATCATTCACGGAATGTCTAGTATTTGCTCTTTTACAATTTTCGTTTTCATTTTACGAATTATCTATCGTGGAGTGCATAGTTTTTGTTAATTATTGATTTTTAAAAGTACTCATGTAATACGGCGGATTTGTAACACTTGTGCTATAAAATAGTATACAATACTTGAGACTTAAGTGGTCCATTGTACGACGTAATTATCGCCCTTGCTACGCTCGGGCGATAACTTAACGTCGTGCAATAATAGGCCACTTAAGTCACATGTATCGTGATATACTATTAACAAAAATGATACTGTAGTAGAATAATGTGAAGTTGAATTGATTGTTCATCAAGTAATAAGTGAACAAAATAAATACGCTTACTTTCGCTTTTGAACAATTGAATAAGATTTTTTTTAAATATCTTTGGTTAATTTACATGAATCCAATCATCAGAATAAAATTTAAAAATTCCATAAAGATAGTATTATTAATTTTCAAGAATGAATAATTAATCATTCTTAGGAATGTATTTTCAAGTAATATTCTGGAAAAATGAATTTAATTACTAATGAAATTTTATTTTATTTTGTTTGTACACTAACACCTATAAAATAAAAAATCTTATAATCGCAGTTTGATTGATATGGAAATTAATAAACAAGAATGTTTTTCAAAGAAATTAAAAGAACTTTTTCTTTTATTGCATAGTTATTGTTTAGTCATCATCACTATCTACCTCGATAACTGGTATAAAACCTTCAGTTTCAAAAATTTTGCTTAATTTTGCAGCTGATCTTATTTTTTTAGAAATGTATCTACCATAAGATGAATAATATATTACTGTTGCTACATGTGGGCAGGAACCGATTGTTCTTAAGCCATTTAAACATTCGCAACAGTATCGCAGAATACTGCTATAACTAATTGAGTCCGGTTTATACTTAATATAACAATTGTAAGTTTTGCTGCTTATGTGCCGGGAGCAAACTTGTATCTTGATTATATTATTTTTTTCTTTGCAATATTGTAAATGTATCTTATCATTTTCATCCAGCATTTCTGCTAAATGAGAAATAGCCTGCTGCATTTGGTAAATACCTGTAAAAAATATTATTAATAATTTCCTAGTTATTATAATTTAATATTAAAAGGGAGTACAGGTAAAATCTTGTTTTCCCATATGAAAATGATTTTTGTGGGAAATTGTGTATAACTGTGAATAACTATAATAAACTACCGTAATTCAGACATTATAAACAGTAAAAAGCAGCTAATAATATTTAATAATAGTGAATAATAGTTAATAATAGATAATAATAGTTAATAATAGATAATAATAGTTAATAATAGTTAATAATAGTTATGAATGCTAAATAGCAATGATTAACTGAAAGTAATGATTATTAATAGTTATTCATAGTTACTCACATTTATACACATTTATTAACAGTTACCCACATTTTCTAAAATGTTTGAATTGCTGAATAATTTATTATTATTTATACTCATTTATAATTGTTTATTGTTTATAGTTATTTAATTAGTTACAATGAAATATAGTCATCAACACTTTCTTACCGATATTTAGAGTTTTTCACATTTATTAACAGTTATTAACAGTTTTTCACATTTTTTCACATTTATACACAGTTATTTATAGTTATTCACAGAAATTATTTCTGTATGGGTTCCAATAAAAAATGACAATTTTTATTTTTTATTTTTGGCTCATAAGTACTACAACAAAATCCATGCGTGATGTTATTCAAAATAATTTGAAAAATCAATAAAATAATTTTTAACACTAAATATTAAAAACTGTAGGATTAGTAGTATTTTAACTGCTGCGTGGTTTAGAGGTAAATGAGGCAGCAATTAAAATACTACTCATAGTTTAATATTTCGTTCCCGAAATTTTTTTATTGATTTTTCAAATTATTTTGAATTAACTATATAATTAATGTGAAAAACTCTAAATATCTGTAAGTGTTAATAACTATATTTTATTGTAACTAATTAAATAATTATAAATAATAAATAATTATAAATGAATATAAATAATAATAAATTATTCACCAATTCTAAAATTTTGGAAAATGTGAGTAACTGTTAATAAATGTGTATAAATGTGAGTAACTATAAATAACTATTAATAATCATTACTTTCAGTTAATCATTGCTATTTAGCATTCCTAACTATTATTAACTGTTATTAATTATTATTATCTATTATTAACTATTATTATCTATTATTAACTATTATTAACTATTATTATCTATTATTAACTATTATTAACTATTATTAACTATTATTAACTATTATTAACTATTATTAACTATTATTAGCTGTTTTTTACTGTTTATAATGTCTGAATTACGGTAGTTTATTATAGTTATTCACAGTTACACACAATTTCCCACAAAAATCATTTTCATAAGGGAAAACAAGATTTTACCTGTACTCCCTTTTAATATTAAATTATAATAACTAGAAAATTATTAATAATATTTTTACAGGTATTTACCAAATGCAGCAGGCTATTTCTCATTTAGCAGAAATGCTGGTTGAAAATAATAAGATCTATTTACAATATTGCAAAGAAAAAAATAATATGATCAAGATACAAGTTTGCTCCCGGCACATAAGCAGCAAAACTTGCAATTGTTATATTAAGTATAAACCGGACTTAATTGGTTATAGCAGTATTCTGCGATACTGTTGCGAATGTTTGAATGGTTTAAGAACAATCAGTTCCTGCTCACATGTAGCAACAGTAATATATTATTCATCTTATGGTAGATACATTTCTAAAAAAAAATAAGACCAGCTGCAAAATTAAACAAAATTTTTGAAACCGAAGGTTTTATACCAGTTATCGAGGTAGATAGTGATGATGACTAAACAATAACTATGCAATAAAAGAAAAAGTTCTTTTAAGTTCTTGAAAAACATTCTTGTTTATTAATTTCCATATCAATCAAACTACGATTATAAGATTTTTTATTTTATAGGTGTCAGTGTACAAACAAAATAAAATAAAATTTTATTAGTTATTAAATTCATTTTTCCAGAATATTACTTGAAAATACATTCCTAAGAATGATTAATTATTCATTCTTGAAAATTAATAATACTATTTTTATGGAATTTTTAAATTTTATTTTGATAATTAGATTCATGTAAATGAACCAAAGATATTTAAAAAAAATCTTACTTGATTGTTTAAAAGCGAAAGTAAGCGTATTTATTTTGTTCACTTATTACTTGATGAACAATTAATTCAACTTCACATTATTCTACTACAGTATCATTTTTGTTAAAAAAATTAAATATATGAATATATGTTGATAAATGATTCATCTTTTTGAAATCGTAAAAACATTCGATTACAAAATAATGAATTAAACAATGGAACAGTTTCAAGATTAGTATTTACAAAAATTAGTTCCAGATATCGCTATTGATGCATTTAATCTTTGATCCTGATGATCCTACTAAACACAACGTCTTTCGATTCAATCGAAAATAGATTTTATAAGAAAACTAAATTATGCTTACTTGAATTTAATACTGCAAATGCATACTATTAACGATTTACTAATTGGATACTTCGTATTTGTAACTGTGAATGAGCATACCTTCGGTTTTAGGGCATTCATCAGACTTTTTCAAGGCTGAAATTGAAGGTTTTTTTACTTAATTTCAAATGATTATGTATAGAAAATAATTTCGGGGTATGTGAGATACTATAATCACATTTAGTGTACGGAAGGTAGGTAAAAATGCCCAAAAATCTAACCAAAAGTGGTTTTTTGCTTCTGTAGGCCATTGCACCATTTCTAGAAATCTGAAAAAATTTATGGTTATAGTTTTTTGGTTGGAAAACAACATATTTTCTTTTGGTTATTTCTGTTGTCTTAGTTTTTTTTTAATTGAACTTTAAAAATTTTGAAATGCTTATAAAATTTGAATTTTACGCCAATTTTACGCCTAGTTATAGGGCTTTTAAAAACCTGCAATTTAAAAAAAAATGTATTTTTCATCCACTAGAAGCCGAGATATCGCCAAAAAATGAAAAAACACTTTTAATCGATTTTGAGGTTATGATTCATTAAAAAAGAGCGAAAAATTTTTTTGTGTGGGTATTTTTTAATGTAGAAAAAGATAGCATTTTAATTTTTTCAGTTTCTGGTGGGGACAATTTTAATCCTCTTAATAGGCTAGACCCTTTGTATTTTTGTAAATAGCTTTAGCCGTATAAATAATGATAAATAAGTAATAAATAAATAAATAAACATTTTGGAGTTTATAAGGTTAAATATAATCATACGTTGTCATGCAGACTCTTAAGTCATATTTAATTATATATAATTATAAACTCCAAAATGTTTATTTATTTATTTATTACTTATTTATCATTATTTATACGGCTAAAGCTATTTACAAAAATACATGTATGTTTATATATGATTATATATAGATTTATTTAACCTTTAGAGGACGGGGAAGTTGGAATTTTTAATTTCTCAGTATTTTCTATAAAAACACATAATATGTGTATTTAATATTGGGAAATACTCATATGTAAAGTGTCTATCCATGGTCGAGCCACTATAATGGTTTTCCCGTCCCCTAAAGGTTAATCTTTTAAATAATATTTTTATATCAAAGTACACACACTCACATACACACACACACACAGGTAGGGGAGAAAGACGGGGGGGGAGGGGCAAATGTCTTGTTATGCCACCCGATGTACGCTATAACAGCCCCCAGACAGGAAGAGGAGACAGGAAAGAAGGAAAAGGGGTAATATCTCGCTATACCTGCCCATATACGCTATAACAGACCCCAAGCAGGTAGGAGTGGGAGACGGGGAGGCAGGAGGGGGAGGGGGAAATGTCTCGCTGTACCTGGGTAGAGACGGGGAAACCAGGACGAGGACGTCTTGCTATACCTGCGTATATACTGCTTGCAGCGGTCAGCGCGTTTATAACTTGAGCAGGAGACCGCTAATGCCTATACACTTTTATCGATCGATTTGGTAATTTTTCGTTGTCAATAATATGTGCGGTAGGTAAGAAAAAAAGGTTTTTAAAGTTTAAGATTACAGAATGTGACATTAACATTGAAGACAAGTTCGATCACCAGGTAATGCTTATAGCCTTTCGATTAAGTCCGCTCGAGAGGTTTGCATCATAAAATAAGGTTGGATTAAAAGATATAGGAAAAGGTTTAATGCACTTGCTAAGCCAAGAGGCTGTAGGTGGGTGAAACCAAGTACACTCCCCTACACATATTTTTGCAATCCCTAATTAAAAATCTGAAAACACAAAGTCTTAAAACTTTATAACTAATAGTCGTAGAGTAATAATTCCAACAGTATTTTAAAGTTTTAATAATTACTTTGAAAAAACTGTCCTACTTACCATCTTAATCCATAATCATATTCATTGAATTGTATGATAAAAATGTAAAAAAAATTGAAAATTTTGTATAGTCTTAATTTCAGTTGCAATGGTTGTAGAATAACAAAACAAGAATCATTTAAAATATTGGTCTATTTACATCGCACTTAGACCAATTATTATGAAAAAGTATGATTTTTTCAAAACGCGTATATTCAAATAACTAAACAAAATAAAAAGACAAGGTAGATAGAAAAAAAACGTATTTTTATATAAAGAACGCACATGTATAGTTTAAAGATTATTAAGAAAAAAAAATTTTTTTCTGAGCAAAACATTGCATTATTTTTTTTTTTTTTAATTTTATAATTTTTTCAATTAAAAAAAATCGGTTTGGAAATGTTTTTTTCTTATAATTTTTAAACTAAGGTAAAGTAGCCTATTATGAAACGCTTTTCGACAATTTTTTTAACACAAAATATAAATAAATAAATTACATGAAATAGAATACTATCACAGCTCATTGAATGCGCTTTTTTCTGTAGAATAATTACTTTTTAAAAAATCTTTAATTATTGCTTCATTTAATAATTTATTTAAAAAATAGTGTAAAGGTTTCTGGAGCCTATTATTAAACGCAATTTCCTAAAATGAAACACTTTTCATCTTATAATTTACAGATCATTATTAACATTTAAATTGAAAATCGTTAAAAATGGTTTAAAATTCATGTTCAAAAAGTTTTTATGTCAGATTAAATCTATTTTAGCCATTTTTTAAATTTTAGATAAGTGTGAAAAGTATAACCTTTTTAGGTTAAAATTTAGATTATGATTCTAAATTATGATAAGATTATTGTTCTCAAAACAAATAATTAACGATATCAATTGATTTTTTGGTCTTTTATCTACAAAACAAATAACTGTTTAGGTCAAATTATGATGAAATAGCAAAAAAAATTTTTTAACAAAAAACAAAACCGACTTGAAAAAAATGCACTAAAAAGTTACAAATAATTTTTTATCTTCAATAATTATACGCATACTACGCATCTAACTCAACACATGTGTAGCAAACATTTTATAGATTATCTAATCATTTGTAAACAGCACCAACAAATTATACTTTTTTGTGAACTAAAAAAAAATATAATTTGTTGGTGCTGTTTACAAATGATTAGATAATCTATAAAATGTTTGCTACACATGTGTTGAGTTAGATGCGTAGTATGCGTATAATTATTGAAGATCAAAAATTATTTGTAACTTTTTAGTGCATTTTTTTCAAGTCGGTTTTGTTTTTTGTTAAAAAATTTTTTTTATTGCTATTTCATCATAATTTGACCTAAACAGTTATTTGTTTTGTAGATAAAGATAAAGAGAGAAAGAGAGAGAAAGAGAGAGAGAGAGAGAGAGAGATAGAGAGAGAAAACAAAACTCCCAGTTTTCTTAATTTGATAATTGGGTCATACAAACCGAATATTGGCCCAATAATTATAGGACACGTATGGGACCTTCCTGCAGACATTCTCTATCAGATTAGAAAAAGTTTTTTCGAATCAGTTAAGAAATGACGGAGTTATGAGGTAACAGACATAAAAAAAAAAAAAAAAATTCAGCCGAATTGAGAACCTCCTCCTTTTTGAAGTCGGTTAAAAATTAATGAAATAGTTACGAGCTCCATTCGTCCGTGATTAGCCAATCAATCAGCATTATTTAGTGCTTATCTTAAACAGTCTTATTATATTAATTTTTTTAATTTGTATAGTTTGTATATGACTTTTATTTTAATTGTATCAAAAAGAGGATATGTTGACGAAAAAGCGTATATTCTATTGTAGCTTTAAAAACATTCAAATTTTATATAAAATTACATATTACACGCGTGTTTCATAATCGAAGCAACTTTTCTTACTGTTTCATAATAGGCTTCGAGCATATACTACTGGAGGAAGCCTCCCAGCTATTAACTGCGTTACAAGGCGAAGAAAGAAAAAGCCTCTATTTTGGTATGTGCTATCTCTCTCTCACTTTCTTAGTGGGGAACAGAAGCAGCCAATCAAATCAGGCTAGATAGAGACAGCACGTACCAAAATAGAGGCTTTCTCTCTCTTTGCCTTGTAACGCTTGCTGCCATTCAGAGGCTTCCTCCAGTAGTATATGCTCGAAGATAATAGGCTACTTTACCTAATATATCTACGTTCTTTATACAAATATACGCCTTTTTTCTATTTACACTTTCTTTCTATTCTGTTAATTTTTTGAAATAATAATTTTTTATAGTTATTTTAAATAATAAATATACGCGTTTCAGAAAAATTAATACTTTTTCACGGGAATTGATTTAACTGCGTAAATGGACCAATTTAGACTTTGCACTACTGTAAACGAAAACTTTTTTAAACTTTGGTTTGTAATTCTGCAACCAATACAACTGAAATTAAATCAATGTAAAAGTTATAAATATATTTTCAATTTTTTTATATTTTTATCACACAGTTCAATAAATATGCTTATAAATTTAGAAGGTATTTTAATTTTATTGCGAAATTTCTAGAAAATAAATGCATTAGCTCATTTTAAAAATTTGATTGAAAATGAATTAATTAGTAATTAAGAATTCTAGTTCCTAATATTATATATTAACTTTTTTCGATTTTGTACCAGAAATCTAAAATTCTTATAAACTAATGAATAAATTTAAATAAGAATTTAATTGAATAATCTTTATGGGATATACCACCAGCTAATGCATTTCATTTTCAGAAATTTCGCAAGGAAATAAAAAGATAGACAATATTTATGAGTTCAGGTCTAGTGTACGTTTTACATCTACATAAAATTTTTATTCTACGACCATTAGTTTTGAAGTTATAAAATTTTTTATGTTTTCAGATTTTCACTTGAGGATGGTAGAAATATGCGTAGAGGAGTGTACATACATGTAAAGCAAATATTCTTTATTTAAATTATCATTTAAGTTAATAACAAGTTTTCGCAACTTTGGGAATATTCTAATTTTTATGTTCAATATGCATTACCATACATATGGTTTCCGAAGTTTTATGATTCACTGACTACCAATTTAACGATGTTTTTGCAAGATTATTTTGTTAATTTGTCGATTATTACATTTATAATTGGAAAATAGTACGATAAGATTTTTAAAATATACAATAAGAGAAATGAGCTCGTAAATTTGTATTTGTTTTACTTTCTTTGAAAAGATATAATAAATAATAATATAACATAATTTTCATGACACCTTCAGATCTCATTTCATTCAGAATTTTAAGAAATATATAATAAATTTAATTTTCAAATGCTTTATTTTGAAATTTCGTTGATCTTTTAATATAATAAATTTTCACCTCTAATTATTTTTTTTTAAGTTTACAGTAACAGAAACGGGCGAAACAGTTCCAGAAGGCAGTGTACGAGGTTTAGGTACAGATATAGCGATTGTCTCGTCTATGGTATTTTTGGCTCAGTTTTTGTTGTCCTGTTGTCTTGGTTCGATAGTCAGCGCTTCTGGTACAACCACTGCTATTATTTGTGTTGCAAGTACTTTAGCCGCTTGCGGAGCAGTAGCAGCGACTCAAATTATGTATCTCGATCTTTGAAGCAATATGAAAGAAAGTCAAAAGTAAAAAATGTAAAAATCAAATGTAAATTACATAAAATAAATTAAAGAAAAAGAAGAAAATATGTAAGTGTTGAAGTTTAACTCTTAAGATTCTAAATTAAATGAATTAATCGTTAATGATAAAAAAAAATTGTAAGTTTCATTTAAAATTCTTATTCTCGTTCTCATAATAAAATGTACTACAGCATAGATAATACTAAATAAGAAATAAATCTAAATTCAAATAATTATATGTGTTTAATCATCATAATTTAGAAAGAAACAATTTTGTGATCGTGTGTAAGTGCGTGCATGTAAGAAAGTGTATGTGTATAATAATGCAAAAACACCCTTCTAAATTTGTACAAAAGTGTGTGTATAGCCTATGGTGATAAATCGAAAGGCCAATTAAAGAAGAAGAAAGTGTGTATATCTACGTTTGTGTGTGTGTCAATCAAGTGGAAGAGTGAGTTTGACTAAAAGATCCTGTGTAAGTGTTCGTATATCTAAGTAAGTGTGTTTGCTTGTATAAAAATATGTAATTGTATGAATTTGTGGAAGTCCAAGCGTTTATGTATATGATATGTCTAAATAAGTTACTATATATGTGTGGGTGAGAATGAGAGTGGCATGAGTCACATTTTCAAAAAAATTTAGATAGTGATACATTTTATTTTTTTAGCATTAAAACGAATCATTTAAAAAAACAAAGTGTCTTTTTATATTTTTTCTTTAATATTATGAACATTGTAAGAAATGTAATAATTATGGCACTTAATAAAATGTAAAAGGGTTAATTATGAAAATGGCATAAGTCACATATTAATGGAATTTTAATTTTAAATTACAATTATTGATTAAAGCTGTTTTAAGGAGATGTAAAATGGATACTACACCTGTACTTATAAATATTTACTATCTTTTTATTTTATTACAAAATTTTAAGAAAATAAATGCTTTAGCTTGTCGTATGTACCATGAAAATTATTCAGTTAAATTTTGAAATAAATTCATTCATTAGTTTCTCAGAATTTTAGATTTCTTGTACAAAATCTAAAAATTTTAATATATAATATTGGAACCCAAAATTCTGAAAAATTAATGAATGAATTTATTTGAAAATTTAACTGAATAATCTTCATGGTAAATACTACAAACTAAAGCATTTCTTTTAATCAAGTTTTGCAACATAATGAAAAGATAGGCCAAATTCATGAGTACAGGTGTAGTGTCCGTTTTACATCCCCTTAAATGAATATTAAGTTTTTGTATACATTATTTCATAGCCTTTAATAGAGGATACATGAAATAAATATACCGTCTCGCATTTCTGGACAGAACAAACATGTTTATATTCATAAATAAGATTGCTATGCATAGTACCGTTGGTAGTGATCAATTCAGTCACTGTTATTTCTTGTATTTGATGCAAAGCAGTACATTTAAAGTGTTTCCAAACGACATAAGTATTTAAATAAATTATGTTGTTGAATAATAGTTCTGATTATATTCAAAGTAGTGATTCAAAATCACAAAGTAATGAAGCGAATTATGGTTTAAGAAAACAAGTTGCTAAAAAAAACTAGGAAAAGACAAAAGGAACCCCGCAAATTATAGTCAATACAAAAAAAATGTTACATTTACTTCGATTCATTTCATTAGTGAATCACGATTTTTTTTTCAATCTACCACTAGTAAAAATAATCATAATCCATTGATTTCTAATGAATCTGATATAGAATAAAATGTTTGTGTTATTTCTGTGTTACAGTGAAATTGTGTTTTTTAATATAGTTAATTGATTGATTTTAATTATTAAGAAGATTTGTGAAATAATATTTGTTCTAATAAAAAATATGATTATAAATTGACAATAAAATTCTTTTATTTTTATTACGGAGTGTCTAGGGGGACATAATAGCGTACGCGAAATAAGAATAGCGTACGCGAAATGTCCCTCTTTTGAAGCAAACTCCTCCCACTTTCGCGTACGCGAAATAATTTTCTTTAGCCTTAATAAAAGAAAATCTTTCGCGTGCGCGAATTTAGTTGAGAAAATTTTCGCGTACGCTTCATAGTACTTTAACGTACGCGAAAATATTTATCAATTCAACTGAACAATATTTTTCACGTGTGCCGGATAACCAACAAGTTTTATATATAACAATTTCTATATATATTTCTTGTGACTAACGTGTTATTTGTACTATATACTGTCAATAACCACCTGCGACGTGCGCCGGATAACCAGCAAGTTCTATATATATTTCTTGTGATTAAGTCGTCATTTGTACTATATACTGTCAATAACCACCCGCGATGTGCGCCGGATAACCAGGAAATTCTATATATATTTCTTGTGATTAAGGTGTCATTTGTACTATATACTGTCAATAACCACCCGCGATGTGCGCCGGATAACCAGCAAATTCTATATATAACAATTTCTATATATATTTCTTGTGATTAACGTTAACATTTTTTCCTGTTTCATTGAGATATTTTTTCGCGTACGCTAAGCGCATTTGAACATACGCGAAAATTTTCCGAAGAAATTTCGTGCACGTGAAAGAATTTCTTTTTTCAAAAGTAAAGAAAATTATTTCGCGTACGCGAAAGTGGGAGGAGTTTGCTTCAGGAAGTGGAAGTTTCGCGTACGCTATTCTTATTTCGCGTACGCTATTATGTCTCCCTAGACTCTCTCTTTTTATTATTAAAAATGATAATAGCATAAGTCTATGAACACTTTCAAAATTCTAATCAGAATGAAAATGGCATAAGTCACAAATGGCGTAATGTTTTTAATTATAACGAAAAAATATCAAAGCAATGCTTCCATGTTTGGTTAAATCATAAGGAAAATTGTTATAATCCATCAATCTAATGCACAATAATTTTGAAAAACTTTTTCCTCATTTTTTTTATTGATATATAACTTTAGCATAAAAAATCTCAAAATTAGAAGTATGGAACTTATGCCACTTTCATTTCAACCCACACTTATATAAGTGAGTGTGTATGGAGATGATTAAACATAAAAATGTTTATCTACCTGTGTTCGCCTTTGTGTGCATCCATTTGAGTATGTGTATAAGTGTAGCTGTGTGTATGAGTATGAGTGTGAGTGTGTGCGTGTTAATGAGTATAAATATAGTTGTGTGTGTGTGCGTGCGCGCGAGCACGTATGTGTGTGTTACTGTGTTACTGTGTATTAATGTAGGTGTGTGTATGTGTCTAATAATGTGTAAGCACGCGCGCACGCGCGTGTGCGTGTAAATGTGTATAAGTGTAGATGTGTCTATGTTTCTGATTAACTGTTAGTTTTTGTGTGCCTTATTACTGCGAGTTTGAATAATATAAGGTAAACTGTGTATGTATGCATGTGTGTGCATTAGTGTGTGTGCGCGTTAGGACGCATATAAATGTAGCTGTGGGTATGAATGTGTGTATATGTACGTGTGAATATGTATAAGTGTATATGTACGTGTGAATGTGTATAAGTGTATATGTACGTGTGAATATGTATAAGTGTAGATGTGTGTGAATAAGTGTTAGTTTTTGCGCGTTATATTTTTGCGTGTTTGAATGCTTTTGAAATATGTGTGTATGGGTGTGTGTGCACGTGAGTGCGTGTGCAAGTGCATCTACGTGTGTGTGTATGTGTGAATATGTATAAATGTAAGTCTGCACGTGTGTATGTTGAAGTGTATGGGTATGAACGTTACTGCGTTCCTGCTAAGAACATTGATGCTACGTTCCCATTTTCCAGAGAGTACGAAGTGGACGTGAAAGTAAGCAATCTCTCACATATCAAAGGAAAGATGATCACTGAGTTACTTCCTGTGTGCATATGTGTACGTATGTGCGTGTACGTAGGCGTGTGTGTATGCGAGTGCGTAAAAATATGTTACGTGTAGGTGTGTATGTGTCTGATTAACTGTTAGCGTTTGCGTATTTTATTACTGCAAGCTTAAATGTTATAAGGTAAATGGTTCATTTATGTATGTGAGGATAAATGTCTGTGTGTGTGTATGCATGTGCGCGCACGCGCGAATAACTATTGGTGTTTGCGTGTTTTATTACGTTTGCGTGCGTGTGTGTGTGTGTGTGTGTGTGTGTGTGTGTGTGTGTGTGTGTGTGTGTGTGTGTGTGTGTGTGTGTGTGTGTGTGTGTGTGTGTGTGTGTGTAAACGACTGCGTGTATGTATGCATGTGCACGTATGTGCGTTTTAATTGTGTACAAGTTTAGGTGTGCGCAAGTGTCTGATTTAGTGTTAGTTTCGCGTGTTTTATTTTTGCAAATTTAAATGATATTAGGTAAACTATGTGTGTATATGCGTGTGTGTGTATAAATGTGCATAAGTGTAGGTGTGCATATGTGTGTACGTGTGAGGGTGCGTGCAAATGTATATTAGTATAGGTATTCATATGTGTCAGATTAGATGTTAGTTTGTGCGTGTTTTATTTCAGCGTGTTTATATGCTACTGAAAAAGACGTAAGTGTGTGTGTGTGCGTGTGTGTGTATCAACTTATTTTCTATATAGAACAAAACAAGAATTACTATTGAACTATGGGTGATTAGTTCACCCTTTATTACGTATTGAATCGGGCTTAGCAGATTGTGTGGGTGTAATCACAACCTGAGTGGTCTGATGGTCTGCCTACATCCTAGCCTCTTTATACGCATTTGTATGCTAGGACCCAACCGAACAAAAACAACCTTTCTACACCCAGCCTTGACTCCCCCAGGGAAACTATCGTTAGGCATTTCGTCCTTGGGAGGTTTTCAGCTTTTTCTTCTGTGTTGAAGCTACCTACTTCCCTGCATTAAGAAGGGGCCGAACTATCTGTCTCCTTCTTAGTATCATCTCGAAGTCAAAGCAGTAACTTTCATATCTAGAGCAGTCAAAAAAGACATACTCCACGTTTTCTTCCAATTTGCTGCAGCTCGGCCACTCCGAGGAATCGTCGCACTTGTTTTTGTACAAGTTTGCTCGGAAACACCCATGGTCTGCATTCGCGTCAAATAGTAATTGACACTACGATGTCTGCGGTATATTTATCTACCAATATGCTGAATTAGTCGGTGAGTCAAACTGCCCTTGTCAGAATGATCAGCTCAACAGACTTGTTTGACTTTCTTGCTGCCTTACCAGTTTCGTATCTAGGCACAACATAGCTTAAAGTAGTTTATATCTTCTTCTGTTGTTCCATTTACTCCCCCATTCTACATTCCACGTATTAAAATCTTCTGCGATGACTTCAGGGGGATGCTTATTGACGTCTTTGACTAGTCTGTTAAGAAAGTCTATGAATGGTTCTGGTTCTTTGTCTAGTATGGGTGATGCATAACAATTGTAAAAGTGAATATTGCCCAGTTTTACTCTAACGAAGCCCCTTTATGTGCTATTAACTATATCCTGGAATGGGAGATTTCGCATAGTTAAATGGCTGCCTCTCCAGTTGCGTCAGTTTTTTATGTTTCTGTAACCCCAGCCTTGTATGGGGCAGCTATTGTGGCCACATCTATTTTCCATTCTCGTACTATCTACAGCAACAGATTATGCACTCCCGCATTGTGATTAAGATTGTGCAGCAATACTCTGATTGTCATTGTAGTCTTTTTCTCATTAAAAATTGTGCATCTAGCACTGCTGGCCACATATTTGCAGTACTTTGTCTTCTTTGTTTCAGCACATAGGATGCAGTATGCTTCCTTGGTACGCACCGAAACCTTGTGCCCAGTTATTCCACACTTCATGCAGAGTTTGGATCGATCCGCTTTGCTTGTGCATTGTTTCGGGATGCCAGCACCTGTAGTACTTGAGCGGTCGATTGACTTCCCTTATACTACAGTTGACACGGCCGATCTCGATTTTGCCTGTATCGCCTATTGCTTTGTAAGAAACCTCGAATGATAGTTCAACACAGGCGATTTAAGTTTCTCCATATGTCACCCGCACTGACTTTTTTGATTCAGTTCTTACAATGCCAGTTCCTCCCCTAACTCTTTGTTGTGCCTCCACGATCTTAGTCTTAGTAGTTGTTTCCTTGATATCTTCAATCTCTAGGTCTACCTCATGCGTTTTGCCCATGACATTGGCTTCATCTTTCAATACATCTTCTATATCCTTCTAAAAAGATCCTATCCTGTCTCTTACGTTCCGGTTGAGCATGATTAGCAATTGGCTTGTGGCCGTTCTGCGTCCTTTCTCAATACTGTCCTCCGCAACTTTTCCAGGTATTGTTGCCTTTACCTTTCTGAGAATGTCTACGTAGGACTTATCCGGTTCAGCACTTACGAGGAGTATAGCTGGTAATATCCGAGGTCTTCGTATATTCTCAGCCTTCTTCTTCGCGTTCTTCTTCATTGTGTTTTTCTTCACAGCTTTTCAGTCCTGGTCAACAACAGGTCTGATAACCTCTAAATCACCATTTTGTTAAGTCGTTCCCTGATGCTGCTCAACAGGTCTTAAAAATCTCTGTTGGCTAGTCCTTTTATTACATCTATCAGCCTCTGTGCTAGGCAGTGAAACTGCCTTTCTCTTTGATGTGCCTTCAGTAAAAAAAGGCAGGAATTCTTTCACTGGCGTAGAGAACAGCTCTTTCTTAAAATCTGACAGCTTTGAAGCTCGGAGATTAGTGATTACTGGTGCCTTGGCAGCGTGTTTCTTTGGCACTGTACTTTTGAAGCTGTTGAATGCTAATTTCACCTTTTGTGCAAGACCACGCGTGATATTATTGAATTTCCTCTGCTGCTTATCCTCTAGAATCTTAAGAAGCTCTTCAATAGCTACCTTGAGTTGCTGCAGCTTACCTGCACAGCCATTCTCCTTCTTTATTTCTTGGGATATTATATGTGGGCTCCCATTCCTCAGCCTTCCTGTAATGTTTTTGTGAATTTAACTCCCCCCCTCCCTAAGTCCATGGAGCCAGCGCTGGCCATCGGGGCTTTTACCCGATTGGAATTGCCAACAAGATTTAGCTGTGTAGCCGTACTTGTTTGGGGTAGTATCGTTTCGGACTCACTGCTCATATTATATGATTATTTGGTTTATCTTTAAAGTTTTATCTTCCAGTTCAAAATTACGAACTGGGACCCTTAAGACCACCTGGGTCAGGTGGACCTGTAGTCATAGCTTTTCTCAGCTGTGAACGTTATTGCGTTACTGCTAAGAGCATTGACACTACGTTTCCGTTTTCCAGAGAGTACGACCTGGAAGTGAAAGTAAGCAAATCTCTCACATATTTAAAAAAATATATATAATCACTGAATTATTCTCCATGTGTATATGTGTACGTATGTGCATGTGCGCAGGCATGCGTGTGTGCGTATGTGTGTGCGTTAAAATATGTAAAGTGTTGGTGTGCATGTTTTAGATTAAGTGTTCGTTTTGGCGTGTTTTATTTCATTGTGTTTGGATGCTATCAAAAAAATGTGTGGGTGTGATGTGTGTATGTGTGGGTGTGCGTGGGTGTATAAATGCTATGTATAAATTTTTTGACAAAATGAATTTTTTTTTGTTGTCAAAAAATGGGTCAACCTGCTATCAAACCTACAGTGGTATAGGCTACGGCTAAATCACTCCAGCCACGGTGTAAATCACTGGTATGACGGATTCCTAATGCTGCGGCAGCTTAGCGGCAGAAAAAAACCTAAGAGACTTGCATTCACCCACCAAGCATATACGGACAGGCACTGTCTAAACTCCCTTTACCCTGGCCGCAGAAAGAGGAGAAGAAAATGCTTGCGTTACACGGACAGGGATCTGTAACGTCCACCGTTTTGATCCGCAACATGGGACTGCGTTAGCATTACTTAACGTTGCAGATCCTTTTTATAGACATTTGTATCGTCCGTTACACCAAACTTTTCATTCATACATCTATTCATATATGCACCCTTTTATCCTTTTCTCCAGTCTTTTTCATTCACACGAAGCTCAGGTACGCAGTTCAAGTGAGGTCGCTAGGCCCAAGGACTTTTCACTCCCCCTGTCTTAAAACACATAACCTTTTAGACATTTATTTACACAACCTACTATTCACTCAGCTTCGGTACGTGGGTCCACTAAGCTCAAAGACATTTCTGACTCTCTGGACGTGCTTAGCTCGGGTACGTAGGGTTGCCAGGGCCAAAGACTTTTCAGTTCCCCTACGTAAATGCGCACCAATTTTTTAAACACCCTCACATTCACACAACTTGCCATTCACTCAACTCGGGTACGTGAGGTTGCTAGACCCAAAAACGCTCAAGTATCCCTAAGTAGCATCATGGTTTGGTCTCTTCCACGAACTGCGCACTTCTGTCCACCCTATGTCAGCACTTCTTTCAAAGACCCGCTTGCTCTCTTACGTAAGCAGGTCTTTGGAGACCATGCCTACTAAATATTAATTAGACCTGTTCGCAGAATGAAACAGCGCTCAAAGAATAGGTTAACAAATTTAGAAATAAAACACCAACACAACTCGGACTACTTGAGCAAAAATTCTTCCTTTTATTTATGCGACGTTTCGGACTTTTTTTATAGCTGTGGCTAAGTCCTTCTTCAGGCTATAACTATAAATTATTGCATTTACATTAGAATTAACATTTGTGAACAACAACAAGATCACTATTACACACTAAGTTTACCTCGAAACAATTAAATTTAAGACAATAAATGCTACTACATTACAGAGCAAGTCAAGTTAAAAAGACGTTAAAATTACGAAGTTATTAACTGAAACATTTAATTAAAATTGAAAATAAGTCTAATCTATAACGACAAAAGTTCCTTTAAAGCTAGCCAAGTTAACAAATTTAATAAAAGGGACTCACAATTTCACTGGGCTTTCAAGTGCGAATAATACGCTTACTCATCAATCAACGCTCATATACACAAATTATCTCAAAGAGACACCCAGTTATATAAATAAATTGCACATTAAAAATCAATACAAATACTAAATAATGCTAAGTGGAATACGCAAACAAATATCCTTTATATATGCCCCTCAATCAATTCAACAGTCTTTTTATAAATACTCTTTAAAAACTGTGTATCCTGAATTCTATTCATAGTCAATCCATTAGAATGAATCTTGAGCATCTCCAAGAATTCACGTTTTTTTGTATCAATTCCACTTCCTACTATATTCACACTGTCAAAATCTATAGTGTGTGACGTATTCCCAATACGCACCACAAGTGCAGACCTATCATTACTTTTTACAATATCTCTCTTATGTTTTTTTAATCTCTCAGCAAGTTTTCTTGGAGTCTGACCTATGTAAACATAATCACAATCTTTACATCGAATTTTATAAACTACATTACATTTATCACTCTTTTCATCTCTGTCTTTACCCAACTTAACAAAATTTAATTTATTACAACTTTTATACACAGATACAAAATTATCCTTTAAAATATTATTAGAACATTTCTCTAATTGTTTTATATAAGGAAACACAACAATAGACTTATTATTATTATTGGCAGTTTTTGTCGTTAAATTCTTCTCTTCAATTATAATTAATCTACTTTTAATATACTTGTTGACGAACGGCAATAAATAATCATTATGAGAAAGCATTCTACGAATGAAATCAAAATTAGCCTGTCGATACTCAGGATCAGATAAAAACACTACTTTATCAACTAAACCATATATAATTGTTATTTTTTGAGAAAGTGGTTGATGTGAGCAATAATTACAATAAATACCGGAGGAGGTTGGTTTTCGATTACAATTAAATTTGCAAACATTGTCATCAACACGTTCAATATTAATATAAAACATTATATTTATATTCGTAAGACTATTCGTAAGACTATTCTACACTTTAGGTCTAAGCAGTGTGATGATATGGCTTTTCTTTGTGAACTTAATCGCGATTTGCCTACGTTCCTCTACTGACAACTAACCTCAGTCTACAGTCAGAAATTCACAAGAAAAAATTTAGATGAAAAGCGCTCATTCAAATAGTATTATCTCTGGTTCTACTTGTCACACAAAAAAAAAAGTAAATTAAAGTAAATAAAATTTTATTCTATTTTTATCCTCTTTTAAAATTTGTAATAATTTCAAATTAAAAAAAAATTTTTTAATTGTATATTTTTCAATAATTATTAAAAGATTCAAACAGAAATGAAGAAAATTTAAAAAAATTAAGAATTTAACTTTGATAATTTTTTTTTTGTTTTGATGCTTTTTAAGAAAGTTATAAACAATTGAAACATCAAAAGTAAAAATTTTATCAACAATTACGTTTCACATATTATTATATATATTATTATCATTTTCCTAAAAATAAATTTTAGTTTTTTGAAGAAATTTGAAAAAAAATTTTTGAATTATTTTAATTAATTTTTATTCGAATTGGATTGTTTACATGCTTAACAATAGATACGAGATAAAAAGTCTCGTAACAGAAAAAACATCTGTAATGAATATTAGATTTTTGAAAACCCATTCGGTTTCCGTTTAAATTTTTTCCAAATCATTGATTTAAAAAAAAAAAAAAAAAAAAAAATTAGTATATATATATAGCGCTCATACATACATGATACAAATATACAGGAAGTTTTTAATAATTAACGCATTAGAATGAAAATCATTAAGTGGATATTGAAGATGTATCTGCGTATGAGTGCGCGCTTTATACATACTAAACGCTCATGTGGTAACCCAATATCCAAACAGCATATACACAACGATTTATACCTCTCTCCCCTTCTATACTTAGCTTGTGTAGTGCGTATTCGCTTGCTATACTCTCTCTCTCTCTCTCTCTCTCTCTATCTAATTCAGCCTGCGTGGTATAGTATAGTGTTCCCTCTCTCTTTTATTCTTAAAACTTAGTTGTGTATGCGCGCACAGATAGGGTCACACGCACACAACACATATTAAAATGTAACGTGATGGTAACTTGGATTTTTATGCCCAGCGTTTTTCGAGGCACGCCAAAAAAACTTCAAAAATCAAATTGAATTACTTTAAATCAATGAGCTCGATGAGGAAGCATTGCGCCAAACCACTTAGCAGCGATTTTTTTGTAAATGTGATTTCAATATAAAATACAATTTCTATTCAAGAAAAGTTAGTGAATGTGAGAAAATGATTAGTAAATAGGAAGAGAGAGACAAGGATGGATGAAAATAGGGTAAAAATGAGGATTAATCTAAGAAAACAGAACAAAGAGGGAGTGAGGAAGTAAGAAAAGAGTCAATGAAAGCGTTAAATCAGATCTCAAAAGAAGTGATCAAAGAGCTACACTTAGAAAATTATTTTTTTAAAGCTTGTTTTATAAAGACAGCAGGAAATAACCTGTGTAAGAATTTTAGAGCAAATTTATCGAGTAGTTTACGCAAAATAGAATATAAATGAAAAATAAAAATTTTTTTGAAAATGTTCAAAATGCTCTAAAATTGAAACTGCTCTGAGAAAATTAGTTTTCTAAAGCTTGTTTTCTTCAGACAGTAGCGAATAACTTGCATACAAATTTTGGAGCAAATCTATTAGACAATTTTTGTAAAATAAAAAAAAAATTGGAGATAAAAATTTTTAAAAAAATTTTAAAAATGCTTTAAAATTAAAAGTGCGCTAAGAAAATCAGTTTTCAAAAGTTTTTCTACTTTTGGCAGTCGGAAATGAGTTTCACAAAAATTTTTAAACAAATTCTTCGAGCAGTTTACGTAAAATTAAAAAAAAATGAAAAATCAAAATTTTTTTTAAATTACTAAAATGGCTATAAAATTAAAACTACGCTAAGAAAACCAATTCTCAATAGCTTCCGCACCAGTTGATCAAAAAGTTAAATTGTATGGAAAATTTGAATTAAATTCATCAAGTAGTTTTTGAGATTTCATTAGCTTAATAAATATAAATATTTTTCTCAAAAATTTCAAAATGCTCTAAAATTAAAACTAAGCTAAGAAAATCAGTTTTTAGGAATTCATTTTATTTGGGCAATCACAAATAATTTCCATGCAAATTTCAAAGCAAATTCATCAAGTAGTAAACGAAAAAAATCAGAAAAATGAAAAATCGAAATTTTTTATTTTAATAAACGACTTTAAAAATAAAACTACGCTGGAAGAACCAATTATCAATAGCTTCCTACCAAGCTAGACAAAAAATTAAATTTATGCAAAATTAGAAGCGAATCCATCGAGTAGTTTTCAAGATATAATTTACTAATTGACATCATACACACACACACACACACACACACACACACACACACACACACACACGCACACGCACACACACACACATACATACATAGAGACATCTTCTGGAAACCACTTTTTTCGACTCCCTGAGTTCAAATATGTATAAATTAATAAAAAAATTAAAAAAAAATTTTTTATCGATACAATGCTTTCTCTATGATAAAGCTAGTAGCACGGAACTAACAACAGCAGCCAACAATTCCATCCATACGGTTGCTCTTTGACAATATTTCTTTTGGAATCTGTATAATTTTATTTCCGTTTTCATATTTTGAATGAAAATTACAATTTCTCATATCTGGTAACCAATTTTGAAATTGATTATCTGATTTTAATAAATGTTTATTTTCTTTTAAAGACATACATTAAAAATGTTCCCATAAAAAGCTTTTTTTTAACACAATTTTCTACTATCTCTGTTTTATTTCCATGTTTTATTATTTGTAATGTTTGTCTAGAATCACCTGATATGATAAATGTTTTCCCTCCAAACGATGTATGTGATAATTAATATCACATACATCGTTAAACATGCGATCGACGGCTTCAAAAGCGTATTTTGATGTCATTGCGATTTCATCCCAAATAACAATAGATAAATTTTTTATTTGTTTACTTATTTTTCTGTTTGCGCTAATATCACATATTGTGTCTTCAGATATGTTCAACGGTAATTTAAATTCTGTATGTACTGTCACACCGTCTTGTAATAAATTAGCAGCTATACCTGTCCATGATACAACTAAATAATTGATTTCATGAATTTTTAGATAAGTTATAATTGTATTCAATAAGTAGCTTTTACCACTTCCAGCTGAACCGTCTATATATATATATACTTTTCAGTGCAGTTTGTATTTAATAAAATTAATTACAGTATCAAAAATAGCCGTTTGAGCATTAGCTAGGGTATCAATAATCAACCCAATATTATTAACATTATTTACTGTACTATATTCAATTTCTTTATTTTCAATTTAATATTCTGAAGTAGGTAAATTAAAGTCACTTAATTGAAATCCATCATTAGTTAAAATATCATTAATTATGCTTAATGCATATTCTTTATCTTTTCGTTTATTCATTTCTGGAGGATAAAAATAGATTTTATATTTTTCATATAATTCTCGAGCATTAATTGGATTGTGAAATGTACAAATGTAACCAAATAATTGACAAACAGCTTTTGGAAATCAAGATTTACATGATTCTTCTAAACATTTATTCCATTCATCATCGATTTCAATTAAATTTCTTGCTGTTGCTGCTCCAAAGAATGTTGGGGATGTTATTCCTTAAAAAGTTTTTAAACTTTCAAAAGATGTTGCAGCTTTAACGTGAAGCAGCAGTAATCTTAAAAAAAATCTTTTTCTTTGTTTTGGATTAACTAAGTACATTCTGGTTAGAATAGGTTTCATAGTTTTTATTCTTTTTGTCCATGTTATATGTATTTGATGAAAAACATAATGTTGCGGTATATCAGAATAAAAGTAATTATGTGCCTCTGGGTCACTTTAATTAAGTTCAAACTACTGTTAGTATTGTATTTACATTTTTCTTATTAACTTCGTGTTCGGATCCTTTTTTAAAATACACATATTGTTCATTTTCATTATAAACTGCTTATTTATAAAATGTATGTGAAAGTTCACTGATATTATATTCCAATATGTGATGCATAGCTTCTGGCGGGCAATCGTATCTGGTGCTTATATATTATTTAATTTCATCATAAAACATATCCAAATCATTAGTTTCATCCGTTTCATGATTAGTATTACTTTCAAGATTTTTCACTTGCTTTTATTTTTATAAATGCACAATCATGTCCTTTAAAGCAGTATTCAAATAAGTATTTTATAACTCCTATTGTTAAAGATAATCCTATATTATATTAAAGTAAAACCACTTTTTTTCCGTTTCTCCGCGTTTTCAACTGTGTCTAATCTTTTGGTAATAAGATCAGCAATTTTTCATTGAGTCCTATATAATTAGTACTCATTATTCATAAGCTTTCTTTTGGGCCATATTTTTTTGGGCTTTATATTATTTTGGGCCCTATATTTTTATTAAATGCCCTTTTTCTGGGCCCTTCTTTTATTCAGCCTTATATTTTCTTGGACTGTTTATTTATTCGAGCCTTATTTTTTTGGGCCTTATATTTTTTTGGGCTAAATATTTTTTTGATACTTACATTTTTATAGGCCCAATATTTTTTCGCTTTTTATATTTTTTTGGGCTTAATACATTTTTGTATTCTTTAATATTTGTAAAACATTATGTACATGAATAAATTAATTATTTATCTATCTATCTTTTTCAGTTTTCCATCGAATGTATAAAAATTTGGTATTTCTGAATACAAGCAATTTCGTGCTTCAAAATCTTCTCTATTCAATTCAAAACAAGCTGTTAATGTTGTTCCCACATTTTTTTCATAATCATTTTTTCTTTTCTTTCTTTGAAAAATACATTTTGTTGATTTTCTTCATAAAAGCTTAGAATTTTTATAGTATGTGAAATAACTTGTAAAAGATATTTTCATCATCTGTGCATTGCTTCAGGTGGACATAAATATCATGTATTAATGTATTGTTGGATTTCATCATATTCATATTCAACATTTTCACGATTGTCATTTTAAAAAGTGTCTTTATTTTCTAATTGAAAATTGACATTTACTTGATGTGTTTTAATGTATGCACAATCATGACATTTATAACATTATTTAAATAAATATTTAATGCATTGTACAGAGGAACAAACTTCTACGTTTATGTGTACATTAAATTTCAACAATAGTAAGAATTATAAGAAACAATAAATCCATTATCTGCAACTCTTTTTGAAAATTTATTTTTGAAAATTATTTTGACGCCATCATTTTTACGTTCGTATTGTGGATATCCATTTAATTTAAATGTTGCTGTATTATGAAATTTAAAAAAAAATTTTTAATACACTGTTTCGTATTTTTATTCATACACGGACAATTTATATTTTGCATACCACAGGGACCGCGTGTCATAGATTGCTTAACAATACTATATAATTTTGGATAAATATCTCTATTTGGGATTTTCGCACTTATTATTTTATTAACTTTTTCGGGAATGTCAAATCTATCATTTTTTCTAAGAATAACAACATATGCATATGCGGTAATCCTCGTTTTTCAAATTTAATTACATAACTATATGCAATACATTTTCCTAATATTCCCTCTTTTATTGCTAAATTTTTGAATTCTTCTACTTTTTGATAAAATACTTTTGTTATAATATCTAGTCTATCTATTGCATTTTCATAAATTTCAAAATTTCATTAATTTCTTTTTAATGTGGGTTACAGGTCATAGTTACAAAAAGGTCAGGTGTACCATGATGATTTGCAAGTGTCATTAAGTTAATGTGATTTTTTTTTCAAATTTGTGTACTTCCTGTGAAGTTTGATGATAATATGGCCATTTTTCTAATTTTTAAAGAATCTAATTCTTTTTTGTTATGTAAATAGTCCATAACACCTTTGTAACAATCATTTCTTAATTCGTTTTGGTTTTTTCGTATAAAATATAATCTAGAGGTTTCAACTTTTACAAATGCATCAACAATGAACTGTTGAGAAAT
The DNA here is from genome assembly GCA_017163975.1 of Anastatus disparis. Lineage (NCBI taxonomy): Eukaryota > Metazoa > Arthropoda > Insecta > Hymenoptera > Eupelmidae > Anastatus > Anastatus disparis. The sequence goes on from JAFFSR010000391.1 coordinate 1,262,513, forward strand.
TTTTCCTGAATCAACGTATGGATTAAATTCATTTCTAATACTAAATCTATAATTATAAAATTGCAAATTTGAAATAATAAATTTTCCAAATTTACTTTCCATATTTGGCATTCAACCAAAACCACCAATAGGATGAATGAACGGATATGTCATAGGATCTGTATGTTTGCTAATTGTCGGTATACTAATTGGTTCATCATACCTAGAGTAAATAACAACATCATATTCAATAGGAGGAAGATCGTCTTCTTCAACATATACTATTGCAACTTCATTACAGGTAGATAGATTATATCTATTTTTATCTAAATTATTATTGCGGACAATAGACATAGTAACAGTTCTAGAAAGATAATAGATTTTTGCACATCATTGTAGTTCTTCTTCTTGTACTTCATGCATCATTTATAGGCTTTATCATGAGGGTTAATGTCTCTTATCTAGATATCTAAATGTTTTAATAATGTTAAATTTGTATTAAAGTTATTCCGTTCAATAGTTGCCATTTCATCATCTAGAATATATAATCGTCCATATTTACGTGCTGCATCTTTATTAGGATGTAACGCATATACATTATAGTAAATTTGTCCACATATTCTAATAACTTGTGGTCCTTTACCCGGCAGTGTATTAAAATTGGCACCAAAACTTGCGAATGCTAAAGCATTATCGTGCAACCTAACATTTCTTCGAAAATCAATACTTTCTTCTGTTAATTCAGTTGTTAAAAACTTTAATTGTTCTGGGTAAGGAGGATTTTCTAACAATTCTACTTGACCTTTATGACAACAATTGGAGAAATGGTTACTTTTAGTATATTTAAAAGCAAAATGTTTCACAATACAATTAACACATGTATTTGTCATGGAACCAATGTAATTTTCAGATATGAGATTTTTATCGAAATATATGTTTGCTATACAACCAATCAGTTTTAAATTAATTTTCCCAGTTAATATTTATTCATTAAATTTCTTTAATTTTGTTCTACTTTGCCCTTTATTGTTTTATCAATAACTTAGTTCAATACAATATTATGATTGTTATTATAATTATTATGATTGTAATTTTCATTATATTTATTGTCTTAAATTTTTAATCGTTTACACTTCATAAATAATGTCTAATTAATAATAATCAAATTTATATTTTCGCTTTTTTCCGTCTATTGGTTTCTTTATTGTAGTATCATTATTGAGGACGCTGTATCTCTCTATCCTTTTCTAATTGAAAAAAGGAAGTTTTTTAAAAATCTAGTGATTATTGATAGAAATTAAGACTTGTCTGCTACTTGTTTAGTAAAAAGCCATATTTTCTCTGATGAAAACCAGTTAATTTTGTTACTTTTTTTTCAAGTAAAGTGACATACTTAAAAAATCCTAAGTTAGGCTAGAGAATACATGTCAAACTTTACTTGAAAAAAAAGCAACAAAATTAATTGGTCCTCATCAGAGAATCTATTCATTTTTACTAAACAAGTAGCGGACAGGTCTTAATTTCTATCAATGATCATTAGATTTTCCAAAAAATTACATTTTTTAATTAGAAAAGGATAGAGAGATACAGTGTCCCCTTAATATGTTTATTGTCATAAATTTCTATTTGTTTACACCTTGTGCAAGATTCTTTTAATTGGTAACAATCATTTTTCACTTGTGTTTTGTTAATAATATCAGCATTTTCCAATTTTTGAATTTCAATTCGTACCATTCTCTCATATTCATTACATTGTTCATTATTAAGTTTTCTATAAGTTTCTTTTTTGCGTAATTTTTCTTTTTCATGCACCTTTTTTAATTTATCAGTAGCTGTATTTTCAATCGATTTTATTTTTGATATCTTAGTATTTTCAATTTTTTTTTAATATTTATTTAATTGTACTTCTCTCGTTTTTATGTAAGCTTTTTTCTTACGTGAAGCTTCATTTCTACGTATTTGTTTCATTCTATCAGTACCCTTTTTTATCTTTGATTTAATTTTTGTTATCTTAGTATTTTTTAATTTTTCTTTATATTTATTGGGTTATTTTTCTTTAATTTTTAGATAATCTTCTTTTTTGCGTAAAGCTTCATTCGCACATATTTGTTCCAATTTATCAATATTCATTTTTTCCTCAAATTTAAATTTTGTTATCTTAGTATTTTCTAATTTTTCTTTATATTTTTCTGGTTGTTTTTCTTTAATTTTTATCAAAAATTTTTTCTTTTATAAAGCCTTATTTGCACGTATTTGTTTCAATTCATCAGTACTCATTTTCCTTCGAATCACAATTTAGTTATCTTAGTATTTTCTAATTTCTGTTTATATTTATTTGGTTGTCCTTTTTTCATTTTTATATGAGCTTTTTCTTACGTAAAGCTTCTTTAAAACGTCCTTGTTCTAATTTATCATTACTTTTTGTTCTTGCATTTTCATTATAATGTCTTTTTCTGAATTTTCTTTATATTTATGTGATTGTTCTGTTACCATTTTCCTACCAAGTCCTGTTACAAATAAAGCTTCTTTTTCATCTATTTCTTTTGATTCTTTTTTTTCTTCATTTAATCTTAACAGTCCTAATTTTATCATTGTTATAATTTAAGTGGATACCATCAATTTCCATTATATCATAATCTGGTTTTAAGAAATTTGTATCTGAAACGTCATTGTCATGATTCAAATTCTTTTGTTCACGATACATTTCCATGATCTCTTTTTGTTCTGCCTATAAATGCATCTGTGAGTTTTTTTTATAGTTCAAGCTCGGCGAAATCTAAATTTAATAGTATTTGATTTAGACGTTTCTCATGACAAAAACTCCTCCTTATCATGTCTGGTGGATTATCGTAATTCATATTTGCATTATTATAATTTTCTAAAACTGGAAACATTCTTATTTGTTGCATTTCGAAAATTTTTGATAAATGTAATCGCATTTGAGAAACATCATATCGTAAACAATATGGACATAAATTATAAAGTATTGCAACAGCAAAAGGAATTGCAAAACGCCACAATCATAATTATTTGTTTGTGATTGTACTGTTTTGAATACTGTGCTCAATTCTAATTTATTTAGAGGCTGATTCCATTTCAAATCAAACAGTCAGTATACACTCAAGTCACCAATTACTGCGCTAATGGAGTATGTTATTCTACCCTAAAAATAAGGGTATACGTATTTTTTTATTTTGCTGAAATATCAAAATTGCATCAGATATGCACTTTTGAAAATTGCATACAAAAACTAAATGTTAAAACTGAAAATGTTGAGAATAACTTTAGAGAGCTTTCGTTTTACCAATTTCCAATGAATTTTGATAAACCTTTTTTTATTTTATTTCGTTTTGAGCCATCTTCAACTCCGTGCAAGAAATTTTAAAAAAAACTAAAAAATGACTGAGATATATGCATTTTACCAAAAAATGCACTTTTTATGCACATGCATTTTTCTCGAAAAGGCCATTTTTTTTTTTGCTGAAATTTTTTTTGCTGATAGAGGACCAAAATACCTATCTAATAGTACTTGTTTGATTCGGGTTTTTGGTTTGGAGCGAGAAAAAATTCACAAATTTTGTTGGTGAAAAATGCTTGTATATACGTTCGGAAGTCTTAAGCAGTCGACATTTAAATATTATCCTTCGTTTAGCATTATCCAGGAACAACGACGTGGACGTAGAAGGATTCTGTTCCCTTCGGGGTGCTTTTTTAGAGTGAGTTCCCCTTGCCTCTCACTGTTGGGATGCGTCAAAAAAATAATTATAGATAATTATTTTTTTTTATTTTTGCGCTTATTATTTTTAGTTTTAAATGTAGTCTCACGACGCTTGGCTTTTTTTTTCTTGTTTTTCACTTCATTTAGTGCATGTATAGCTGTCCTGCCAATAAATATATGTGATTTTAATTCCCCAAGTTTTGTTAACCACATATGACTTTTTTGAATTCCAATATATTTAGAAACCCCACTCCATTCAATATTTTTCTTTTTTCTAAATCTTTCAATCTCATTTATTGATAGTAAAATGATTTTTATTGCATTGGTGTAACTTTGAACCCAATTTATAAAATCGTCAGCATTTTGTATCGATTCTTCATGAACTCTTTTCAAGTTATGTGAAGTAGCATAATGCTTTAGAAGCCCACCTATTCCATCAACGGCTCCTTTCCCATGACCAGTCGCAGAAAATAACCATTTCATTTCATAAAACCAATGTTTGAATTCATGTAGTTGAAAACGATTTTTAAATTGGCTTGGAGCTCCATCTGATATGATAGTGACTTTAGTAACTAAATAATTCTTTTTCATAAGATCGATAATTTCATTTATTGCTAGCAGTGCATATGCAGTATTATGCTTTTTGTCGTCACTAACTATCGCAAAACTTTGTGTTATCTCTCCTTGGTAACAGACTGCAGTAAAAATAGAAATTTGGTTATTTACCCAATGATTTCCTTGAACCGCTTTATTATTTATTACAGACCAATTTTCTGCAAAGTCAACGTGGATGATTAACTTAGTAGGATCAGCTTTACCTTCTTCTTTTTCTTTTTTTATAACTTCACGTTGAATATTTTTTATGTATATATGAGTACTTGCTTTCAATGCGCAGATTGAAAGTTTTTCTTTAGAAACTGTTAAGCTTATTGTTTGTTTAATAAGATTACCATTATCCCACAAAGCAAACGTAATTTCATCTTTACAATTTTGTTTCAGTTTTAACAATTCTAATGTGATACCCGCACCACCGGGACAATCTTTGCATTCTTGCAAGAAACATGAATCAGATGGTTCAGAACACAACATTGTGTTAGTTATTTCTGAACGAATTGAATCTAATTCGGAATTCTTATCGCCTCTAAAACGAATCAAACTTGTAAGAAACAGTTCAAAATTTTCGCAATGTACACAAAGACAAGCTTCCTTCACAGGGCTAGTTAAGACGAAACTTGGTCTTAGACTATAGAATTTCGATTTTCCTATTTGTAAGTTTGGATTTTCTTTTCTTAATTGACTATATGTTTCTTTTAAGCTTCGAGTAAGAAACCGTTTGACTTTTTTAGTTTTTGTGTTATTAATTTTAACAGTTACGACATTAGATTTATTTGGACTTTGTCTACTACAATTAAAATCATCATTTAAAAAATATTCCATAACGATATTTTTTGTGCTTTCATCAATAGGATGACCAGTATATAAATCTGGCTCCGAATAAACTCCTTTATTTTTCACGAGATTTCTTGATTTATTTATCATATACTCGCTTATATTCGGGAATAGTGAGCAAACTTTTATTTTGCTTAATTTTGAAGGTAGTAGAGTTAGAAGTTTTATTTTCTCCGAAATAGAAGAGCATTTTTCTAAAGCTAATTTAAAATTTTCTAAAAATTCATTCCAATAGTTTTCAGTGGAATTTTCGTCCGATTCTATTGATTCAACTGAAATGCCATACGCATCTTCTAATTTACTTCCAACAGTAGCAGAAAAAGCTAAAATTAAGGATTTTTCTTTTTAGATACGTAATTTCCTCTAAAATTTTCAGGTATTGCAGTTTTTCTTTTTAGGGGTGAGATGCATTCAGGTAAAACTGAATTAATACTCTCGTTTAATTCCTCTATTCGTTCGGGTGTCTTCGGAATAAAATCATCATCTCTTCCGCTAAAAAGTTCAGTGATTTCATTTTTAGATATAGACTCAAGATCACTTGAAATCATTTTTGATATGCGTTTATGGCAATTTTTACATACATTAGTAGATGGCAATATATTTAAATCTGGATGAAGCTGTGCCAAATTAATGGCTAAATCTTCCAACGGTCTAAAACGTGAATTACTGCTCATATAAACTACCTTTTTATGCATTTGAAAAAAATCGGGACATGAAATTCTTTTAGAAGAGTAAATTTCGGACATTGTTATTTCACAATTTTGTTGAATTTTTCACAAGCCCGAGAAGCACCTTTCAAAGCAGCCGTAAAAATAACTAGCTTCTATATAACAGTTCTAATATGCTGTTTTGGTTACGCGATGTATTTGTCCGCGAGTTAGCCTCCTATTGTTTGTACATCGAAACATACATAATATAGATATACACGAATAGAATTCTTTTTTTTCATGTTTAAATATTTATTTTTATATTACGAATTTACACACACACACACACTATATATATATATATATATATATATATATATATATATATATATATATATATATATCACTATTGATGCTATATACATGCATACAAATGTAAACAAATGATGAGCCAAGCATACGACAGTGTTTGAATGCAGACTGCTTAAGACTTCCGAACGTATATACAAGCATTTTTCACCAACAAAATTTGTGAATTTTTTTTCTCGCTCCAAACCAAAAAACCGGGATCAAACAAGTACTATTAGATAGGTATTTTGGTCCTCTATCAGCGAAAAAAATTTCAAAAAAAAAATGGCCTTTTCGAGAAAAATGCATGTGCATAAAAAGTGCATTTTTTGGTAAAATGCATATATCTCAGTCATTTTTTAGTTTTTTTTAAAATTTCTTACACGGAGTTGAAGAGGGCTCAAAACGAAATAAAATAAAAAAAGGTTTATCAAAATTCATTGGAAATTGGTAAAACGATAGCTCTCTAAAGTTATTCTCAACATTTTCAGTTTTAACATTTAGTTTTTGTATGCAATTTTCAAAAGTGCATATCTGATGCAATTTTGATATTTCAGCAAAATGAAAAAATACGTATACCCTTATTTTTAGGGTAGAATAACATACTCCATTAGCGCAGTAATTGGTGACTTGAGTGTATACTGACTGTTCGATTTGAAATGGAATCAGCCAGAAATAAGCTGTATATATAAATCTTATGCTCATCCTGTAGATATTTAATATTTAAACTGTCATATATATGAATTATTTTATTATTATAATACATACAAATCCAGTGAACTTTTTTTAAATTTCCGGAAAATAATAGCTGTATAAATTCTCCATCAATCAGTACTGAATTAATATATTAAGGTCTTTGAATTAGTAAATTTGATTGCATGTTAATTGAGGTGCACTGGTTTAAAATATTATTAAATTCTAATATATGAATATCAGTTAACATGGAAGCAATTCCACTATACAATCTCTGTTCTTTAACAATCAATTAATCTTTCTCAATCAAAATCATTATGGAAAATTGGAATTCTTTCAAGAATTTTAATTTATTTTTAATAAACTTTTTTTAAAGATATTCACAATAGAATTGCTTTTATATAAACTTATTTAATTTACTGCCTTTTTACTTTCAAAAGCTGAAAAATAAAAGAAATTCTGAAAAATGCCATGAATTCATTGCACTATGATAAAATAATAATATAATTTGTAAATATTATATAACGATAAAAAAATGGTTATTTTTGGCAATTAAATATATATATATATATATATACAGGGTGTCCCATTTCGAACAAACCACCAAGATATTTTCGACAGTTGGGGTTTTATAATAAAATTGTTTAGACGAAATTTATTCGGGACATTGGGGGCTATTTTTCGATGAAATCGGTTTTGACCTTGAGATTTATTTTCAAGGTCATTTGAAGATTGAAGTAATTTTTTGAATGGGAACCCCCATTTTCTATCCCGGATTTAAAAAGAGCAAGAAATTCTACGTTCAGATAAGGTATTATGTGTGGGGTGCAGTTAAAAACTTCAAGAGCATGTAGGGGTCAAATTTATTATTTTCTAATCTATGTATTTCTGTAAGGTAGATACATCTTTCTATCTATTATCTAAGCAGCTTTAAAGTAAAAAAGAATCTTCCTCTTTGTTTTAGATTAACTCAGTACATTCTGGTTAGAATAGGTTTCATAGTTTTTATTTTTTTTGTCCATGTTTTATGTGCTCGATTAAAAACATAATGTTGTGGTATATCAGAATAAAAGTAATCATGTGTCTCTGGGTCACTTTTATGAAATTCAAAACACGCTGTTAATATTGTATTTACATTTTTCTTATCGATTTCATGTTCGGATCCTTATTTAAAATACACATATTTTTCATTTTCATTATGAACAGCTTATCTGTAAATTGTATGCGAAAGTTCACTAATATTATATTCCAATATGCGATACATAGCTTCTGGCGAGCAAACGTATCTTGTGTTTATATATTGTTTAATTTTATCATAAAACATATCCGAATCATTCGTTTTATCCTTTTTATCATTAGTATTACTTTCAGTATTTATTTCACTTGATTTCATTTCTATAAATGCACAATCATGTCCTTTAAAGCAGTATTTAAATAAGTATTTTATGAATCCTATTGTCAAACATAATTTGATATTAATATGACAATTAAACTTTAGTAATAAATACGGGTTATAAGGAACAACAAATCTATTGTCCGCCCATTTGCTTTTTGTGTATAATATCTCATTTTTATCATTTCTTCGTCAATGAACAGGATAACCATTTGTCATTATTGTATTTTCATTAAATCGTATCGAAAAATTTTTTGTACTCTTTCCTGATTCTTCATCCATGCAAGGTGAGTTTTTATTATTATCTCCACAAGGGCCACGGATCATTCCATAATTGTTTAACTATTTCATATAATCTGAGATTCTCATTTTTTGGAATTTCAACTACTATAAATTTATCAACATCATCACTATTGTAAATTTTATCATCTTTACTTGAAAATATTAGCATATGTGCATGTGGTAATTCTCTCTTTTGAAATGTAACTACGTATGAATATGCAATGCATTTTCTCAAAATATATTTTTTTAGAAATTTGCTCCATTAATATTTTTAATTTTTGATAAAATACTTCAACAACAATATCTGGTCTTTCTATTACTTCTTCACTTTGTCCTATATTATTTGTGATTTCTTCCTATTTCGGATTGCATGTCATAGTAATGAAAAAATCTGGTTTTTCAATTCTTTGTACTAATGTCATGGAATCAAGAAAATTTTGATATAACGAACGCGGACTTCCTGTAAAAGTTGATGGTAATATAAAACATTTTTCCAATTTTCAAACTATCATTGATTTCGTTTTTTTTTCAATTTTTTTAGAAATCTATTACGCCTTGATAAAATTTTGTTCTTAAAGAATCTTGATTTTTCTTTACAAAATATAATCTTGAATTTTCTATTTTAACCCATGAATCAACAATATAATGTTGTGTTGATTTTTTTTATATTTAGAAATTGGCTAACATCATTTCTAATGCTTAACTTATAAGAGTGAAATCTAAGTGCTAATATATTTTTTCTACTCTTATTTGATTTAATGTTTGGCATCCATCCAAAACAACAATTCGGATATATAAGTGGATATATCATGGGATCAACGAGGTTACTTATATATGGAATTCTTATTGGTTTTTCTGCTTTCGAATGAATATATATGTCTTCTTCAATAGATAATTCATATCCTACGAAAACTACTGCTACTTCATTAGATTTAGCTTCATCATATCGATGCTTATCAAAGTTATCGTTTCGTCTTATAAACATTTTAACGCTTCTAGGTATTGTTCCATTTTTAATAAAACGATTATTTTCTTTAATTTCTACTTTGTGCATCATTTTATCACTTACTGCGTAAAGATTATTTCTCCTAATTATAGAATCTAATGTTTTCAATAATTCAATTTAACGATTCAGGTCGTTGTCTATGCGGCATTTATTTGCTTCTTCGTTATCAAATAGGTATAATTGTCCATATTTTCTTGATTTATTTTCATTTGCATGTAATGCATATGTACTATGGTATATTTGTTCACAAAAACGTATAACTTAAGGACCTTTCTTAAATAATTTATCAAATGTTGCACTTAAACTAGCAAATGCCAAGGCGTTATTATATGATCTTATGCATTTTTCAAAATTATTACTTATCTTAGAATTTCCTGTAACTAATTTCTTAATCACTTCAGGATATTCTGGGTCTTCTTCTAATGTTATATTTCCTTGATTACAAGGCGATGTGAATTTCTCATTGCTTAACATTTCGAATGCAAAATATCTAGCACCACAAAAATCACAAATAAAATTCAAATCACCAATATTATTTTCCATGATATAATTATCATTATTATTGGTCAATGTATCTTTAGCTATTTGATAATAATTTATAACATTTTGATTTTCTTTTGTTTTAAATTTATCTTTGTTTTTTCCATAATAATTTTCATTTTTCACTAAAGTGATTAATTATCTTTATTTTTAAAATGTTTTTTCATAAGATTCATTTAATTGTTTTAATTTTTTTGTTTGTTTTTCAAATAATATTGTTTTCTATGTTCTAAAACTTTATCTTTATTATATTTATAATATGATTTGTCATGAATGCGTCTATCATAGTTGTGATTTTATTGATATGTTAAATTCTTATTTTTGTTTGAAGATTCTTGATTGTTTTTTATATATTTATGTAGGATAAGGAATTGATTCAATTCAGTCTAAAAATAAGAGTTTTATTATTAATACATATATTATATACAATGTTACAAGGAGCACGTGTTAACTAACCTAAAAATAAGAGAACCAACAATCAAGCCCATTGCTTAATGGATCTCTCAACAATCACAAGGTTAACAATAATTCACAGTTTTAGAATTGTTGTAAACAATTCTGATAACTTTTATTAATTCACTTATCTTAGATTATCTTAGTTTAACAATATTTTGTATAGAGTTCTATCTTATAGAGTCAACGCTCCATCTTCTATCTGTGTCTCTCTCTCTTCTAAAGCTCGTGTCGTTTACCTACAGTGATCGACACGAGACGGTTTCTTACCAGCAGTATTGAGTATGTGCACGAAGCTAACATCTTTCCCCCTTAAGACGCCAATACTTCTCTGGAGGTTTGGTGTTGGTTTATATTGTCATAGGGATGAGCTTCGTGATGTGGTATAGACCTCTCGTAGATTTCCAGTTTTTTGTATTGATTTTATATATCGAATCTGATATTTTTTTTCTATCTCGAAGGGGCCAATTCTAATTTCTTCCAATTTTTTAGGATTTAATTTGTTTTTATTCATTATGTAGACTATGTCACCCTCTTCAAGTGTATGATTTTTTTTTTGTTTTTATCGTACAATGATTTATTGTAGTTGTGCGACTTACGGGTTCGAAGCAACGCAAGATTTCTATCTTGTTCTAAGTTTTTTTTGTATTTTCGATCAGTTTTTAGTTCCGTTGGTAGCACATTTGTAGATTCTCCTTTTAGTAAGTATTCAGGTGAAAAGCCTGTAACTGAGTGGTCTGTTTCGTTATAATTTTTTCTGCATTCTTCCGCCACCGTTGCCCATGATTGTTTGTTTGTATTTTTGTTTAAGTTGCAGCATATTTTGTTTACCAGAGTTTGGTTTAACCTTTCGTTTAAACCGTTTGAAAATGGTGCATCTACGGCTGTGAAGATTAGTTCTGCACCTCGTTCTTTTATGTAGTTTTCAAGTTCTTTCGAACTTATTCCAGGGTATTGGTCTGCTAGGATCATTTCTATTTTTTCCTCTGATGGAACTTTTTTTAGTAGGTCTATAAAATCTCTTGCGGTTTGGTTTTTTGAGCATAGAATGTATGCAAATCTGGTGAAGTGGTCTTCTAGTAAGTGTAGATACCTTTTTGTCGATCTTAGTCCACCGAATCCGCCAATAGTATCTAGTGACATTATCTGGAACGATCTTTCTGCTGGTCCCAGGTGTGACATAAGACCATAATTTCTGTTTAGTCTTGTTTTGTTTTCCATGTATATTTTGCAATTTCGTAGATGTTCAATGTTTTTTTTTAAATTTGGTGCGGTATAAATTGTACTTATTTTATGTGCCGTTTGGTTCATACCTATGTGGCCGTAGTTGTCGTGTACATATTGTATTAGAGTTTTGCTAAATTTTTCACTTAGTATTATTTTTTTTTCGATCTGATTTTTTTATAGTAGACTCCATTTTCTAGTGTGAACTTACGTGTTTTTTGTGCTATTTGTTCATTTTGTTTTTGATTGTCTATTATTTCTTGTAGACTTATATTGGATATTGTTATATTATTTACAGTTTTTAGTACAACTTCTATATTTTTTTCTGGTTCCAGGACTGGATTTCGACTTAACAGGTCCACTTCTCCATTATTCTTTCCAGGGTTGTATTTGATATTGCAGTTGTATTGGGATATGTAGTGTACCATATCTCCTGACTCTTCATCTGTTCTATTTTTGACATTTAAATTTTCCAGTGGTTTGTGGTCTGTGTGGATTGTGAAAGATTTTCCAATCAGCCAGTGTTGCCAGAATTTTATACTATCTTTGATAGCGAGACATTCTAAAAATATTGCTTTTTTTATTTTGAGATTCATTTAGTTTCTTTGAGAAATACGCCACTGGTTTCATTTCACCGTTTGCTTGAGTTTGTTTCAGTACTACTCCAATGCCTTTAATGCTTGCGTCTGTGTATATAAAAGTGTGTACTTTTGGATTAAATATTGCTAGAACTGGTTCCGAACTTAAAATATTTTTATTTCATCGAATGCTTTTTGACATTCAGTTGGCCAGACGAATTTTTTTCCCGTTTTTCTTAATTGGGCATGTAGAAGTTCAAGTATTTCTGTAATTTTTAGTACATATTTTCGTTCAAAGTTTATTTTTCCTAAAAATTGTCTTATGTTCTTTTTATTTTTCGGTATGTTGAAATCTTTTATAGATTTTATATTGTCTTTTAAAGGTGTGTTTGTGTTATTTTTTATTAAATGACCTAAATATTTTACCATGTTTTTTGCAAATTTGCATTTTGTAAATTTCAATTTTAAGTCTTCTTTTTTTATTGCATCTAGCAGTAGTTCTATATGTTTCAAAGGTTCTTCAGAATTTTTCGAAAAAATTATTATATCATCTATATAGTTTGTGCAAAATTCTGTTAGGTTATATTTTTTTATAATATTTACCAAAATTCTTTGAAAGATAGCTGGAGATGTTTTTAGTCCGTAAGGAAGGCATTTCCATTGATAGTGACCTTCTTGGGTGATAAAACCAGTTTTATTTCTGTCTCCGACTCTTAGGGGGATGGACCAAAAAGCAGAGTTTATGTCCAGTGTTGTAAATTATTTGCAACCCACTGTTTTCACCATTATATCTTCTATTAGTGGAAAAGGTTGGGCTTGTGGGATAACTATTTTATTTAATTCTCGAAAGTCAACACATAGTCTATTTTTTTTATTTTTTTCTTTTTTAAATGCTAGTGTTACTGGTGCCGCGAAGGTGCTATATGAGTCTTCAATCAGGCCATGTTTTAAAAGTTGTGCTATTTGACTTTCAATTTCTTTCCTATCTTCTATAGAACATCTATATGGTTTTTTGTAGCAATATTTATCTATTTGTAGGTCTATAAAAGCTTCATAATTTTTTACTTTTCCTACATCATATTTATCTTTAGCAAAAATGTTTTTATAATTATTCATTACATCATATATTTTCTTTTTCTTTTCATTATCTAAGTGATTTATATCCATTTCAAATTTATTTGTGTCAATAAATTCATTGAAATTAGTTTCATACCTATCATCGATTATTATATTATCTTTTTCGTCTATTTGTTTTGTATAATTAAATTGGATATTTAAATTCTCGTCATGAGTCAACCGAAATTTTTTTATACTATCTAGGCCTAAAATTAGGTCATATTCGAAATTTTCATTTTCATACACAAAGACATGTATATTCTTTTTTATTTCGTGTATTTCGGCATTTAATTTTATCAGACCATAACTTTACCCTTGCCTACTAATTGTTTTTATATTAAATTTTGTTTGTTCTTCTTTAAATTTATTATTTATTAATTTTGTATTTATTACTGTTATTCTTGAGCCAGGATCATAAAGACCTTTGACTTCTAAGGATTCTTCTAACAGTACTTTTATTTTAATTAGTGGGGGCAAATCTAGTTTTTTAAGTCCTCATTTGATAATTTTATATTTAAGAGAGTATTTGTTAGTGTATCCTCTCCTGTTTTTTCTATCTTGTATCAACATAAATTTTCTGGATGGAATCTATTTTTCTTACCTTTTAATTCACATACTGTACATGGATGTTTGTTTTCTTTTTCAGTTTGTTTTTTTAAATTTTGTTTAGTTGGTGGTGGATTTTTCTCATTATTATTATCCTTTATTAGATGTTCTAAGCCTCTTAAATTATTATAAAGGTCGTCAACTGTCTTTATTTTGTTTCTATCTATTTTATCTGTAATAAAATTTGGTAAACCAGAGGCAATTATATCTATTAATAGAGACGTATTACTAGAGCTATTCACTTCAAGTAATAATCTTTCCTTTTTTAGTGCGTAGTCTAGTATTGAGCCTTTTAGATATTTAAAATTCATAGCATACTTAACCGGTGACCAACCTTTATCAGCGTATGTTGTTTTTAGACTCAGTTCCCATGATGACCAGTCTGACTCCACTGTGTGCTTTATTAACATTGATCTGTACCAGTCCTTACAGGAGTCCTCTAGCATTAATCTTAACATTTCGATCTTTTCAGTGTCTGTATTTAATTCCAAGCGAAGACATTCTTTGTTAAAAATATCTAACCATTGTGTCACATTAGTTGTCGTTTTTGAAAATTTTTCAATTGAGAATTTATCAACTAATTCCAATTTATTTTAGGGTTTGGCCACATCGTGAGTGCCTACTGTAGATTTTTCAATTTCTACTTTTTCTAGCAAGTAATTATTAAATTGTATATTTTTATTTTTGAAGTAGATTTTTTCTAGTTTAGGTGTAAGAGTTATCCACATCGCTCTCGTTTCATGTCTTTTCTTTATAGAATTTTTTACCATCTTAAATATCTCAGTTTTTAGAAATTCTTCATGTAAACTCATTGGTTGGAGTTCTTTTGGCATTATAAACTGATTTCGTTCAGTATCTACAATTGACACTAAACCATAGATTTTTGTTTTTGTATCCTCTAGTTTTGGGATGATTGAAAATTCAAATTTTAATTTTTTCATTTTCTGAATAATTGATTGTTGATTTGTAAGATAAGGAATTGATTCAATTCAGCAATGCCATTAGATTCGTCTAAAAATAAGAGTTTTATTATTAATACATATATTATATACAATGTTACAAGGAGCACGTGTTAACTAACCTAAAAATAAGAGAACCAACAATCAAGCCCATTGCTTAATGGATCTCTCAACAATCACAAGGTTAACAATAATTCACAGTTTTAGAATTGTTGTAAACAATTCTGATAACTTTTATTAATTCACTTATCTTAGATTATCTTAGTTTAACAATATTTTGTATAGAGTTCTATCTTATAGAGTCAACGCTCCATCTTCTATCTGTGTCTCTCTCTCTTCTAAAGCTCGTGTCGTCTACCTACATTGACCGACACGAGACGGTTTCTTACCAGCAGTATTGAGTATGTGCACGAAGCTTACATTTATTTTGGTTAGAAATTTTACTTTTTTGTTGCAATATATTAATAATTTTAAATTTCTTAATTGCAACATTTATAATTTTTTTTATTTCTATCCTTCTTGAAATTATTTTCAAGTTTCGTAATTACATTAATATTTTAAAAATTAATTTGATTTTAATGTTGCGTTATATTTAAATTTTTCAATTTTTCAATCAAAACTTTTGTTAATTTTGATAATTTTTCATCATTAAATTTATTTTTGAATGTCAGAATTTGTTCTTGTTCAATATCATTTTCAGATTCTTCAATGTTATTGTATTCAATTTTTTTACATTAGTTTTTGAAATTTTTACTTTTTTTTTTTATTAAAGATTAATATATAAAGGATGTTATCCTCTATATGATTAGCCTTTTTTATATGGTGAAGTCGAGGGAGTCCAGCCCGGTACCTGTTTAACACATACATCAGGCTAGACTGTCAGACCCACCATACCGAAAACTTTGACTACCGATGGATGGTCAGCCACTTTTGTGACTAACAATCAACCGATACTCAATGAGGTCGGATTTTTTAAGAGTCGCGATATGGGTAGCACATACACTAATATTCTTTCGAAAAAAAGTCAGAAGCGCCTGGCCAGGATTCGAACCCGTGCCCACCGGGTTGAAGGCAAGAGCTCTATCCGTTACGCCACCGCGCTCCACAAAATTTTTACTTTAGTTTGTTTATATTTTCTTTAATTACTATTTTGGTAAATTTTCTGTAGATAAATTTTTAGTTTATAATTTGTTGCCTCTAAACATTTTATTTTATCTAATAAATGTAATTGTTCTAGTGCCAATTCTTGTGTAGTTCTTCCTTCAAGATATTCAAAATTTATATTTTGAAAATTTAATTTCATTGTTGACAATTCCTCGTGATGTACAATTTTCTGATTTCTGGATGTCGCTTTATAATTGATATAAGCATAATTCTTCTTTACTAATGGAAACATGACAATTGAATTTGTTTCATACATAATTAGCAAATGTCCACGCATTTTTTCGATGTCAAATTCCATTCCACAAGGACACAAATTATTAACGATTGCTGTTGCAAACGCTATTAAAAAAATGTTACAATCAAAAGGATTAATCTGAAATTGAACTTTGTCAAAACATATTTGTGAGTTTTCACAAATTGGAAATAATTTATTAATGTAAATTTTTTGTTCATCATTTAATCTATTACTATTTAAACTATCATAAACATGAATTACATTTTGTGAATAATAGACACAAACCCAGTGACAAAAATACCAATTTCAAGAGAAAAGTATTTGTATGTAATCTTGATTTAATGGAACTGGATTAATATTTTCGGGCCTTTGTAAAAATATTGTAGGTTGCATTAAAAAATTTGTATGATTATTCAAAATTTGATTAAATTTTCTAATGTGTTTATCATTTAACATACTCACTTGCCCAGCATATCCACGTTCACCTATTATAATTAATTTTTCTTCTTTGGTTAAATTTATTCTATAAAAATAATGAATTATTGTGTACTTCTAAATCTAAATTATTTGATATAAAAATTTCAAATACTTCTGAAGAACTATGAAAATTCAGAAACAAAAATTTTACATGTTATTTATATAGATAATTAAATATTCTGATTGATAATTATTATTAAATACTTGGAATTTAAAAAAAAAATCTTTACTTATCCTATATAGATATAGATAAATATATATATATATATATATATATATATATATATATATATATATATATACAGGGTGTCCCAATTTGAAAGAAATACTCAAATATCTCGTCAGAAATGTGGGATGTCGAGAAATGATTGAAATGAAAGTTTTCTGGGTCATTGGGAGACACCACTTAGTGACCTTCAATTTGACCTTGAAGGTTATGTTGAAGGTCATAACAAGGTTGATATAAGTTTGTTAAATAAAAAACCCCATTTTTTTACCGTGAAATCAGAAAGAGCGTGAAATTCCACACAAGATTTGTAGACGTCAAATTTACGTTAGAGGTCATTGAAGGTCATTTTGAGGTAAAATTGAGCTCTATTGCTCTCTGGAAAACTAAGGATTTTAGAGAAAAATGACATATGTAAAAATTAATTGGTTATGAAAAACCCAATTGTTGATGACCTCAACCTCGATGATCTCCAAGGTCATCCCGAAGGCCACATCAAGATCCACTTGGTTTTTTTGAGAAAAAAACAACAAAACATTTTAAGCTTCCGAATGCGAAAAATGTTTTAATTTCACGACAGAGTGGTCTTGGGTCAAGTTTACCTCTGATGATCGTAGTAAGGTCAAATCAGATAAGAGAATCATTCATTGATCATCAAAGTCATCTGAAAGCCAAATCCCATTGTTTTTCATGAAAAACTCAATTTTCAACCTGAAATGCTTAATAAACGTAGAATTTAATAGTTGAATAAAATTCAATCACAAGGTCAAAGCAATACCGCAAAGTAACTCAAAGATCAAGTGTTTACGATCAGCATGGATACATGTAGAGACTAGGGGCTCATCGAATTTGTTCTACGAGTGATTACTCGTGGTGATGATCATCCGTGGGTTGACCATTGCTTGCGTTTAGTCATCAATGTTCTACTTGATGTCCAGAACCCACGACGGGGACGTAGCAGTTTTGGGTTCCATTATTATCCGGCAGATGAAGGCAAGATTTCAAGAATTTTAAAAAATAAAGGTTAGCTTGTATAAAGGTGAATTAAATAAATGAAGAAGACTTAACACATCTAATTTTCGAAAATGTTTCCATTGTTATTAACAAATAACTGTATTCTTCGTTCAAAGTTTTGAACCGTTGATAGAAGGACATCCCTCGTGGGATTTCTGCAAGCCTCAGTGATTTGTTTCATCATATTTGCTCTAGTTGTTGGTGGATCGGTATAACAAATATTTTTCAAAAAGCCCCACAGGAAAAAGTCAGGACTTGTTAGATCTGGTGATCTTGGACAGCACTCTACGTCACTATCTATCCCTATCCATCTTTGTGGAAATCGTTCATTTAAAAATTGTTAAACAATTCTACTCCTATGCGCGGGCGCCCCATTTTATTGAAACCACATATTTTGTCTCATTCATAAATCAATATCATCCAATAAATTTGGTAAATCATTCATCAGAAAATAAAGATATCTGAGTTGACAGTTCCATAAAAAAATTAGGCCTTATCAAATAACCGTTAACAATGCCACACCAAACAACTAGACTCCAATGCTGTTGGTGATTTACCGCACGATATCAATGTGGATTTTCAACGGACCAATAATGACTATTATGTCGATTTAATTGTCCTGTACTATGAAAAGTTGCTTCGTCTGAAAACATAACATATCTGAAGAATTCTGGATTTGGAAGTAACATTGCTTGAGCCCATGTACAAAATCCTACACTTCGTTGAAAATCATGAAGAGTTAATTCTTGGGTCAAGCATATGTGGTAAGGACGGAATCGATGGAGTTTTAAGATTCTCTGAGCTGCTGATTTTGTGATGCCAGTTTTTGGTTGTATTTGTCGTAATCAAATATGTACATCTAAATTAACTAAAGCTAATACAACGAGAACTCTGGGATCGTTTTGGTCAATCGTCATAACCTGTCGTCGTTGATGCTTTATACGGGGTCTTTGTCTTTTACGTCTCTCGATTTTAAAAATCACACTGCCATTAGGATTATTAATTCTGTTAGGAAAACATCTACGATATAATCGTGCTGCTGTATTATAATTATTATGACATTCTCCAAGAACTAATAAAATATCAACAATCTCATTTCTTGTGTAATCAGGCATTATTACAAAGCTCAGAAATAGAACAAAAAGCTCACTTTTAAATTAAGAAAGGTGTGAAAAAATGTTATAAAAAAACCATCAATAATAGTGATTTGGTAAGTTACGCTATTATCAATTCACTTAGCACTGAAAACCTCAACGTGGAAGTAAAATTTTCCTATTATTTCATTCAAATGAAAGTATGACTACAATCATCAGAATAACTTGAGGATCGTGTCTATGTAACACATTCTTAAAATATTGATATTTTCACATTTTTCGATCGATTCTTGAAGGGCTCTTGATAAATCGTTTTCATTAACAGATATCAACACCGATGCTCATGACAAATTTTAACTAATGGGTAAAATATTTCATGTAAAAATACTATATGACGCTATTGACACGATTTATTATCAAATTATTGCAACAATATTACGATGGCATTGCTTGCTGCTAATTTTTTATTTCATATTATCGAAATCATGTTAACATTTACATTCAAGGTCACCGTTAAGTCGTGGCTGAATCACCATGGAACTCGAAGATTCATCATGCTGCGTCCTCGACGTGGATTCTGGACATCAAGCGGAACATTGATGAGTAAACGCAAGCAATGGTCAAACCGCAGTTGATCATTACCACGAGTAATCACTCGTAGAACAAATTCGATGAGCCCCCAGCTTCTACATGTATCTATGCTGATCATAAACACTTAATCTTTGAGTTACTTTGGGGTATTGCTTTGACCTTGGGATTAAATTTTATTCAACCATTAAATTCTACGTTTATCAAGCATTTCAGGTTATAAATTAATTTTTTCATGAAAAACAATGGGATTTGGCTTCCAGATGACTTTGATGATTAAGGAATGATTCTCTTATCTGATTTAACCTCACTATAATCATCAGAGGTTAACTTGACCAAAGATTACTCTGTCGTAAAATTAAAGCATTTTTCGCATACAGAGGCTGAAAATGTTTTGTTGTTTTTTTCTCAAAAAACTAAGTCGGTCTTGATCCGACCTTCGGGATGACCTTGGTGATCATCGAGGTTGAGGTCATCAACAATTGAGTTTTCTATTACCAATCACTTTTTAGAGTTGCAGTTGTTTAGAGAGCAACAGAGCTCAATTTTACCTCAAAATGACCTTCAATGACCTCTAACGTAAATTTGACCTCTACAAATCTTGTGTGAAATTTTACGCTCTTTCTGATTTTTCAACATCCCACGTTTCTGATGAAATATTTGAGTATTTTATTTAAACTGGGACACCCTGTATATATATAGATAATATATATATATATATATATATATATATATATATATATATATGTATATATATATATATATACATATATATTATACTATCTATATTTTATAGTTCTTATTTATTTGAGTGAAAATTTTCTTTAATATTTTTCGAATTTGCTAATGACTTTATTAAAATTATAATTATGTTTGCATACCATTTTTCAAACAATAATAAAATATTAACGAGATATAAATCAAAATATAAACATTTTTTCGAAAACCCATTTTTCATAAAATTTAATATTTATAGAATCAATTAATGATAAAACATCTGATCAAAATCTTTTCTTCGCTGAAATTTCTTTTTAATTTTTATCTGTTTTTTTTTTTTTTTTTTCGAATTGTGGTCAAGTTAATTTTAACAACATATTATAAAAGTTTTTGAATTATGCAGTGAATAATTACGTAGTTTCATGGGTATAGATTTTGCTAGATTCAATTGTTGTCAATCAATATCGTGACGATATTTTTTTATGTTAAAGCTTTAGCGTTTATTAAAAAATGGATGAGACTGTTAAAAATGATAATTTATCTCGTACAAAAATGAATTCGTTGCCTCTGGTAACCAATAACAAATTTATTGGAATAGTAATTTTGAGCACAAAAGCGTACTTGTATATCACAGAACAACAATCAGTCGACATTTTGCTAAAAATTTAATTTTATGCGAATCGAATGCAGATAAATTATATAAATGTGAATTAGATAAATGTTAAGGGCAGGCTGAACTCTCTGTTTTTGTCTAATAGTGTTTTTCATCTTTTATATAAAAACCATCAGTTTTAGCAGGAAAAAAATAGCAGCCTCAGCTAGATATTAATATAATGAGTAAATTTTATAAGCACAACGATTTAATTTTATCACATGATTTTTGAGTATGATTTGACCTACCAAAATTTTATAAAAGAAGACAGATTGTATTTACGGCAGTTCGTAGGTCAAACCATACTAAAAAATTACGCGATAAAATTATTTCGTTATGATTATAAAATTTACTTATTATATTAATATTTAGCGGGGGCTACTATTTTTTTCTTATTAAAACTGGTGGTGTTCATATAAAAGATGAAAAACACTATTAGACAGAGACAGATAGTTCGGCCTCCTCTTAAGACAAATGTTAATGTAAAAGATATGAATATCACTATTTTTATATTAGTTAAGTAAATGAAGAGAAAAAGCTGAATATTATCAATTAATCGTAATTATAATCATATTAATGAAATATTAATGAAGCTATTATTTTTTCATTATTGAAATGTAATATCAGACTTACATGAAATTGAGAGAAGAAGTTTTGTATTATCTATTAGTTATAATTATAATCACAATAATGAAATGTAAATAATTATCAATGTTCATTATTACAACAGAATATTAGAGTAAGAGAAAGGTGTGAGATGGAGTCGAGGGGAAGGGGCACATAAATCAAAGGGGGTGGGTGTGAGGTTTTAGGGGAAAAGGGAGGCTTTATTATTTTAAATAACGTAAATAATAATTTACAAAAAGAATTAGAGGTCGTCAGTGGCTCATTCGGTAGAGCGATGGATTCGTAATCTCGAAGCTTCGAGTTCGATTCCCACTTTCGGCCGAAAGTTACAAGCAATACTGTACGTTACATCTGCTTTGTTTACAAACACACTTACGACCATCCGTCGCTAATTGAGTTGGAGTAATTTGATTTTATTTTTCAAAATATGATTTCAATGTAAAATACAATTTCTATTCAAGAAAAACTAGTTAATGTGAGAGAGTGATTAGAAAATAGGAAGAGAGAGGTGTTACGTCATAAACGTATCTTCTTTATTAACCTTGGTAAATCAAAATTCCTCAGTTATTGAACAGTCGCATTATTTCTTTACTAAGCGAAATTAAGTAGATCATAAGAAAAGAATTAAAATGTATATTTCGAAATTACCAAACGAATTCTAAAAACCATTACGAAACATATTATCAAACTTTATAAAAATTTATAAATAAAAATTGATGTAAAAGATAATAAATCTTATAAACAAATGTGAGTATAAAAGCCAAATGAAACAAATGACACGTGGGACATTACCCTAGGTTTCTTATTGATAACAAGTTTACACTGCCCGTAAGTTCTATATTACAAAAGCAATTGCTAATACTACATATACATATATCGATTATTAAAATATATACGCGTATAAAAATCTATTGTATTAAAAGTGTTAAAAGATATTAATAAACCTCGAGGATATATATATACATATTTACATATCGTGCCTATTAATTTGTCTGCCCGCACTCAGCATCTATCTACTTAAGAAGTACTACAAGGTTAGAATATATAATTATTTGATAAACTCTTTATTTGAAAGTATTGAAATTATCCTTTAGTAATTTTCATT
Source organism: Anastatus disparis (assembly GCA_017163975.1). Lineage (NCBI taxonomy): Eukaryota > Metazoa > Arthropoda > Insecta > Hymenoptera > Eupelmidae > Anastatus > Anastatus disparis. Next base: position 1,285,403 of record JAFFSR010000391.1, read on the forward strand.
AGTGAGAGCGATTTCACTCAATTAAATATTGGTGGAGTTCATCCACCACTAGAATTCATACATCCTTATCTTTATTACTAAATTTTTATGAATAAGTGAAATGTTTCAAGAAAACGCAATTCATATATAAATTCATACAAATAAATAAATGACTTATTCACTTTTATTTGGTCCTGGTGCAAGCCAGGACTTAACAGAAGCAAGGATGGATGAAAATAAGAAAATATGAAAATAATGGATAAAAATTTTAAAAAATTAAAAAAAAAAATTTTTTTAATTTTTTAAAATTAAAACTACGATAAGAAATCAGTTTTTAAAAGTTAAACTTCTTTTGGCAGTTGCAAATAATTTCCATGCCAATTTCAAAGCAAATTCATCAAGTAATTTAAAATACAAAATAAATGAAAAATCGAAAATTTTTTTAAAATTCTTAAAATGGCTCTATAAAAAAAACTACACTATGAATACCAATTTTCAATAGCTTTCCGTCTACTTATACAAATACATAGATAGTATGCAAAATTTGAAGCAAATCCATCAAGTAATTTTCAAGATCTAACATTTTCTTTTCGAAATTTCTTTTTCAAAATTTTTTTTCCAAAATTTTAAAAATGCTCTAAAATTAAAACTGCCCTATGAGAATCAATATTTAAAAATTTTCCTTCTTTTGGCAGTTGCAAATAATTCCCCTGCAAATTTTAGAACAAATCTCTTAAGTGCTTTACGTAAAGTAAAAAAAAAAGAAATAAAGAATCGAAATTTTTTTTTAAATCTTTAAAATTTTCTAAAATTGTAATCACATAAAATAAGTTTTTAAAAACTTATTTTTTTCAGACAATAACAAATTGATTGTACAAAAATTTTGGAAAAAATTTATAGTATGGTTTACACGAAATAGAAGCTAAATGAAAAATGAAAATTTTTTTGAAAATTTTCAAAACGCTCTTCAATTAGAACTGCTATGAGAAAATTAGTTTTCCAAAGCTTCTTTTCTTTAGAGAGTAGCGAATCACTTGCATACAAATTTTGAAGCAAATCTATGGAATGGTTTTCGTAAAATAGAAAAAAAATTAAAAAAAAAATTTTTTTTTTCAAAATTTTGAAAATGCTTCAAAATTAAAAGTACGCTAAGAAAATCAGTTTCCAAAAGTTTTTCTTCTTTTGGCAGTCGAAAATAAGTTCCATACAAATTTTCAAGCAAATTCTTCGAGTAGTTTACGTAAAATACAAAAAAAATGAAAAATCCAAATTTTTTTAAAATTACAAAAATAGCTATAAAATTAAAACTACGCTAAGAAAACCAATTCTCAATAGCTTCCGCACCAGTTGATCGAAAAATTGAATTGTATGGAAAATATGAAGTGAATTCATGGAGTAGTTTTAAAGATTTCATTGGCTTAATAAATATAAATATTTTTTTGAAAAATTTCAAAATGCTTTCAAATTAAAACCAAGCTAAGAAAATCAGTTTTCAGGAATTTATTTTATTTGGGCATCGCAAATAATTTTCATGCAAATTTGGAAGCAAATTTATCGAGTAGTAAATGAAAAAAAACAGAAAAATGAACAATCGAAATTTTTTTTTTATTTTTATAAACGACTCTAAAATTAAAACTACGCTAGAAAAACCAATTATTAATAGCTTTCCAGCAAGTAAGACAAAAAAATAAATTTCATGCAAAATTAGAAACAAATCCATCGAGTACACTGAAAGAAATTTCGTCTTTGGGCATCTCGATATTTAGAGTCTATTGATTTCATGAAAGAAACAACATTTCATAACTCTACATTTCGTATTATTTCAATTCGTACAAGCGTATAAATAAACTCTAAAAATCCTCGAATACATGCAAAACGAAACTGAACTTGATCTTACTCGAAATTCGTAAATATGGAATTCGATGAGTCCTTGCAATAGCGCAAGCGCACGGCCGAGCTAACTTAACTCGGCTCTCGGCGTCTGAGACCCCGAGAGCCGAGATTCTCGATTTCTGCAATACCTTTGAATAAGAGACTCCGACGCTAGCGAATCAATTTAACACAATTATTGAAAAGTCTTTATCCCTTAAGTCATCGACATCTCCAAAGGCAAAATTTTTTTCAGTGTAGTTTTCGAGGTACAATTTACTAACTGACATCATACACACACACACACACACACAGGCACACGCACACGCACACGCACACACACACATTTTCTGGAAACTACTTTTTTCGACTCTCTGAGTCTAAATATGTACAAATTAATGAAAAAACGATGCCAAGTGCTTTGGCGGAATGCTTTCTCATAGAGCTCTTTAAGTTTCATTAATTTTTTTATATTTATTTAAATGTGATTTTAATCTAAAAAAATTGTCTAACATTAATATTTACTCATATTGTACTTTAGAAATTTCGAACATATATGCTAGCTGATTGCGTTTTCAAAATTTGTAATGTATTTTAAAGCATCAAGTAGTACAAAAAAATTGTTCTATTGAAAAAATGATATAATGTAGTAATAAAAAAAATGATGACAACAAAAATTCTAATCGTAACCACGCTAAGAAGGAAGATAAATGAAAAATAAAAATTTTTATGAAAATTTTCAAATTGCTCTTAAATCAAAACTGTGCTGAGAAAATTAGTCTTCCAAAGCTTGTTTTCTTCAGAAATAACTTGCATACAAATTTTGGAGCAAATCTATCGAATGGTAATGCGCTAAGAAAATCAGTTTTCAAAAGTTTTTCTTCTTCGAGCAGTCAAAAATAAGTTTCAAACAAATTTTTAAACAAATTCTTCGAGTAGTTTACGTAAAATACAAGAAAAATGAAAAAAAAAATTTTATGAAAATTTTCAAAATGCTTTTGAACTAAAACTGCGCTGAGAAAATTAGTTTTCCAAAGCTTGTTTTCTTCAGACAGTAGCAGATAACTTGCATACAAATTTTGGAGCAAATCGATCGAATAGTAAAAATTTCAAACAACACCTAAAGGAGATTCGGATAAAATAAATTCTTCGTGTGTGCAAATTGCTGCTAATATTATGTTGTATACTAAAAATTAAATGCAACCTAATCGCATTGATCAAAAACTAAGGAATATTCTGCTAACAATTTATTAAAACTTTAAATGTTACAAATACAACCTACATTTGTAAAAAAATGAGTTTATCTGATCTCAAGAAGGTAAATATATATTTTTTCTGTATTAATATAAAAATTAAAATGATATAATGAAGTATACCTCAACAACATATTGTGTTTAGCTATACTTACTGTTTATAAAAAAATGTTACATTATAGAAGCTATTAATTTTGTTATTTTCTACATTTCAGAACTATTTTTTAATATTACAAAAATAGTTTTAGAATATTTTTTTATAAACAGCTACAAAAAGTATTCAATTCATAACCTTTTAATTGCCATGGCAAATATTTTCATATGGTAACTTTATTAAAATAAATGCCATAATAGTCAAAGGATCAAAATGTTCCTTAAAATATTTGAAATAATCATTAAATGAATGTATTATAAGAATTTTCAACATATACTTTTAAATTATTTAAAAATTTTTATTTTTGATGAAAAAAATATGTAATATTGTCGGGACGGGCATCGAAAATATCACGAATTTCACGACATTACAGCTTTATAATTCTCAGTGGTAAAATGTAAAATTCATTCAACTTTTTAACTGGGCAAATGTAAATCAAAATCAATATTCCAAACATTATTTATTATAAACATTCAATAAAATAGATAATTTATGTTTTAATATTTTTTCAGCAATTTTGACAAATGAACCTGTTAAGGAATTTTTTGGTAATGATGCTGAGTTAAATTGGGTGACACACTACCAAATTCATGATAAGTGTCCTTTCATAAAAAAGTTATTTAGTTCGTATTAATAGAACAAAATAATAAATGCATCCATGCTAATTTCTCAAAAAGTGTTCTAAAACTACAAATTTGTGAAGAAAAATCAAAATGACTTTTACAATTTATCATCGCTAAATATGATTTATGTATATAAATGTATAAGGCAATGAAAGTCAGGCATTGTTATATTTCTACTTGATAAATATTTTGTAGTTTTCAAAAGTTTTTCTTCTTTTGGCAGTCAATAAATTACAAACAAATTGTCAAGCATATTCTTCGAGTAGTTTACGTAAAATACAAAAAAAAATAAAAAAAAAATTTTAATGAAAATTTTTAAAATGCTCTTAAATAAAAACTGCACTGAGAAAATTAGTTCTCCAAAGCTTGTTTTTTTCAGACAGTAGCAAATAACTTGCATACAAATTTTGGAGCAAATCTATCAAATGGTTTTCGTAAAATAGAAAAAAAAAGAAAAATAAAAATTTTTTAAAAAATTATAAAAATGGTCTAAAATTAAAAGTACCCTAAGAAAATCAAGTTGCTAATGTTTTTATTATTTTAACAGTAGCAAATAATGACTATACAAATTTTTAAATAAATTCTTAGAGTAGTTTACGTCGGACCCAAAAAAAATGAAAAATTTTTTAAGAAAGTTTTCAAAATTCTCTTAAATTAGAACTGCGTTAAGAAAATAAGTTTTCCAAAGCTTGTTTTATTAAGGCAATAACGAATAATTTGCATAATGATTTGAGAGCAAATCTAACGAATGGTTTTTGTGTAATATAAAAAAAATGAAAAAGAAACTTTTTTTCAAAAATTTTCTAAATGCTCTAAAACTAAAACTGCACTAAAGAAATGAGTTTTCCAAAGCTAATACTCTTCAGGCAATAGCAAATAACTTGCATACAAATTTTAGAGCAAATCTATCGAATGGTTTTCATAAAATAAAAAAAAAAGGAGAAAAAATTTTTTTTCAAAATTTTCAAATAACTCTAAAATTAAAAGTGCGCTAAGAAAATCAGTTACTGAAAGTTTTTCTTCTTTTGGCAGTAGCAAATAATGTTCATACAAATTTTCAAGAAAATTCTTCGAGTAGTTTACGTAAAATACCAAAAAAATGAAAAATCAAAATTTTTTTAAAATTATTAAAATGGCTCTAAAAAAACTAAGGTAAGAAGATCAATTTACAATAACTTCCCCCCCAGTTAGACAAAAAATAAATTGCATGCAAAATTTTAAGCTAATCAATCGAGTAGTTCACGAGATATTTTTGGCGTACTGAAATCACACACACACACACACACACACACACACACACACACACGCGCACACACATGCATACATACAGAAATTTTCTGAAAACCACTTTTTTCGAGTCCCTGAGTGTAAATATGTACAAATTAATGAAAAAATAGAAAATAATTATTTTTATATCGATACAATGCTTTCTCTATGAGAAAGGAAAACAATAAAAATTTTCTTATTAATACAATGCTTTCTTTATGGAAAAAGCAAAAAAAAAAGAAAAATTAAAATGTGATTTAAGAAAGGGCTAGAGGGCCAAGGGGGAAGGGGGGGTCAGGTCGTTAAATCCTGATCTTTCAACTAACTATACAGGGTGTCCCATTTTGAAGAAACCGCCGAGATATTTTCGACAGTTGGCGTCGTATAAAAAAATTGTTCAGACGAAAGTTATTCGGGACAATGAGGGCTATCTTTCATGAAATCAATTTTGACTTTGAGATTTATTTTTAAGGTCATTTGAGGGTCACAGTGATTTTTTGAATTGGAACCCCCATTTTTGATCCCGGATTGGGAAAGAGCGAGAAATTCTACGTTTAGACAAGGTATTATGTGTGGGGCGTGGTTGACCCCTCCAAGGTCATGTAAGGGTCAAATTTATTATTTTCTCCATCTATGCACACAAATGATCGGGCAAGGGTGAGGTTAATAATAACAATATCCCAATAACCCAAAAACCCAATAACCCAAATAACCCAAATAACCAAAACCCAATAACCCAATAACCTAAATAACCCAAATAACTAAAACCCAATAACCCAATAACCAAAATAAATAAAAGTCCACTGTTTTTTTCAAAATACCTAATTTTTTTATTTCAGATTCGGAAAGGAAATTCAATAAAATTGTCTTGAGTTGTAGGTAACATGCCGGATTATTCGAGAAACGAAATTGTTGACATTCTGCTGTCTCTCGGGGCATGTAAAGGCCGATATCGTGCTCCGGCAAGGTATTACCGCCAAAATTACCCCGGGAGGCTTTACTACCCGGAATCCGAATCATTGAGCGAAGAGAGAGACTTCGACCACGAATACGCAGAAATCGTCGTCGCATCATAATACAGAACAATGATGATCCACGAATTTCCGTCGTTTTGGCAATGGTTAATTTGGATCATCATATCTCTTTGCGTGACATTGTGAGATATAATGGAATCCCAAGATCAACAGCCGGTCAAATTTTGCGGCTTCACAGATTTCATCCGTATCACATAACTTTGACTCAAGCTTTGATGCCAGATGATCTCCGCCGCAGACTCGAATTCTGCAATTGGGCACAAGCAAGTATTCTTGAAGGTCCTAAATTTTTTAGATATGTAATGTTTTTGGACGAAGCTACATTTCATGGTAATGGGCAACTCAATCGCCATTATAGTCATTATTGGTCTATCTAGAACCCTCATTGGGTGCGTCATGTTGATAATTAGCATAGATGGATCCCCGTAGTTTGGTGTGGTTTAATAAATGGTTATCTCATAGGACCTTATTTTTTCGATGGAAATGTCAACGGTGCAGCATATCTTGATTTCCTGCAGAATGAGTTACCAGAATTATTGGAAGATGTGAACTTGAAAACAGGACGTCGATTATGGCTACAATATGATGTTGCACCATGTCATCGCTCACTAATGGTTCGTCACTTCTTGAACCAACGATACCGAAGACTATGGATAGGCATTGGTAGTAACATTACTGAATGGTGTCCAAGATCACCAGATCTGACAAGTCCAGATTTCTTTTTATGGGGGTACTTGAAAAATGCTGTTTATGCACAGCAACCAACAACACGGTAAGATATGATGCAACGCATCACACAAGCTTGTATAGTTATTCCGCGTCACATTTTGTTGTCCACAGTTGAAAACTTTGAATGTAGAATTCAAACATTGCATGAATTTAAACGGGGCTATTTTTGAACATCTTATGAGATAAATGTTTGCATTCCTACCTTGACTTAAGTGGCTGGGTAATTAATTCCTTGCTTTTATTGGTTGGGTAGCCATTGTCTTGCTTTGATCGGCTGGGTGTTCCTACCTTGCCTTAATTGGTTGGGTAATCAATCCCTTGCCTCCCTTTTCGCCTAGATTGGTTAGATTGATTCACGTATCTAATTGTGGTATAAACACACGTAATAAGCAAATGTTCAGATAAACGGACTCTCATTCATTTAGGTTATTAGGTTTTATTTGTTTGGGTTATCGGGTTATTAGGGTCTTGAGTTATTGCGTTATTGTTATTATTATTATTATTAATTTCATCCTTGCCTGATAATTCGTGTGCATAGATCAAGTAAGTAATAAATTTTACCCCTACGTGACCTTCGAGGGGGGTCAACCGCACCCCACACATAATACCTTATCTGAACGTAGAATTTCTTGCTCTTTTCGATTCCGAGATCAAAAATAAGGGTTTCAATTCAAGAAATCACTTTGACCTTTAAATGACCTTGAAAATAAATCTCAAGGTCAAAACTGATTTCATAGAAAGATAGCCCCATTGTCCCGAATAACTTTTATCTAAACGATTTTCTTATACAACGCCAACTGTCAAAAATAACTTGGTGGATTCTTTAAAATAGGACACCCTGTATATATACACGGTGACCCATTTTAATCGCCACACCCGGATTTTTCGGATCCTAAGACAGATAGGAAAAAATGGTTTAGACAAAAGTTGTAGGGAACGAAAGGGGTCAAACGATGGTCCTAACAGTTTTGACCTTGAACTTGATCTTCAAGGTTATTTCGAGGTCAAGTGGTTTTTTTTTTAGGAACACCTATTTTTGACTCCAAATCAAAAGAGCGGGAAATTTTACGTTCAAAATTATGTTGAGAAATTTTTTCCAAGGTCATTTTAAGGTCAAATGAAGGTCGAACTTCGAAAATCCATTTTAAGTCATTTTTTCCATGAGTCACAGGCTTAAGTGGTTCAAACTAATCGTAGGTTTAATAGAAAAACCCACACACTCAAAACTTTCACATCCTAGTAAACAAATATCAAACTTGCACATCCGAATCCCATGCTCTTTATAGCCTCACATGCTAAACTGCTACACCAGACATCCCCCAGTCTTACACATCTCTACCCCATGTATGATGTTTGTTTAACGGAAACTTTAAGATCATTAAAGCTCCTGTTGTAAATGTGTTAACCTTACGTTTAGCGCTATTCAGAAACAACAACGTGGATGTAGTAAGGATTGTTTCCTTTGAGGTGCTTGATTAAAGTGAGTCCCCTTGCCTCTCACTGTTCAGGGTGTTTGATTTAAATGAATTCCTTCGCCTCTCACTTATGTGTTCATCTAACCTCAAAGCAAATTTTCGAAATTATGACCATTTGCTTCCAGGCATTTAGTCAAACGCTTTTGGAAGTGGTGAATGGTCTTTAGCAAAGTTTGCCTTGGAATGGCGGCGCATGCTCGATGAATGCTGTCCATCATGTCTACTCTTGCGGTGGGCTTTTCCTCAAAAACAGTATTTTCTAAGTACCCACATAATTAAAAATCTAGTGATGCAAGATCGGGTGAGCAAGCAGGCCATTCAACCGAAGCACCTCGACCAATCCATCGGTTACTATACTGCTCATTCAAAAAAGTCCTGACAATTCGAGCGAAATCTGGTGCTGCACCGTCCTGCTGGAGCCACATTCTTCGTCGCGTTTCTAAGTCAACATCTTCTATCAATACAGGTAGTTCATCTCTTATTAGCGTTAAGTACGTGTGTTAATTAACATTTTCTTCGAAAAAATAAGGGCTAATCAAATATCCATTAATAATCCCACACCATACTATAATAATCTAACGTCTTTGATGGTTTACAGTTCTGATCCAATGAGGATTAACATCAGACCAGTAATGACAATTATGTCTATTCATGCCATCACTTTGAAATTTTGCCTCACCAAAAGAAAGAACAAATTTAAAAAAGTCTGGATCATTTTCTATCATTTGTAAAGCACATTGGCAAAACACAATACGCTCTTAAAAATGAGCAAACTGCAGCTCTTGGATCAGAGTAATATGATACGCGCGATATCTAACTACCTTCATAATTCTTAAAAATGTACTTTTTGGAATACCAATTTCCCTTTTGACTCGACGAGCGCTCATCTGTGGGTCAAGATAAATTATTACCAGAATAGTCACAACTTGATTATCATTTTCATAATACTGATGGCACCTACGTTGACGAACCATGTGTTGACCACGAGCTCTTTGACTTGAACGTCTGATAGCCATAGCGTCAGGGTGTCGTCTGTCTGGATAGCGTTCAGCATAAATTCTTGCCACAGCACGATAATTACTTCCGCTATCTCCTAAAGCCAACATCATGTCAACGATCTCGTTGGTCGGATAGTCAGCCATTTCAGAGCCAGCTATTAATTACTGTTAAACTTAAATAGTGAAATGGTATAAGAAATATTAATAATTATAATATCCGCCTAAATTAAAAATGTTCCTAAATTACGGTAACTTTATCTGACTAACTACGAGAGTATCAGACCTTCGGATCACGGATTTTGCTCAAACTTTGGGATAAGTTTTCAGATGTCAAAATATGGAAGGAAACAGAATTTCAGATCCCAACGCTCAATATTTCCCTAGTTACAGGCAATGAAAGAAAATCACTGAAAAATTTACTAGATTTCCAAATGCATATAGTTCCTTAGCATTGATAGCTAGGAGCATGAAACTTTTTTAAAATGAAAGCTGAGCTCAAATCCTTTCGAAATAGTAGTTATAACATGTCAAAATATTATTTTTCCCCAAAGTTATAGCTTGATAAACATTAGGCCCAATTTCAGCTTTTGTTATTAATTAATGTTTTAAAAAGAAAAATCAGGTCCAATGTTTATCATGCTATAACTTTGGGAAAAAATAACATTTTGACATGCTATAACTACTATTTCGAAAGAATTTGAGCTCAGCTTTCATTTAAAAAGAGTTTTAAGCTCCCAGCTATCAATGCTAAGGAACTATATGCGTTTGAAAATCTAGTAACTTTTTTAGTGATTTTCTTTAATTGCCTGTAACTTGGGAAATATTGAGCGTTGGGATTTAAAATTCTATTTCCTTTCATATTTTGACATCTGAAAACTTATTCCAAAGTTTGAGCAAAATCCGTGATCCGGAGGTCTGATACTCTCCTAGTAAGTGTATTTGCCAAAAGTACTCCGATTGTCACACTTTTGTGATTGTAAGTTTTATAATAAAGTGATAATCATTAAATTATTTTTAATTTGAACTGCACATAATACTAAAACTTGCTTTTATTTTAAATATTGTGAATTATTGCCGTTCAAACTTGAGAAATACTAATATTGATAATGTAATCATTAAAGACACATTTACAAATAATTTCTGTTCCGTAAAAGATTCTCTTACTAATATCTGAACTGCTGACCGATTTTAATATCTTTCGCACAGTTTGAATATTAAGCTTTATTGGTAATAGTTTGATTCTAAAAAAATAACTTTGATGCTTTTTGTACAAAAAAGAAATGTTGCATCTTTATTCTTTCGAAAGTTATGACTTTTCTTTTTAAACAATCACATTTTTTTACAGCTCATATCTTTAATTTACTCATAACTTTCGAAAGAATAAAGATACATCGTTTCTGTTTTGTACAAAAAGCATCGAACCTATTTTTTTAGAATCAAATAATTGAAAATGGAGCTTAATATTAAAAATGGGCGGAAAATCTTAAAATTGGTCAACAGTTCAGATATCATTGAAAGAACCTTTGACGGAACATAATTTCTTTATGTGTGTGTCTTTAATGATAACATTGTTAATATTAGTATTTTTCAAGTTTAAGCGGCAAAATTTATGTGCGATTCGAAGTAGAATTAATGTTTTATTGAATCAAATACCAATGATGTTTTGATTATTACTTTCTTATAAAATTTACAATTAATAAAGTGTGACAAATGTTTTCCTTTATTAGTCACGACCGCATACGGGCAAATTTTATAATTATTAATATTTTTGATATCATTTTACTATTTAGATTTAATAGTAATTAATGGCTGGCTCTTAAATGGTTGACTATCTGCCTAATAAGATTGTTGACACGACGTTACTTTTAGGAGAAAGCTGAAGTAATTTTCGTGGTGCGGCAATCGAAAATCGGTATTCCAAGTTGAGGGGCAAAGGGACTCACTGAAATCAAGCACCCCGAACAGTGAGAGGCAAGGGGACTCACTTTAATCAAGCACCCTAAAGGAAACAATCCTTACTACGTCGACGTCGTTGTTTCTGGGTAGCGCTAAACGTAAGGTTAACACATTTACAACAGAAGCTTTAATGATCTTGAAGTTTCCGTTAAACAAACATCATACGTGGGGTAGAGATGTGTGGGACTGGGGGATGTCTGGTGTAACAGTTTAGCATGTGAGGCTATGAAGAGCATGGGGTTCGGATGAGCAAGTTTGATATTTGTTTACTAGGATGTGAAAGTTTTGAGTGTGTGGGTTTTGCTATTAAACCTACGATTAGTTTGAACCACTGAAGCCTGTGACTTATGAAATAAACGACTTCAAATGGATTTTTCGGAGTTCAACCTTTATTTGACCTTGAAATGACCTCGAAAAAAATGTCTCAATATAATTTTGAACGTAAAATTTCCCGCTCTTTCCGAATCCGGGATCGAAAATAGGTGTTCCTATTAAAAAAAAATACTCGACCTTGAAATAACCTTGAAGGTCAAGTTCAAGGTCAAAGCTGTAAATACCATCATTTGGCCCCCCTTGTTCCCTGCAACTTTTGTCTAAACCATTTTTTCCTATCTGTCTTAGGATCCGGAAAATCCGGGTGTAGTGATTAAAATAGGTTACCATGTATATATATATATATAATCTGTATATGTGTATTATTAAAAGAAAAATAAATACTTTAAATGATTATAAATATTAATTATTTTATTTAAGTGTAATGTGTACGTCGTACAAAGTTTTTTTGAATAGCTCATTAATTAGGCAATTTTATTCCTTGACAATTAATAAATTAATTTATTAGAACATTTAAAGATATAACTTTTATTGGTCAATATAAAATAGCGTTGAAATAAAAATTTATTGATTTGAATTTTTAAAAATGATCGTAATTATTTTTTAGATCGAACATCAGTAATATATTATAATATTAACGTTTAAATAATTTTTTTTGTCACAATTTTTAAGTAATTACTTTCTGTTTGAATACAAATACCTACATAAATATATATGATTAAATATGTATTTGTGTAAAGTGATTGTCAACAATTAATTTAATTATTATTTTACATATTAAATAAAAATAGTTTTATTCATTCTGATTAAGACATTTTAAAAATACATCATCCATTGTGATTAATAACCATTTTCACATAATATAATTTATTATTTTGACATTTTAACATTATAACATTGAACGGAATTGAATTATGATAAGAATGTGAATGTGTCATTAGGGTGTGCGTGGATTTGTGTGAGTGTTGGTGTTCGTGAACGATCATGATATGTGTAGATGTGTTATGCGTGTAGTGTTTTGTCTGTTAATATGCATATTGATATGATTTGATGTTCGTGAATGTTATGATGTCTTGGTAAATTGGTATAAATTTGAGTATTTGTGCTGTGCGCGCTTACGATCATTTATGTATAGGTGTGTGTGTATGTAAGTTTAAGTGCAAGCGTGTATGTGTATGTTCGTGTCAGCTAAAAAGTAAGACGTACTGCATTATTATCACGTATGTGTATGTTTTTATGTATTGGTGTGTTTGTGGGTGTCTATAAGTATATGTTCATAGCAGTGAAGAAATTTGTTTGTAAATAGCTTATAAATTGGTAAGTGTGTGTGTAGTTATGCGTAGGTATTGTGTGTGCGTGTGTGTATAGTTACGCGTAGGTGTTTGTATGTGTCTAAGTGTATGTATGTGCATGTGCAAGAGTGTGTGCATGTGCGTTTGTGCGCGTGTATATATCGTGTGTGTGTGTGTATTAGTAATAGTATTCACGTCAGTTAAAAAGTGTGTTAGTTTGTGTTTGTGTCGCCGTGTATGTTTCTGTGTACATATTTGTTGGTTCATCTCTGTCTATAAGTATATATATTAATAAGGGCGCTATATGTAGTGCGCTTCTATGATAGTGTACTCGTAAAAATGTTCGTGTCAGCTGAAAAGTGAGTCAAATTGTGTATTACTGCCATGCATGTGTATTTTCTTATGTGTTTTGGTGGGTTGGTTGGTAGCCGTCAGTATATTTCCATAACAGTAAAGAAGTTGATGTTAATGAATTGCGTATGTATTGGTGTCTATATGTATGTGCGTGTGTGTGTGTCTGTGTGTGTTGAAGCACCACTGTGTGAGTATATATATGTGTACATGTATGGATGTGTGTGTGTGTGTGTGTGTGTGTTTAAACGCCAGCGTGTGAGTGTACGTATGTATATGTACATGTATGTTTGCAGATCTGTGTGTATATGCATGTGTGTGTGAGTTTGTGTGTGTGTTCGTAAATGTATGGTGCAAGAGTGTGTATCGATAAAGTGTTATGTCGGTTGGAAAGCGCCTTATAAAGTATTTGTAGCTCTAGGTGTATGTTTTGGGTGTGTAAGTAAGTTTGTCTATGTAAGTTAATATGTATTCGTAGCGGAGTAAGAGTTTACGGTTGTTAAGTGCCTGTTTTGTATGCATTTGTGTTCATTTAGGTTTCGGTGGTAACGTATATATCGGTATGTGTGTGTTGATAAGTATGTGAGTTACGATAGATGTGTAAATTATTATCGTGAGTCTTTTGTATGTGTGTGTGTGTGTGTGTGTGTGTGTGTGTATGTGTGTGTGAGCGTCAGTATATTTCCCTGTGCTTTAGTGAGATTTTCAGTGTGATTGTCGGTGTATGTATATTTGTGGATGTATGTGTGTATGTTTGTATATGTATCTGTACTTGCGCTTATCTGCATTTCAGTACGCGCGTGTGTGTGTGCACGTATGCGTATAAGTGTGTCTGTATGTGTCTGTGTGTGCGTGTAAGTTTGTGCGTACATGCGCGTGTGTCTAGGTGTATGTGTGTATGTATATGTGTGTATGTGTATGTGTGTACGTTTATGTGTGTATGTGTGTGTAAATGTGCATGTGTGTATATATATGTGTAAAAGTGTAAGTGTGTACGTGTAAGTGTGTATGGGTCTGTGTGTATTTGTATGCGTGTATATGTATTTGTGTATATGTGTATGTGTGTGTGCGAATGTGTGTATGTGTATATTTTTATGTGTATGTATATGTGTGTACGTGTATGTATTTATGTATATGTGTGGATGTGTATGCGTATATAGTTATGTGTGTATGTGAATGTATGTATGTGTATGTGAAAACGTATATGTGTGTACGTGTACGTGTGTGTGTTTATGTGAGTATGTGTGTGTGTACGTGTATGTGTGTATTCGTATGTTTATACATGCATGTGTGTATGTTTATGTGTGTATGTGTATGTGCGTACAAGTATGTGTAAACGTGTATGAGTGTACGTGTATGTTTGTACGTGCATGTGTGTACGTGTATGCGTGTACTAGTATGTAAAAACGTGTATGTGTGTACGTGTATGTGTGTACGTCTATGTGTGTATGTGTAAGTGTGTATGTGTGTATGTGTATGTGTTAACGTGAATGCGTATATGTGTATGTGTATGTGTGTATGTGTATGTATATGTGTGTATGTGTATTTGTGTATGCGTGTGTGCGTATGTGTAAATGTGTATGTCTTTATGTATATATGTATGTATGTGTGTGTATGTGTTCATATGTTTGTGTATGTTTGTATGTGCATGCGCGTATGTGTATGCGTGTATGTGTATGTTTGTATGTGTATGCATATATGTGTATGTGTGTATGTGTATGTGTGCACGTCAGCGTTGTTATAGAATAAATTTCAGCATGGCCTACTACGGCACTTCCCACTATTTTCCATTAGATATGGTAGAGTGCCAAAGTAATCTAGTGAATTGTAGTAACATTTATATTTTGCGTCTTCTGCAATAGCAGCGAAGTTTTTTACGCTGCATATGCTAATATAGGTTAGGAGATATTGTTATGAAGATAAGTTTATTCAAAGTGTTCCTATTTTTTGAGTGGAAAATAAATAAATATTTCTACTGATAATAATGAATTTTATTTCTGTGAATTTAAAAATATACATTAAAATAGTTAAATGTAATAATAATGAACAATAATAATATTTACAGAAAAAATAGTTATTAATTGTTCATAATATTTTTCTTACTATTGTATTGATAAATATATTTCTTCTCTTATTATATTAAAAGTGATTTCTTATTAATAATAAATAATTTGTTACTGAGTTTACCTGACCTATTTACTATACATTTTGTTTAATGAAACTTAATTAACATTCAAAACTACTTTTTTATTGTTATTTTGATTCTAATTTTTGATGATTTTCTATGCAAAAATGAAAAGGTGTTAGTAAAAAAAAATGTAATTATTAATTAAGCTACAAAGTTTAGTATTTTTTTTCCATTTTAAAATTTATTAGTTTTATCAATTTTAAAAGAATAGATTTTTTTTTAAATATATTAACATAATGTGCAAATATAAGTCATTACGTTCTATTCGATTAAATAAAAAAGTAAAGAATTTCCCCATCGTGATATTTTGTGATATTTTATTCCATATTTCTCGAAATGATTTTGTTAATAACATCTTATTTCATTGCTATATCCAATAACCATCAACTTGACATTCAATTCTGACAAATTATAAATAAATAAATTTATAAATATATAAATATATAAATAATATATTTTAAATACACATGTGTTAAAAATTAAATATCTGATAGTAAAAAGTTGATTTAATTATTACTTAATTATTTTAAATTTCTTATACATTCTACATAATGTACCAAATTGTTATTCCTCTTTTTATTAATCCATACAGTAAGTACAATTATTTAAAAAATTTCATACAATTGGATGATTAATATTAATTTAAACAACTCTTTTTGATTAAGTATTTATTTTTAATACATTCTAAGTGTATTTTATAATCCATCAAAATTATAATTTAAATTGAGAAACTGAGACTCAAATATGAAAAACTCTCCTCGCAAGATCTGATGAAAATTTTAATAAGTGAATATTATTTTTAATACATTAACTTTTATATTATAAGTTACGTAACTGAAAAATATAAATTCCAAATCAGTATTTTGTACAAAATAGTTGATAATAGTGTACAATATTTTTACTTTTTATTTTATAATTTTATATAAAAATATAACTTTTTACTGTCTTCATATTTGATGTAAGCCGCTAAAGTAAAATTTGAAATAACTTTTGATTCTAATATTACCCGTCTTGTTAAATCTAAATTTCTTCAAAGCTTGCATTACTTTCTTATCATTTTATTTTAATTTTGAATAGCTAATTGTTTTGAATTAAAAGTAATCTCATAGGCAAAAATAAAAAGGACAACAGATGAAAAGTTAATTATTAATCAAGCTAAAAAATGTATTATTTAATAAACATATTGGTAATATGCACAGTGATTTTATTTCGTTTCATTTAAAAATTTATTAATTTTATCGACAAAAAGAGAATTGTTGTAATTTAAAGATATATTAAAATGTTTAAATACAAATAAATCATTACATTTTATTTGATGAGTCTAAAAATGTGAGTCTCTTACTGTGATTGTATTTTTATCAAAAAATATTTTTTTCATAACTTAATATAAAGTGCTAAACTTCGTATTACTATATACTTTAAGAAAGAGAGTTGGAACATACGGCCATGAAGTTGAAGAAAGATAAAAATATTCTTTGTAAGCCTGTGAAGAGCAGGTAGTTTATCCTCTCTTATGCTAACTATACTTATGCGCTCTCCATCTGTTTTTCTCTATATATGTTCTTGTCCTGTTCTCTTCTATATATATATATATATATATATATATATATATATATATATATGCAATAACTCATGACTAGACATGAAACATAAAATTATTTTTTATATACGAGCAAAAATATATTGTATTGAAAAATAAAATTTTTATATTAAAAATTTATAATCTTGTTTACATAAAATATTTCGTCATAAGGTAAATCAGTTGAAAGTTGGACACCACGCAGTAATTGAAAAAATCAAAGATAATCTTGAACATTCGCTTTTCTTATTTTAACATTCTTTTACATATAGAGTAATTACAACGTACAATCATACTGCAATAAATTTTGTATTTATTGCAATAATATTAATTTAACAAGACTTCAAAATGTGGCCTTTTTTTACAGTCTGATTGAACCTATATTTCTGATTATTAAAAAAGATAAAAATTTAAAATAGTATAAAGTAGTGATAAAAAATAAGTCACCATTAACTTTTTATTAAACATATTCTGAATAAATTAAAAAAGGTGTTTCAAAAATGTCAGTTTGTTTTTTCTGATTTTTAATAATTTTTAAAATTTATAGCTTGTATTAGTATATATACATATACATATATAGTAATACGAATGTATTACTTTATATTACAAATTTTATTATAATAAATATTTAAAGACAAATATTTCACTTGATTTTTATTTTTTGCATTTAATGTATACAAATGTTTATTTAATATGAAAACAAATTTTTTTCTTAATTACATATTTTTCAAATTTTTTCATTACAGCTTTGGCGATTCTTTTGAGGAATTCGGATGAAGATGATGATGATGATAATGATAGTGAGTCATCATATACGTCATTGGGCAGCTCTGACTCCGAAGATAACGAAACCTCAGATGATACGAAGATTGAAATGTCTGATGGTGATGAAGACAACATAGAGAATGAAGAACAAGTACCACCACCACCACACATGGAAGAAAATGAGAACGGTGGGGGTGCTGTAATTGAAAATGCTGCACCTGAAATAGAAGAAAATAATGTGCATGAGATTGTCGAAGAAGAGTCCGATGAAGAAGAAGTCAATGTTGAAGGACAACGTCGTCAACAACAACAACAACAACAACAACAACAAGCTCGTAATGATGCGATAACAAGACGAATAATTTATTAACGTAATAGAAATTTTTATATTATATTAAAACATGTAAAAAATATATTACGGTTAAATTATAATGACAACTAAAAATTTCTATTACGTTAAAAAATAATATTTTACAGAAATGATGACAAATAAAAAATATATGATATTAATAAATATCATTTTACAAAATATATTAATAAAAATATTTTATATTAAAAATTTATAAAAATGCTCAAGTGAATATTTTGACATTATTTGTTTATTAATACATAAAAATTCAATCATCATAAAGTAATAATAATAAAGCAATATTAAATTTTATTTCATATATTAAAAATACTACGATCAGATTCAAAAATAGTTTAAAAATTTATATTAATTTTAAATTTAGTATACTTTTCAAATCTTACACGTATTCCCGTTCCATGTTTATGATGCGATAATGAGACGATATATACGTACAAAATCAGATAGATATTTTTTTTTTGTTAGATAGATATTTAAATTTATTAACTGTACATTATGTTGTACAACAAAAATAATACAAATTCGTAAGTATATATATATATAATGAGATACTAAGTAAAAATATAATTAAAATAATGATACAGTAATTAAAATAATTAAAGCCTAGCTCGGAGCAGAGGCTCATTCTCAAGGGAAAGGTAGTGCGAATATGTTGATGCCTTGAATAATGCCAACGATGAAGAATCTCTTAAAGATGATGGTAGACCGTTCCATAGTTGCGATGACACAACCAGGAACGATCTTTGGTGATACTCGGTAGATGAAAAAGGAATGGTTAACGGTCTCACATCACCCCTCAGTGTCCTCACAGGCCGGCTCCACAAATATCTAGAATAAAGATATGAAGGTGAGCATGACAAAAACATTTTGTATAAGAAGGTAGTAGCGAAGTAGTTTTTTCTACCCAAAGTGGATAACCAGCCTAGAGAGGACCTATAAACAGAGATGTGCTCGCGCCTACTTACACCATAGATGTAACGAATACCAGAGTTTACAACCCTTTGAAGCCTCAGATCGAGTTCAGCAGAAAGGTCAATATAGACCAAACAACAGTAATCAAGTAAAGGAAACAGCAAAGAACGGATAAGATGCTTACGTAGTGCAATGGTGGTACTTTTTCGAAAGAAATTTAATCTATAGAGCAATGAGTGACTCCTGTTACACACATGCGCAATTTGGTCCTTCCAGTTCAACTTACTATCAAGCCATACACCAAGACTACGAACAGAAGATTCAAACTTAATAAGATCACCGTTTATTGGAACACCAGTGATGTGTAATGAGGGCAGCATATTGACATAGAAATAAGATCCAATAATAATAGCCTTTGTTTTGCTCACATTTAATTTCAGATGATTTTTTGTCGCCCAGTTAACAATACTGACAGCTTGATCACTCATGAGAGCAGTAACAGAAGCCAACTTAGCAATTGGCAAGTGAATGTACACCTGAAGATCATCAGCATAGATAAGATGCTGCACATCGGCATGGAAGTCAGCAGCCACATCATTGATGTATATAGAAAGCAACAGTGGACCAAGGACAGAGCCCTGGGGAACACCAGTATTTAATGTTACATAGTCAGATGCATTACCATCTGCATCAATAACAGCCTGCTGTCTCTCAGAGAGATAAGACGCAAACCAACGCACAACTGAATGCGAGATGTCAAGAGAAGACATTTTTCTGAGCAGAGAGACATGGCATACCGTATCAAATGCCTTGCTGAAATCAAATAGCAACAGCAACGTCACATAGCGTCTGTCCATATTGCGTCTAATGTCCTCAGTTAGTTTCAGTAGTGCGGTCTGAGTACTATGTCCAGTTCGAAATCCAGTCTGATAAGGGTCCAGTAGCTGTCGTATAGTCAGGTAATTGTAGAGTTGATCATGGACTAGACGTTCAAGAACCTTGGACATAAAAGATAATAAAGAAATTGGCCTAATGTCACCAAAAGCTTGAGGAGAGGAGATTTTGTTTATTGTAGTGACCAGTGAGATCTTCCAGCATGAAGGAAATAAGGATTCACGCAATGAGTCGTTATAAATACGACATAACAAAGGCCCAATGACCGGAAATGCCGCACGGACAAAAGATTGAGGAACAGCAGCAAACCCTCTGGCCTGTGAAGTTGAATGACAAACAGCCATCCATACCTCCTCCAAAGTAACTGGATTAAACTTAAACATGGGTTTAAGTGGTTCATCTAGAGCAAGTGTATTCATGTAATCAGAAATGGAGGGGACCAGAGGATCAAACACAACACCACCAAAATACCGATTCAAATCATTAATTGAAAAAGAATGTCGAGAGTCACTACTGCTGGAACATACGCCCAGGTTCTTGAGTTCTTTCCAGATCTGTCTTGCGTCAGTAATCTTAGATAGTCTGTCGTGGTAATACAGTAATTTAGCTGATTCGATGCATGAATGGGCCCGATCTCGAGCATCTCTATAACATATAAGATCAGCACGCAGCCTAGTACGTTTGAAGCGTCTGTAATGCCTATCTCTTTCAGAGATTAAGCGGTGATGCTCAGAGGTAAACCACGGACGATGACTCTTGCTCTGTCGAACACGCCTAACAGGCACAAACCGTGAGATAGCTTCATTAAGATGAGTGTAAAGACATTCAAGGCAAGCCAAAAGAGAAGAGTCACCGCTACACACAGCACAATTCAGCGATCGAAAATAATCAAGAATAGCAGCCTCATCAACCGCTTTATAATCATGATAAGTAAAATTATTAAGTGTAGGCCTAGAGAGAGACGACTTCACAGTCGCAGCAATAAAATCATGTCCGTCAATAAATGGTACATCAGTCTTCCAATAATCAAGCAGTAAGTCATTGGCATCGACAAGGCACAAGTCGAGCCACGTATCAGAGGAATAAGTATGATGCGTAGGTCCATAAGGCACTGAAAAAAGTGCATTTTCCTTAATAAGGCTCTTCAGGAACACAGAATCATCGGATTCAGAACACAAATTAGTGTTGAAATCTCCTAAAACTACCTTAGTACTATAATTGTGCATATGAGTGGTCAAATCAGGAATAAAGTCCGTGTTGGCCAAAAATGGAGCGTGAGGTGGTCTATAAACAACACCAACGAAAATGGGTGAAGCCAAGTCAGATGAGTTGACCTCACAGAAGAGATACTCAGGTAAACCAGGCTTACCACTCCAGCTTCCAGAGGATGAACAGAGACGCACAGAAGTGAGAGAGCAGTGTACAAATAAAGCAACACCACCTCCCTGGTGTTACGATCCTGTCTATAAAGCACATACCCATCAAGAGCAATCAAAGAATCACAAACTATCTGGCCCAGTTTGGTCTCAGTAACAGCTATTACGTGGAAATAAGGGCGAGAAGCCAAAAAGAGTCTAATCATCTCAATGTGCGCTCTAATAGAGTTGGCATTGAAATGACAAACTCTGAGACCATCCTTAGTAGTGAAATGATCATGAATGACCGATGAAATAGCATTGTTAGAAGGAAGAAGTGTGTTAGAGTGAGAAGGAAGAGAGAATGAGCTTACCCCAGTGTTAGATGTTAAGTGGTTACATCGTCGTTGGCTGATATCAATGAGAGCTTTGCTAAAAAAGCATCCAAGTCGTCATCCGATGCAACACGAATGGCTGCATCCTCCTTCTTCCTTCTGACGAAGATCTTACCATCACGCACAAATGTAAGGAAGTTGTACCTCTTATCTTTGGCCTTCCTGAGCACTCTCAACTTCAGTTGGTGCAATGAGTGTGGCAGATATTCATTGATGTTGATCAAGGAAGGAGTAAGTGTTTCCACTGATAAAGTTCCCTGCAAAAGGTAACTCCTGATCTTTGAGGTATGAAGGCTACCCATCCTGATCTTTGCTCCGATGACAGATCGCGCCAACGAGGCACTCTTCATAGTGACGAGCAACGGCGTCGTAAGCAGCGGAGGACCAACTTGAGATGTTGTTGCAGAAGGAGCAGTACTATCATCAGTACTACGAGCTGTAGCAGGTCGCGACAAAGGTCGAACCGAAACAATGTCACTGAGAGCAAAACCAGAATTAAGAGAAGCCAATACAGCAAAGACACCGTTCTTCAGATCGTTAAATTCATTAGGAACCAGGCCTCCAAACACCAAGTCTGATGCACGCTCAAGACGCTGCTGGCCAGCCGCCAAAACATCACACTGTTGCCGTAAAGATTTATTGAGCTTGTCCAATTCCTGTAGTTTAGCAGCCATAGGGTCAGATAATGCCCGATCAGGCACAACAGAGAGAGATTCCTCCAGCTTCGCCTTAAGCTCCCGATAATCCTGACAAACCTTGTCAAGCCTTGCCTCAGCCGCTCCACAACGTTCATCACATGCCACAGCAATACCATTCACTCGCGTCTCCAAACCTGTAAATCTCCCATCCAGTGTCAATAGTTGAGTGCCGATATTGTTGATCTTGGTATCCATATCATCCAGCTTATCTAATTTCTCCATCTTCTTCAATATAGAAGACAAAAGTTCATTTGTTTGTAGCGCTGGTAGTGTCGGAGTTGGAGTACGCGGCAGAGACAGAGAAGCTGAGACATCACTCATAGAACCCACAGAACTAGAACGTGATCGACTGCAATCAGGATTTGCAGCTGCTATGCAAAAGTTACATACCTTTACTTGTTGGTCATTATTATCTCTGACTAAGAGCAATTTGGTACAAGAGCTGTGATAGGTCTTGCCACAGCGACCACAAAGCTGAGGCTTAGATGCAGCACTAAAGTTTTTAAAACAGACCACACTGATTAGACATAGTGACCTCCAAGATAGAAATAGCTTAATCAAACGAATCTTAAATTTTAATTTTAAATTTGGTGCCAGTTGTATATTTAAAAGTAGATAAGCAGCTTAATAAATGCACTCTGAGTTGCTTCTAAGTTTCAGTTGCTGTAAGTGGAAAAGCAGCTTAATAAATGCACTCTGAGTTGTTTCTAAGTTTCAGTTATTGGAAGTGGAAAAGCAGCTTAACAAATGCACTCTGAGTTGCTTCCAAGTTTCAGTTATTGTAAGTGGAAAAGCGGCTTAATTTGTACAGAGTAAGATTCGTTTGACTGTGATTAGAGAGAGCACAAGATAATAGTGGAAAAGCGCCTTAACTGGAGAAATTACCATCAGGTATCACATAGACGGGCAAAAATGCCAATATACAGGTCATCCAAGGGATGGAGCCACCAGCACTAAGCAAATAAGAATCCTCTTGTGGTAGATGATTGCACCAAAAAGATTGAGGTTATGTTGTAGACAATACTTAAAACCAGTTGCAGTACAACTGCATACAATATACTGCACTATTGTAATATACAGCAATTAAATCAAACATGCAGCAAATTCCACGTTGTTACCACTAGATTCTATCAAAAGAGCAGTGAAGTTAGTGTATACGTTATCCAAGAGATGGCGCCATCAGCGTTAAAAAATATGATCCCTCTTGCAGTATGTAATTGCGCCAAAAAAGAATGAGGTTATGTTACAATTAAAAATAAAACTAATTGCAATGCAATTGTGCACAATATAATGCACTTAAAACAACACTCAACAACACAAGCAGGCCCACAGCAACTTTCTCAGGCAGCAGCAGAGTCCACAGCAGTGTCAGAGATAAAAGCAGGTTGATGTTGAGAGACTGCACTTTCACAGTAAGAAACCGTCCAGAGTCCAATATGCAATTGCAAAAATGCAAATGAATGAGGCCAACACTCTCGGACTCCAAGTAGGACGATTCCCTGCAAAAAATTCCACTCCGCAAAGTGAAAAAATGCTGTTTAAATAAGTTTCAAGAGGAGCGAAAAAAAATACGTATGGCGCTACTTACGGCAAGAGGAAGAGAGAGAGAGAGAGAGAGAGAGAGAGAGAGAGAGAGAGAGAGAGAGAGAGAGAGAGAGAGATAATGAGCAAATGGGAGATTAGTGCGCGAGAAATACAAGTACGTGCTCTTAGAAGTTTATCACTATCCTACTTATATACTCCCAATATACTCTCTCTTAACTTATATATAGTAATACTAAGAGTAACGCTTTATATTCAGACACTTAAGATATTTTTTGACAAAATTATGTACAAATAAAAATCCATTATATTAATAAATAATATTTTTCATTTATATTAAAAAAATATATAAATTTGCTATGAATTTAAATTTTTATTAACAATATTAGAATATTATTTATTTTTCTTTGAATTATTAAAAAACGTATGAAATTTAAATTTAAAATTATTTTCAATATAAAAATTCATATTAATAAAATTTAATAATAAATATTGAAAACGAAATTTTAAAACTGATTTAAAATTTCAAATTGTCAAAAATTAATATTTTTTAAATTTAATTTTTACGTTATAAAATTTATAATTTTATTGGTAAGATGGAGGATGAAAAGGAAGAATCAGAAAAAAGAGAATTTTCATCATCATCTGAAATTTCATTATTTATTTATTATTTTTATTAGCATTTATATTAACATTTTTATTAATCATTTTTAAAAAATTTTTATTAATCATTTTTAAAAAATTTTTATTATTCATTTAAAATTTTACAACTAAATTATATTTTATTTTTAATAAATTAAATAATATGATGATTATTCTTCTGGAGGCCCAGCAAAACTATCACTCACACGAGATAATAAATCTCCCAAGTTTGTCTCGTGATACAAAACAGAATTTGCATCGATTGCTAGGTAAACAACCATCTCAACTCTTGGGCGCGTCTAACATACATTACTCGGTGTACTTCGCTCGCTAAAAAATTTGGAAGTTCGTGAAAACTTTCACTGACCCTCCGAATAACTAAATGAAAAAAAATAATGGCAAATATATAGAATTCATATTAAAAAAGTAAAACTTATTAACTTACACCCATTAACAAGATGATTGAAATTTCCACTGGATCGGCTGTGAGTCGCTGTAGTATTTTCGATACGATTCCAAACTGTGTGTGAGTTTATGTTGTAATGTAATAAGAATTTCTGCATTCGTCTTGTTATCGCATCATTACGAGCTTGTTGTTGTTGTTGTTGTTGTTGTTGTTGTTGACGACGTTGTCCTTCAACATTGACTTCTTCTTCATCGGACTCTTCTTCGACAATCTCATGCACATTATTTTCTTCTATTTCAGGTGCAGCATTTTCAATTACAGCACCCCCACCGTTCTCATTTTCTTCCATGTGTGGTGGTGGTGGTACTTGTTCTTCATTCTCTATGTTGTCTTCATCACCATCAGACATTTCAATCTTCGTATCATCTGAGGTTTCGTTATCTTCGGAGTCAGAGCTGCCCAATGACGTATATGATGACTCACTATCATTATCA
The DNA here is from genome assembly GCA_017163975.1 of Anastatus disparis. NCBI lineage: Eukaryota > Metazoa > Arthropoda > Insecta > Hymenoptera > Eupelmidae > Anastatus > Anastatus disparis. The sequence continues at coordinate 1,310,952 of JAFFSR010000391.1, forward strand.
TCATCATCATCTTCATCCGAATTCCTCAAAAGAATCGCCAAAGCTGTAATGAAAAAATTTGAAAAATATGTAATTAAGAAAAAAATTTGTTTTCATATTAAATAAACATTTGTATACATTAAATGCAAAAATAAAAATCAAGTGAAATATTTGTCTTTAAATATTTATTATAATAAAATTTGTAATATAAAGTAATACATTCGTATTACTATATATGTATATGTATATATACTAATACAAGCTATAAATTTTAAAAATTATTAAAAATCAGAAAAAACAAACTGACATTTTTGAAACACCTTTTTTAATTTATTCAGAATATGTTTAATAAAAAGTTAATGGTGACTTATTTTTTATCACTACTTTATACTATTTTAAATTTTTATCTTTTTTAATAATCAGAAATATAGGTTTAATCAGACTGTAAAAAAAGGCCACATTTTGAAGTCTTGTTAAATTAATATTATTGCAATAAATACAAAATTTATTGCAGTATGATTGTACGTTGTAATTACTCTATATGTAAAAGAATGTTAAAATAAGAAAAGCGAATGTTCAAGATTATCTTTGATTTTTTCAATTACTGCGTGGTGTCCAACTTTCAACTGATTTACATCATGACGAAATATTTTATGTAAACAAGATTATAAATTTTTAATATAAAAATTTTATTTTTCAATACAATATATTTTTGCTCGTATGTATAAAATAATTTTATGTTTCATGTCTAGTCATGAGTTACTGTATATATATATATATATATATATATATAGAAGAGAACAGGACAAGAACATATATAGAGAAAAACAGATGGAGAGCGCATAAGTATAGTTAGCATAAGAGAGGATAAACTACCTGCTCTTTACAGGCTTACAAAGAATATTTTTATCTTTCTTTAACTTCATGGCCGTATGTTCCAACTCTCTCTTTCTTAAAGTATATAGTAATACGAAGTATAGCACTTTATATTAAGTTATGAAAAAAATATTTTTTGATAAAAATACAAACACAACAAAATCATATGTATCAAATAAGAATGTATATAGAGAAAAGCAGAGAGTGTATAAGTATAGTTAGTATGAGGGAGAAAGACTACCTGCTTTTTACAGGCTTACAAAGAATATCTTTCTCTTTCTTCAACTTTATGTCTATATGCTTCACCTCTCTCTTTCTTATAGTATAGTAATTCAAAGCGTAGCACTTTATATTAAGATATGAAAAATATTTTTTAACAACAACAAAATCTATTATTTTAATAAAAACATTTTACAAATTATGTTCATAATTAAAAATTTAAATTGTATTAATAAATAATATTTATTTTAATATAGATAGAATTTAAAATCGATAAAGCGTACAATATTTTTAAATAGAAAATAATGTTAAATGTAACAAAAATTAATAAATATAAAGAACAAATTCAAAATAATTCCAATAGATTTTATATGGTTAAGTAAAAACGAATTTAGTAAAATGCAGAGAGAAAAAAGCTGTATGCTATTAGTTTTTTTTAACAACATCATAAAAACCTATAATAAATAACCCTAAGAAAAAGAAAGAGTCGTGATTTATGACAAGCAATGAAATAAATTTGTAGTAAAACTTTTCTTACCTTTTCTTTCTTCATTTTCGATGATCATATCTTGCAAAACTGCAAAATCGTTCCATCTCTTTTTTTTATTGAATTTAACTGCAATATCATGTGCGTGCTCATTATTTTTTTAAAATTTTCTATAAAAAAATGCAATTTTTCGCGGTCCACAACTGCTTAAAAGATAACAAAGTTCATGTTTCAATTGTATAAATACCATACGATTAACACTTCGACGCCATAGAGAATTACACCGTGTATTAATGTGCGGATTACTCGTCCGAAGATGGTACACAATTTTAAAAATTTGTTCGCGTAATGTTATTTCAGATGGTGAAATCATGATAGACCTCATTATGACTGATACAAATTTTTTAGAGGACTGACTTTTATACCCTTTAATAGAGTATGAGAAAAAATAGTTTACATTAGTTAAAATTTTGTTATCATGCTAGGTTTGATGTTACACGATATCTTTGAGAGTCTGTACGAAACTTAACAGGTATTATTTCAGTGTAAAAGATATATTTATTTCTTAGAAATAATATAATACGTCATAAAAAGTTCAAGAGAGATGTATAGAAAAAAGGCAAACCTACGAGTTACAATTGTTTTCATAAACATCTGATAAGTCCACCCGTAATCTACGCTAAGTTCCCAACATACGAGAAGCGTTGAGACTTTTTTAATTCTCGTTTCTCTTTTATACCATATTCTTAAGAGACGAAAAAATTTTTGTTCAATTATTTAAAAATTTAAATTTTTATTATGCTATCTTATAGAGAGCACCCATGTTCGTTTCTCTAAAACTAAAGCTCTTAAGAGAATCAAAATTCAGTTATTTTTTCGATATCTTCATTATTTTAGGAGATATCACGTGTCAAAGTTTCTGGTTATCGAATTTAATTTCAAGTAAAAATTATTATAGATCACTTACTTTTTTGTAAGAAATAGCCTTGCAAAAAATGTTTTTAAATAGTTTGCAAAATTAAAAAGATATTTTTATCTTACACACGGTATTAATGTCATTTGATATTAGCATGGAGTTGCGTTTATTTTTATGAACAGGATATTTACTAAATCATTTTTGAGATCTCTAATACTTGCGTACCGAAAAAATTCTAAGAATAATATAGTGCATTTAGTTTTATAAAACAAATCTAATTTCAAACAGTAAATTTATATTCTGATTAATAAAATTAATGTTACAATCATTTTATATGACAAATAATTTCTTAGAATAAATTGGTCAGTTTCTTTTGAAATCATTTTTGCTTTTACGTGGAGATCAGTTTCGTCTACTCCACAGGAAATTTAAAAATTGATAGTACGCAAATTATTTGGTCGGCATCTTTTTAATCTTAATGTTGTATATGTTTTCATTTGAAAAATAAGCGTTTATTTTATAAGACTGTTTAGAGGTACGACGGAAAATCGATATTTAGTTTCATAAAACAAATATAATTTCAAACAGTAAATTTATATTCTGATAAATAAAATTAATGTTATAATCATTTTATATGACATAAATAATTTCTTAGAATAAATTGATCAGTTTCTTACTTAAAACTTCTTATTTGTTATACCTTATACTCCTTTCTTATCTCCCTTCCTTCACATAATACAAAAAGTATTTAGTTTCAACATTATTATACGCGGGCATCGAGAAGCGGGATGCACGCGCGCATGTGGAGTCGGTAAGGTAGGTATTGAAGTTTGATGGTAAGAAATCGAAAGGTAATGGAGTAATTAGCGGTGTTGGTAAAGTAGAAAGTTATATGGTCTAAAGTCTGGATGATGTCATCAAACGCGGGCATCATGATGCGGACTATATATATATATATATATATGTATATATATATATATATATCTATACATATATATATATATATATATATATATATATATATATATATATATATATATATATATATATATATATATATATATATATATATCTATACATAGCCGTGAGACAAGATTTAACCGCCCCCCCTCAGCCCCCTCAAATGTCTGTCGGTACAGCCCCCTCAAATTACGTTGTGATTCCTCTTATAAATAGCCATTTCAAAATTAACGTAACTAAGGCCCCCCTCAGCCCCCTCAATTCTTATAGCCCCCTTTTTTCTTTATAGCCCCCTCCCCCTCATTATGCCCTTCCCCTCACTATGATATTATGTTTTAGTAATTAGTAATAAAACAATATTTTTATTATTAATAATATTCTATTATTATAATAACAATTATAATTAATTGAATATTATTATAATTAGTAATATTTTATTATTATGATTGTAACTGTGACTAATTAATAATATAAAGTTTTTTCACTGCATTTTATTTATGTTCTAATATTGAATTTCAATATTGAAAAAAAAAAATTATTATTATTAATATTCCATTAATATAATTGCAAACATAACTTTGATTGCAATTGATAATACGAAGCTTCCTCTCTGCATTTCCTTTATTCAGATAAATATATAATATTTTTATTTCTATATATTGTATTTTTATTTTTATTATTGAAAAAATTTACTAATTACAAAAGTAAATTATAAATTAAAAAATGAATTTAGCTTAATATCCATAGGTACTTTACTAACACTTGTATTTAAATAAAACATGTTTTTTTTTAAAACTAGAAATAAGATATTTACATATTTATCTTTTTAAAAGATTTCTGGACTTGAGAACAACATAAAAATATATGGCTGCATTAAAAGCTTTAAAAGCTTACAAATTCATTTCTTATTGTCGCTGAAACATACAGATCTATTATTTGTTGTCGCTAAAAAAGCTTATAAAAATAATTTAGGTACAGTATGAAATTTGAGAAAGATGGATGCTTACTGTTGTAATTAAACATAAAATTCAATACATGTCATCATTTATACGATTTACCTCAAAGAAAAGAAATATGTAAGGGTGCAGTCAGATGAGTAGAAAAGAAACTGCCGAATAGAGGATGCGTAATAGAAACAACTAATCAGCGCTATTCAACAAGTTTCATGCGAAGAATAGAATTCTATTCTCTATCCCACTGTAGAATGGAAAAGCGAGTCGTGACACGAAGTAAATAAACAAAAATAATTAAATTATAAATACAAATCTACTTCATTCATTTAATAAAAAATTGTAGAAAATCGCTCTGTTTGAGCTACAATTTTAAAGAGGTTATGTTTATGTTTACGCGACCTAATACGCAAGCATCTTTTCTCCATTCCACGGATTTTTCTCCCCCTATGGTCACATGGAGAGATTAAACAGTAGAATAGGAGGTAGAATAGAAAAATGAATATACACTCCCCTCCACATGCTTTTGCGCACCCAGAGAAAAAATTGTAAGAACTAAAACATTTTATTACTCAGCAGCTAGAAGTCGTAACTCAAAAAATCCAACGGCGTTCGAAAGAGCAGGTGAAAAGCTTTCGAAAATACTATTGTGAACTTTAAAAAACTTAAATTTAAGTCGTTTGGAAAAGTTAAAAAACAACTAAAAAAAAGCAAAAAAATTGGTCTTTTTTTAATTTGCTGCAGATTTAGATCCAATAATCGTAGCTTAAAAAAACAAACTGGGTTTAAAAGGGTATTTATTAAGCTGTAAAATGAGGGGTCAAGCATTTGTTTTCGTCATTTTTTACCAGAGCTACAGGATTTTTTGTTTTGTAAAAAACACGTTTTTTTTCAAATGCCAATATTTTAAAAAGTAAGCGAGATAGAAAAAAACTTTAGAGAAAAAAAGTTACATTTTTACGTATAGAAAACAAACTTGCAGTTTAAAATAGTATTCAAATGAAAAAAATTTTTTCGACTTTTAAATCTACTAAAAAATTATAAAAAATTTATAAAAAAAAAAGTCGAAAAATTTTTTTTCATTTGAATTCTATTTTAAACTGCAAGTTTGTTTTCTATACGTAAAAATATAACTTTTTTTCTCTAAAATTTTTTTCTATCTCGCTTACTTTTCAAAATATTGGCATTTGAAAAAAAACGTGTTTTTTAACAAAAAATCCTGTAGCTCTGGTAAAAAATGACAAAATTAAATGCTTGACCCCTCATTTTAAAGCTGAATAAATACCCTTTTAAACCCAGTTTGTTTTTTTAAGCTACGATTATTGGATCTAAATCTGTAGCAAATTAAAAAAAGACCAATTCTTTTGCTTTTTTTTAGTTGTTTTTTAACTTTTCCAAACGACTTAAATTTAAGTTTTTTAAAGTTCACAATAGTATTTTCGAAAGCTTTTCACCTGCTCTTTCAAACGCCGTTGGATTTTTTGAGTTGCGACTTTTAGCTGCTGAGTAATAAAATGTTTTAGCTCTTACAATTTTTTCTCTGGGTGCGCAAAAGCATGTGGAGGGGAGTGTATAGCTAAATGTTTGTTTTAATCAATTCATTTTGTTGTTTTTTCAAGTTTTTCAAAAGAATTGTAAAAAACATGTACTTTTTCAAATATATGATTTCCTTAGATCTTAAATCAGTCTTTGATACAGTTGGTAAGAATATTTACATTGAATCACATTGTAGAAAACATATACTTTCTTTAAATATACAATTTCCTTTTTGAATATGATCTCATTAAGAGCTCACATTGGACAGGTGCGCGAGCTCTTATGCGATGGTCCCTCTTATGATCTGTTTGGAGTTGCTGAAACCTGGCTGGGACCGACTGTCTCGGATGACGTTATTCGGATTAAGGATTATAAGTTGTTCAGGCAGGACAGAAACCTTCATGGATAAGGGGTTGCCCTCTACGATAAAAATAATTTAAAATGTGAAGTACTAGCTATTTCTAGTACCACAACCATAACTAGCAGCGGTAAACCTGAAGTGCCAGAATATATTTGTTGTTCGATTAAGGATGGCGACTGAACCTATGCTGGTTTCTGTCATTTGTCGCCCTCCTGCCATTTCATTTAAAAAAAATTCTGATTTGTTTAATTCTTTGAGAGATTTATCTCATGATTTTTCACATAAAATTTTAATGGGGGATCTGAATGCCGATCTTCTGCGAGAAAGCAGTTATGCGAGGTTTCTTAGTAAACTAACAGTGGAGCTTTCGCTTCAGTTGGTCCAGCATGGTGCCACCAATATAACTCCAACTCTCACATGGATTAACCTGATTCTTGTGGATGACAATGACAATGTACTTGACGCACGTAACTTACCTGCGAATTTCCATAGTCGGCACAACTTAATTGATGTTTCTATTGCTTATAATATGTGCAGTATGGATCACAAGTCGATTAGATACAGAAACTATAAAAGCATTTGTCAAAATGAATTACTAGAGAAACTAGCCGGCTATGATTGGCCACCATTAATAACTGGCACTGTCGACCCAGAGTCTGTACTTGGCTGCATTTGTGACAATTTTACTTTTGTCATAGAGAGTTTAGCACCAGTGAAAATACTCAAGCATACGAAGAATAGCCCACCATGGTTAAATAAAGAATCGTCGCAGATGCGGCGCAAGCGAGATGCTACTTACAGAAGATATAAACCGACGAACGAAACGCAATACCTGACTGAGTTTCTGCATTTACGTAAAACGGTTGACGAACAGACTGAACTTGCAAAGACCACATACTATCATAATAGGCTGTTCGAAGCACTTGCAAATGGTAATGCCTGGAAGGAGCTGAGAGACCTGGGACTCTTAACCGGACCACAAGGGACTTGAATGGATTCACTCCTGATGAGCTTAACGCGCACTTTGCTGGTGTGTCGGTCTCGCCGCATGATGATGATGAGTTTCGCGAGAGAGTTCTTACTGAATGTAGTGAAGATAGTTTTGCTCTTAAACCAATTAATATCAATGATGTTGTTCTTGCGATTTCCCATTTTTCGTCGCAGGCTCGTGGCCAGGATGGCATTTCTCAAAGCGTAATACTTAAAGCTCTACCATTTATTGGTGAACATCTTGTGACTCTGTTCAACTCTCCTTTTGCACGGGGGGTCTTCCCTGGCCTTTCGAAGCAGGCACGTATTGTGCCATTAAAAAGTGTTCTGCACCTAAGTTGCCTAAAGATTTTAGGCCAGTTGCGATTTTGTGTTTTTTTTTTCGAAGGTACTGGAGAAGATCGCTCACGACCAATTGCAGGAATATATCACTACAAATAAGATACTTGATCCCATGCAGACTGGTTACAGAAAAAATCACTCTACGCAGACAGCTTTGCTTCAATTAACAGACTATATAAGGTCAGGTCTTGACAAAAAACTCGTCACGTTACTTTTACTTTTTGACTTTAGTAAAGCATTCGACACGATCTCTCCCTCTAAATTACTTGCAAGGCTTAGATCGATGGGGTTTTCCAGGTCCGCTTTCGTGTGGAATAACTCTTATAATTCAGGAAGGAAACAAATGGTTTCAACACACTTACAAGAAGAATCAGGTTGGCTAACAACCAACTTAGGAGTTCCACAGGGGTCGGTACTGAGGCCTTTGTTGTTTTGCCTTTACATTAATAACGTACGTAACGCTCTTGGCTCTGGTTGTGTTGAGCATCTACTATATGCAGATGACCTGCAGATTAATACGCACGTTCCTCGTGAGAATGTGGATGCAGGTATTCTAATCTTATAGAGGGCAGCCCATGCGGTGTCGGAGTGGGCGGCTGGTGCCTCACTCACTTCAAATGCTAGCAAGACTAAGGCAACGTCTTTCGCAGTAATCGTTTTATCAATTCATTTTATGCTGGGGCGCCACGGACGATTGACTTTAAGGGAGGCGTCAGCATTCCTTTCTCTGACATTGTAACGAGCCTTGGTGTTGTGCTTGACTCTAAGCTTTCTTGGGAGCCTCACATTAATATGGTTACAAAATAATTCAATAGTGTTGTATGCTTTGCGGTTTTTTAGTTTAATTCAATAGTGTTGTACGCTTTGCGGTTTTTTAGTCGGTACCAAAGAGGCTCTGCGTAAACGACTTGCAACCGCCCTGCTGTTTCCGCATCTTGATTACTGCACGGTGGTTCTGCTCGATGCTTCTCAGGGCTTGAAGAGAAGAATAAAAAGACTGCAGAATTCTATGTGAGATATATATTAGGTATAAGAATGGGAGCTCATATTTCTCCTTATAGAGCCGCATTGGGTTGGCTGCGTACTAATTCGAGGAGACAGTATTTTTTGGCTGTATTTATGTACAAGATCGTGCGCATGAATACTCCGGAGCATCTTATGGGTCTCTTCACTAGATGTGTACCCAGAGTGGCTACTAAGGGAGGAATCAGGGATCTAATGGTGCCCTTTATGCGTACTGAGGTTGGCAGGAATTTCTTCCAAGTTCAAGGTGCGCATTTTAGGAAATCCCTGCCTGCTGAGATTAAACATCTTCCATCTCTCAGCAGGTTTAAAGCAGCGATGACAGGGTACTTGCTCGACCAAGATTAATATTTTTTACTATTAATTTATGTTAATTTATTTAATTTATTTTTGTAACGTCCTGTATATAGGCTTAAGGTGTGAGTGTATTTATTGTATGAGTATTGGCTGAATGGTTGGTAAGTGAAAGTTTTTATTTGATTTTATTTTTAACTCATGATGCATTTATGCATTTTATGCTATTGCGTACGCTTGTTATTTTATTTTATTATGTATTAAATTTAATTCTTTTAAATTTTGATATTGTGACTAATAAATATTGTATGACTGATTTTTATTTATATGATTATTTTTATTTTTATTGCGTGTATTGTATGATTACTCTGTGATATCACTTTTATTTATTTTTGTTTATGACTTACTTATTTAGTATTATTAGATTTAGTGACTGACTGTGATATTAATTGTGCAATATTTACATTTATATATATATTTATATTTTTTTATAAAATTATGTGCAATATTTATTGTTTTTATATTTACAAATTGTATTACACGTTTTTGTACTCTTTCACAAAATGAAATAATATCTATTTATCCAAATCTATCTATTTCAGACAATGAAAAAAAAATACCGTTTTCGTCAACGGAATTTTTAAAGATTAAAATTATAATAGGAGATCAATCAACGTATGTATTAAAAACTTTATTAACAAAATCAAAAATATAATATATGTTATAAATATTTTTGATTACATATAATAAATCTCTGGTTGCATATATTGAAGAAATTTCCAAAGAACAAACTTTTGTTAACAAACAAAAACAAACTGATTTCAGGATTTTGAAATTCATAATAAATTATTCTGAAGGATTCAGAATTCAGTGCAATATTTATGATAAAAATATTAAAAAACTCAAGAAAAATCTAAAATTAAACGAAGTAAATTTTTATAATATACAATATTATCAATTACAACATAATATTAAAAATTTTTTAATATTTCAGAAAATATTATTAGAGAATGTTAATGTATTAAAAGCAAAAGGATACAATAAAGGAAATAATATATATGACTTAATATTAAAATATTATTCGAATATTATTTATTTAGGCGCATACAATACATTGAAAAATAACAAACCAATTAAAATAAATTTCGAAGGAATAAAATTAAGACCTGGATTAATAAGTAATTAAATATTATTAAAAAAAAATATAATACTATAAATTATTTTTTATTTTTTACAAATACAAGGATATTTAAAAAATTCTTCTGCACAAAAACATAAAAAAAATGAATCAGAATACATCGGAACAATAGCGGATGGACAATATAAATAAGACATTTTATTAAATAAATTAGAAAATGAATATGTGAATTGGGTAAGAGAAACAAAACTAGAAATTATTGGAAAAATAGAATAAAATAGTAAAAACAATCATAATAATATATTATATGCATATACACTTATGAAAATATTCATGTATATATATATATATATATATATATATATATATATATATATATATATATATATATATATATATATATATATATATATATATATATATAGACGGTCTAGGTGGAAGTGGTAAAAGCTACTTATTAAATACAATTATAACTTATCTAAAAATTCATGGAATCAACTATTTAGTTGTATTATGGGCAGGTACAGTCGCTAATTTATTCCAAGACGACGTGACAGTACATACAGCATTTAAATTACTGTTGAAGATATCTGAAGACACAATATGTAATATTAGTGCAAACAGTGAAATAGGTAAAAAATGAATAATGTATCAATTGTTATCTGGAATGAAATCACAACGACATCAAAATACGCTCTTAAGAGTCGGCCGTATCACTCTGTCCTTGTCTAATCTAAATTTTCGTTATAATAAATAAATTAAATATTTTTATACAATTAAAGGGATGAGCGCAATAGCGCAAAAGACGAACCAACGATTCTATTTCATGAAAAAATATCAAATTTTCATTATCTTTCAAGTAAAGTACAAAACGGAAAATATGAGGTTGTGTTTGACTGTGTTTTCCGTTTCGTACTTTACTTGAAAGATAATGAAAATTTGATATTTTTTCATGAAATAGAATCGTTGGTTCGTCTTTTGCGCTATTGCGCTCATCCCTTTAATTGTATAAAAATATTTAATTTATTTATTATAACGAAAATTTAGATTAGGCAAGGACAGAGCGATACGGCCGACTCTTAAAGCCGTCGATCGCGTATTTAAAGATGTATGTGATAATAATTACTTGTTTGGAGGGAAAACATTTATCATATCAGGTGAAATTTAGACAAACATTAACAATAGTAAAACATGGAAATAGAACACAGATAGTAGAAAATTGTGTGAAAAAAGCTATTTATGGGAACATTTTCAATGTTTGTCTTTGAAAGAAAATAAACGTTTATCGGAATCAGATGATAAATTTAAAAATTGGTTACTCAGTATAGGAAATGTTAATTTTCATTCAAAATATAAAAAAGGGAAATGAAGTTATATAAATTCCAAAAGAAATATTGTCAAAAGGCAATCTAATTGGTGAAATTTACGGGTATAATATAAATATTAAAAATTGTGACTATTACGAAAATATTATCTTAGCACCGAAAAACGTAGATATAACAGAAATGAATGAGAAAATTTTATCAAAAATAAATGAACCAGTAATAGAGTACTTGAGCATATATTCTGCAAAAGATGTAAATGACAAAAGTTTAGATGCAATTTTGCTAACAGAATTTTTAAATTCTTTAACGCCCAGTGGTTTACCTCCACATAGATTACAGTTAAAAAAAGGAGATATAGTAATGCTTTTAAGAAATGTAAGTTTGAACGAAGGACTTTGTAACGCAACCCGATTAACGAAAATAAAACAATTCACTATTATTGCACGAATATTAACAGGAAGTAAAAAAGGAAGCACTATATTCTGACCACGTATGACCTTATCAGCAAATGGACTGCCATTCTAGATGACCAGAAAACGATTTCCTGTAAAACTTGCTCATGCAATGATTACACCGGCACACAAAAAAAAGTGGTCTGACATCGGAACGAGACCACCATACCTGAATGTTTTCGGGTCGCTGAATTCGATTCCGGGGTCGGTTTGACCCCATCACGTCAGAGTCAAGGTCAGTTCAAGGTCAAATCGAGAAAACGCAGTTTATGCCGAGAAAAATGCCATACCTTTATGTTTTTCGGGTCGCTAAATTCGAATCCGAGGTCGATTTGACTTCATCACGTAAGGGTCAAGGTCAGTTCAAGGTCAAATCATAAAGAAACGGTTTATACCGAGAAAAATGCCATACCTTTATGTTTTTCGGGTCGCTGAATCTGAATCCGAGATCGGTTTGACCTCATCGCCCACAGTTTGGCCACAATTTATATAAAATATTAAAAATAGTGGAACAGTTTTTCTGTCATCATTAGGTCACATTTGCTTGTATTTTGACGTGGTATTTTGGTTACTTTTTATCTTTCTTGTAGTTTTATTAGACTCAAGTCTCTTCTAATCGAAGCGCTGGATATTGCAGTTGAGAAAACTGCTTGACGGCAGGCCGGAGTAGAAAATGATACCGACCAAGTAACAATTGAGTTGTTTGTTATTTACTCAAGTATTAATTGGTGTATCTTCAGATTAAAGGTTGAGCGCAATAGATATTATTATTATGAACATCTATGCACAAGAAAAAAATCTATTGTTTTGTTTTTGAGAAAAGTAAGTAACGCCGAAGTAAAAGTTTATGTTTATAATATTTTCGCGTTACTTACTTTTCTCAAAAACCATTATAGCCAACAGTAGTCTGCCATCATATTTACGTCCCATTTTCCTTGCCAACGCTGTTCGACTTCTTTCAGATCTTAATGGAAACGCTCACCTTGCTCTCCGCTGTAATCGCCTAGATTCTCTGGAAAATAGCTAACATGAGAATCTAGGAAATGGAGTTTAAGATTCATCAAACATCCCAAAAGCTGAAAGTTACTTACCATATTTGCTACGATGGCTTCAAAGTCAGCACTTTTCTTATTTCCCAAAAAGTTTCAAGCAACATTTCGAAAACTAAGCCATGCAGCTTTTTCTAAATCGTTCATTGTATTTATGAAATGTTAATCGTAAAATAGTTTTCTGATCTGAGGTCCATTGAATATCCCTTCTTTTAACTTACTAGGAGAGGGTCTGACCTCCGGATCACAGATTTTGCTCAAACTTTGGGATAAGTTTTTAGGTGTCAAAATATGGAAAAAAACTAAATATTAGACCCTAATGCTCAATATTTCCCTAGTTACAGGTAGTTAGAGAAAATCACTGGAAAAGTTACTAGATTTTCAAACGCTTATAGTTCTTCAGCATTAATAGCTAGAAGCTTGAACCTTTTTTTAAATGAAAGATGAGCTCAAATCCTTTCGAAATATCACCTACAGTATATCAAAATATTATTTTTTTTCCATAGTTACAGCGTTATTGAAATTTGACCTAAATTTCCCTTTAAAAACATTAATCAATAATAAATGCTGAAATGTAGTATAATTTTTAAAATGATGTAACTCTGGAAAAAAATAATATTTTGATATGCTGTAGGTAATATTTTGAAAGGATTTGAGCTCAGCTTTCATTTAAAAAAAGGTTCAAGCTTGAAGAACTATAAGCGTTCGAAAATCTAGTAACTTTTCTAGTGATTTTCTCTAACTACCTGTAACTAGGGAAATATTGAGCATTAGGGTCTAATATTTTATTTTTTTCCATATTTTGACACCTTAAAACTTATCCCAGAGTTTGAGCAAAATCCGTGATCCAGAGGTCAGACCCTCTCCTAGTTAGCTTCAGTCAATTGAGGAAATTGATTTGTCAGATATTGAAAACATTGTCCTTCCTTATCCAAAGCCTTCACAAATCGTTCCATTAACCCGAGTTTTATATGGAGAGGCGGAAGTAATACTTTTGATGGATCAACTAAAGGCTGTTTCAGTATTTTGTGATTTCCTGGTTCGAGACCTGCTCTTGCTTGCCAAACCTTTTTTTCGTAATGATTGACGCGATTTCTACTATCCCACAAATACAAGGAACGCGTATACTTTGTTGTAACCCTGATTGTTGACCTAGGAGGTTCGTTATAATTTTCAAATCACCACAAATTTGCTACCTATGCTCATTATAACGAATTTTCCCTAATACATATTGGAGATTTTCGTAATTTTCTTTTAATCGCGTCGAGTGTGCTATTAGCAGATTTGCGTAATCATTTCCATTGTGAAGCAGTACTGCCTTGAGACTCCGTTTTCAAGAGTCTATAAACAATCTCCATTCTTCAGGAACATAACAGTCTTGCTTCATTTCATTCATCAAACCGCTACATCCGTACAATATACCAAACTGCTCTCTTCATCTTTGTTAAACTATTTACGAAATGTCTCCTCTCGATTCCTGTAGAAAGTTGACTTCGTTTTCTGTTCTAGCATTCCACGGCTTTTCAGCTCCGCAGACATATACCCAGAAACATCTTTGGGTAGACACATGTTTCTGATAAAATCGTTCAAACTGTCCTGATTAAATAGTTTTACTGGTTTATTTTTTGTCCCTTTTGAAATATATTCCTCATCTTCATCTCCTTGTTCCCAGCTGTCTTCAGGTTCTTCTTCACGAACTACAATTTCTTCTGTATCTGTTGCTTTAATACTCGTTGAAACTTTATTCATTGAAGTGCTGGTATCCATATTTTCAATATTGGACTCCCAAATATTCGCTGGTACAACCGAAGACACTATTGAGTAACATATTTTTGATTTTGTCTTCGCATTGAATCCCTCTACCGCTGTATTGCAAAAGTAGCAGTCTTCTTGTGATTCAGGAATAGACCATATTACTGGTGAGCTGTACTTTAAAACTTTATTGTTTTTCTTTTCATTCCATCGTCTCAGCATGTTGTAATAAGAGCAGCAGATACTATCTGGAGCAAACGTATCATCTTGACTGGAAAGTACACTCTTATAACATAACGATATATACTCGTACATTTATTAGTCATTTTACTGCGCAATTTGCTTACTTTATATCTCCCGCAAACAAAGCAGAACGTATTTATATCGCGACAACAGTCATGGTTGGTTGAGCCATGAGTTTTTCTTGTAGCCTCATACTCCTTATCAGCCAAGTCGCCAACCAATTAGAAGCTGCTGTTGCTTGATGACGACGTCTGCGGGCCCGCTTTCTCACCCAGACCAGCCACCGATACTGAGGTTCCGATCCCCTGCATCGCAATAGGTAATCCACCCGTGCCTGCCATGACGGCATGAAAGCCGTGATCCAGGGACTCAGCCGGATAGCGTTGCCATTCCGTTGCCCGCCGTTACCGTGTGGAGGTGCCCTGGATGCAGACACAGGGGGACATTCAAGCGAACGAGAACATCAAAACAAAAAAGAACGTTACACTGAGAAAATAACATGGTTAATTTAACCACGCATCTGTTCATACAACTAACTTATGTTTGTTTCAATTCATCTACCCAGCTATCAATTCGACAGGATGGTGTCTGTTAAAATGCAGTAACAGAAGTGCTAATAAAAAAGTGCTAATAAGCTTAGTGCTAGTGCTAAGTACTAAGTGCTGATTTGTGAAAGTTCTGGCTAAGGAAGGACAATGTTTTCAATACCTGACAAATCAATTTCCTCAATTGACTGAAGCTAAGTTGAAAGGAGGGATATTCAATGGACCTCAGATCAGAAAACAATTTTACGATAAACATTTCATAAATACAATGAACGACTTAGAAAAAGCTGCATGGCTTAGTTTTCGAAATGTTGCTTGAAACTTTATGGGAAATGAGAAAAGTGCTGACTTTAAAGCCATCGTAGCAAATATGTTAAGTAACTTTCAGCGTTTGGGATGTTTGATGAATCTTAAACTCCATTTCCTAGATTCTCATGTTAGCTATTTTCCAGAGAATCTAGGCGATTACAGCGGAGAGCAAGGTGAGCGTTTCCATCAAGATCTGAAAGAAGTCGAACAGCGTTGGCAAGGAAAATGGGACGTAAATATGATGGCAGACTACTGTTGGCAGACCAGTACATAAGACATTCTGTCTAATATAAATTCATAGTAATGTTAAAGGTGTTTCTCCGCCTATTATGACCGTCGCATTAAGTTAGTATTAAAGGTGCTTCCCACCTATTGCCACCGCCGGAATTATGCATCTGCCGCGCATTAGAGAATCGTAGGCCTTCAGCCATATTCCGTGTCACCGCATTAAGGGTGTCGTCCACCCACCGTTATTAGAATAGTTTATTAATATTATAACTATTATTATTTTTGTTTGTTCATTTAAACCGTCCAGGCCGTTAACCGCCGTTAGTCTAATCTGACTTATTATTAAAGATAAAGTTTATTTCTATTACTTTTGATTTCATTTATTTTCGTCGCCAACAAGAGGCGCATAAAAGCCGTCAAGTGGCTTATATTGAATTCAATCTTTATTTCTTTGTATCTCGCGTACACATATTAGGTTAGTCATTTTGGTTTATATAATTTAGGTTAGTTTATTACTTTTCATTGTTATTGTTATAGGTCGTTGTAAGATATGAGTTTAGAGTACAATAAAGCTCTGGTACTCCCTAGCATAAACAAACGTGTCAACCCGTTTACTATCCTTCATCTTTCCACCGTCCGTCCTAACCAACCTCCTGCCTCGAACCGTGGTTACTCACTGAAGCGTCTGGCAACAGGAGGTAAAGACGTAATATTTCCTACCCGCGGAAAATAAAAACGTTACAGTAGTTACAAATTCGCGGCTACTATTTTGAGCGCTGTGTGGTTGAAAAAATGTAGCTACTATCGTAAGCTTTGTGTAATTAAGAATTCACGGTTGCTATTTTAGCGCTGAAACCAAGAGACGAAACGGAAGAACGGAGATAAATTGACGGAGAGGAAGAAACGGAAAGACGGAGACAGAGGGACGGAGACGGAGACGAAGAGGCAGAGAAAGAGAGACAGTGATGGAGAGACGGAGACGGATACAGAGAAATGGTAACAGAGAGACGGAAACGAAGACGGAAAGACTGAGACAGACAGTCGGAGATGGAGACGGAGACAGAGAGACTAAGACAGACGGACGGAGACGGAGAGACGAAAACGGAGAAACGGAGACAGATTGATGGAGACGGAAAGAAGGAGACAGATAGACGGAGACGGAGGAACGGAGATAGAGGAATGGAGACGAAGAGACAGAAAGACGGAGACGGAGAGACAGAGACGGAGAGACGGGGAAAAAGAGACGGAGACGGAGAGACGTATATTGTGTATGTGTATATGAGTAAGTGTATGTGTATAGATCTGTGTATATGTGTGTATGTGTATGTGTGTACGTGTATGTATGTGTATGTGTGTACGTGTATGTATGTGTATGTGTGTACGTGTATGTATGTGTATGTGTGTACGTGTATGTTAAAGATGCGTGTGTGTATGTATGTATGTAACAATAATGCAAAAGATATTCACGTAAGAAAAAAAAAGGTTTGATTCTTCACTTCAATATAATAGTTGTAAAATCATCCTCTATTGTCAGGATGAAACAAGTTTTTGAAAAAGCTGTTGAGATTTAGTTCTTTTAGCTTATATTTACTTTTAATCATTAAAAAAAAAAATTATATTTTTTTTTTTGTTTTTTTGTATTTCTTGATGAAATCGCTTAAAAATCTGCATGGAAATGAATTGTTATTGCCTAAATAAATTACAGTTCTGAAAATTGATTTTCTTAACGTATTTTTAATTTTAGAGCATGAAATTTTCGTTAAGATTAATTTGGATTCAATACATAACTAAATTACATCATTTTTTTAATAGAAAATAACTATTGTAAAAGATGATAATTTCAATAATGATGATTATGATGATGACTAAAATAATAAAGGTGATAATGATAGTAATTATGATAATAATTATGATGATAGTGTTTATTTTTATTATAATAGTGATATTGATGATTATGATAATTATGATGATTATTATGATTATGATGAATATTATGATTATAATGACTATTATTACTATGATAATCATGATTGTGATTACTATAATGATTTTAACTATAATAACTATAATGACTATGTTTATTTCGACTTTTGAAAACTGTTGTTCTTAGCACAGTTTTAATTTTATAAAAATATAAATAATTAAAGAAAATATTTGTATTCATTTTCTTAATTATATTAAGAAAAGTATTTGATGGATTTACATCCAATTTTCAATAACATTTTTTTATTCGTCGTTCTTGTCGTCATCGTCCTTTTTATAACTAGATTATATCATTCTTTCAATAGAACAAATATATTGCAGAAAGTGATGATGATGGTGATTTTGATAATGATGATTATGATGATGACTACGATAATGAAGGTGATAATGACAATAATTATGATTCTATATTAAAGATTATGATAATTTTGATTATGATGATTATGATAATTATACAAAGAAATATACTGTTGTCCTAATGTTGACCTTCGTTTAAATAATTTCCTACAATAGTTAGGGAACTCTTATCTTATCCCGGATCTCTACCTTTATAACACAGGTCTAGTCTATACGCAAAGAACCTTGCCTATCAGTCGGCGATTTGGATTAAAATCATTCAAACTGGAACGGCGATTACACAGACAATAACGAAAGAACTTACCAATAAGGATATCTTATCAATAAAGATAATCTTTATTATATTAATAAAGATTATCTGCACTTTCCCTGATCAAGATGACTATTCAAAGTAATAGTATATACTCATACCAGAGTAGCCAGAATGAAAAAGATCTATATAAATCTTATTATCTCCTCAAGATGTATTGCTGACCGAATTTTTTGTC
Organism: Anastatus disparis; assembly: GCA_017163975.1. Classification (NCBI taxonomy): domain Eukaryota; kingdom Metazoa; phylum Arthropoda; class Insecta; order Hymenoptera; family Eupelmidae; genus Anastatus; species Anastatus disparis. The sequence continues at coordinate 1,329,754 of JAFFSR010000391.1, forward strand.
AGTTTGATGACGACAGTTTCGGGTCCGATCACTACCCTTTTATCATTCATATTAATTTTGAAAAATCAACATACCACAGATCAACTTCAAAAACCTTATCAGAAAACAAATAATTTGTAGAAACCGGAAAAGCCTTGAATAATTCATTAAACAAGTTTTTTGAAACAGAATATCGTCAGTCGCTAGGAAGAACGTCTCATTTCTTTTTTTTTTCAAAGAAAGGGGCCATTTCATTTTGGTCTGAAAAGAAATTTCGTTTCATTTTAATTTAAAGAAAAGTGTTATGTCAAAAAATATTTTTCCATTACAGAAGAACTTTATTATCTGCACTTTACCTGAACAAGATGAATATTCACACTATTAGTACATACTCGCATATAGATGTAGCTTGAAAGAAAAAGATCTATATAGATCTTATTATCTCCTCAACATGTATTGCTGATCGTACTTTTTGTCAATTTTATGACATCAATTTCGAGTCAGATCACTACCCTTTTATCACCCATATTAATTTTGAAAAATCCACATACCATAGATCAACTTTTGAAACCTTATCTGAAAACAAATAATTTGTAGAAACCACAAACGCCTTGAATAATTAATTGAAAAATTTTTTTGAAACAGAATATCGTCAGTCGCTAGGAAGAAGGTCTCATTTCTTTTTTTTTCAAAGAAAGGTGCTATTTTGTTTTGGTCTGAAGAGAGGTGTTATTTGATCTTAATATAAAGGAAAGTGTTATGTCAAAAAAATTTTTTCCATTACGGAAGAATGTTATTATCTGCACTTTACCTGAACAAGATGAATATTCACACTATTAGTACATACTCACATATAGATGTAGCTTATAAGAAAAAGATCTATATAGATCTTATTATCTCCTCAACATGTATTGTGACAACCTTGGGGATCAGGAGGTTGCACTAATTTATAAAAAAATATAAGCTGTAATTTATTAAGTGACAAGAAAAGAGAGAAACTTTATTTAAGAAATTTGTACAGTAATAGTACGCTCGCTCAAAATGGACGCCAGCCGCGTATAGCGTACGCGACGCCGCTTGCACTAATCAAATAACTATCAGCATGACGAAAAGCAGATATTAACAAAAAAAAAGAAGCTAAAAGGGACACGAGCAATCAACACACAGAAAAGAAAGAATTAGAAAAGCACGAAGGGAATATATACAATACAACGCGCACGCGATCGCCCGGCAGACACGTCGTAATAGACAGAAAGAAATTATATTATTTCTATTTAGTAATCGTGCACTCGCAACAATTTTAAACACAATAAAATAACTTTGAGAATAGTGAATTTATCTATTCTCGCTCACTCAAGCTTACGATATTCGCACACACAAAATTAATACTACGCGATATCGCAAGTCGCTCGCTCTTTACCGGACGCCGGCGACAGAAGGAATAATAATGGTATTCCTTCGTCTCTATGCTCAGCTTCATCTCTCGTGCTGTACGCTGCGCACGCCGCAAGAGAGAGACAAACGATCCGAAACGGACCCAAGCTCAGCTACTCGAGTCAAGCTGCTCGCTAGCTATATGAATGCACAGTATACGTGCTATAGAGATTCGCACGTGTGTGCCAACGATTTTGGGTTATGCTCTTAAATATTTGACTCGCGTGGTCTGCTTTCCGTCTTGCCCGTAGCTATAGGCTCCCTTCTCTCGGCTATATACGCCACAAATATACATATAAGTAATATGGCCAATCTGCCATGTTACAGTATTGCTGACCGTACTTTTTGTCAATTTTATGACGACAATTTCGAGTCGAATCACTACCCTTTTATCATCCATATTAATTTTGAAAAATCCACATACCATGGATCAACTTCTAAAATCCTCTCTAAAAAAAATAATTTGTAGAAACCGCAAACGCCTTGAATAATTCATTAAACAATTTTTTTGAAACAGAATATCGTCAGTCTCTAGGAAGAAGGTATCATTTCATTTATTTTAATGAAAGGAGCCATTGCATTTTAGTCTGAAAAGAGGTCTCGTTTCATTTTAATTTACAGAAAAGTGTTATGTCAAAAAAATATTTTTCCATTTAATTATGCTTTGTTGGACAATAATTTTGATAAACTAAAAAAAATACGTAAAGCAAATTTTCAAATATGAGAAGATACTGGTCTGCTACAAGATTACCTAAATTACGTCAACTCTGACAAAATACTTCGTAAAACTTTCAAGAACAAGAAACTTAAGTTTAATAGAAAATTTACTGAAACGATGGACTTTAAAACAAACAGCAAATATGTTTAGGACGAAATTAAAATTAAAAAAAAAAATAGGTCCAAGTTCTAATTCATGATTTATAAAAGTTCGATCCTGCAACGACAATCTTAAAAATCTTACGCTATATATCGAAATTTGATTACTTAAGAGTAAAGACGCACTGGCTGCCTAGCTAGATTTATTAAAATTCCAATTTATTTTTTTTTTTTTTTAAATTTCAATCATTTCGTTAAAATCTATATTTTTCAAATTTTTTATTTAATTTTATTTTAGATAATAAATATTTCATTCTATTATTTTGTTAAAATTTTAATCATCTTATTAAAATAAACTTATTTTTCTTGTTCCTCATTCCGAAAGCACGTACTTTGTGGCTGCAATTCTCTCAAAGAAGAGCTGCTTTTATGGCTTGCCCAGACAACGCACAGTTGTCCTGTGATTGGCTGCAAGAATTTTGTAGCTTGTTCAACTTAGGCGAAGTATACTATATACTCTATGTATTATATATCGACGGTCGCGAGGAAGAAGGTGTCAATTCATTTGTGGTTGTAGAGGGGTGTCATTTCAATTTTGGTTGAAGAAAGGCGTCATTTCATTTTGATTTTATAACTAAATGTTTATGTATGCGTATATGTATTGATGTATAAGTGTAATGTGTTATTATATAATATATATATATACCATCCCCTCACAGCATTTCACATTTTCCAAAAATCTTCCAGGAACATTTCATGAAAAATGAGAGATTACCCAAACCTTCCATTTTCATATTCTTGAAATCTCTCAACAGTATTTCATGGATTATTCCAATGTAGGAAGAATCAAGGACATACGAATATTACAGGAATATTTCACGGAAGATTCCTGAAATATTCCAAATCTTCCGTGCCAACATTCTGCGAATTTGTCATAAATATTCCACAAAATATTTGACGATAGATTTCTAAAATCTTCCAGAAATATTTAATGGAATATTTTATGAAAAATTCTTTAAATCTTTCGTGCATATTCCATGAAAGATTCTTTAGATCTTTCGTTTATATTCCATGAAAGGTTCATAAAATGTTTCAAATCTACCGTTCCCATATTCCGGAAATTTTCAATGAATGTTCCAACGGAATATTTCATGAAATATTCCTGCAAGATTCCTGAAATATTTCAATAAAAGATCTAAGATGTCCTAGATCTTCCAATGAAATATTCTTAAAATCTTCCAGCAATATTCCATGGTATATTCTAATGTAGGAAGAATCAAGGACACGAAAATTACAGGAATATTCCATGGAAGATTCCTAGAATATTTCAAATCTTCGCTGCCAATGCTCCAGGAAGCTTCCATAAATATTTCATGCTGTGTGGATTGTTTATTATCATTTATACATTATTTAAATGTAGATACTGCAAATAACCATGAATAATTGTAAATAAATTGAAGAATACAATTATTAAAAATAATTCAAAATAATTTTGATTTTAGTTCATTTTACAACAAACTTTTTCTAATGAATAAATATATTTATATATAATATATATATATATATATATATATATATATATATATATATATATATATATATATATATATATATATATATATGTGGAACATTTCAACCAACTGGAAGAGCAGAAAAATAAAAATCTCTGAAACTCTGGGAATATATCCTGCCTGTTACTCAAAATGTGTAAAAAAATTTTCAAGGATTTAGATTGGGAGGATGAAGAGCCATAGATTCTTGAAATTTGGAAATTTTTCAAAATTTTTGGAAAAGTCCCAACTTGAGCATTTTTTTTCCTGAAAATCCTAATATTTTAGAGAAAAATTCATGAGAATACTTCTTGTTGTTAATGAAAAGCAGAGTTAGCATGATTCTTTACAGACCTGAATTTTGAAGTTTTTTATTGGTTCTTACATGTATTACATGGTAATTGAAATTACTTATTGCTCCCCACTTCAGAAATTTCTTTTCGCGGACTTATTTTCCTCTATTTCACGTGAACTTTAAAATGAATTTTTAATCATGTAAGATTTTCATCTAAAAATTACACTCACATTAAAAATAGTCTAACAGCTTCCTAAAGAAAGGCACATGTACCAGGGTAGGCTTAAACTGTTCTTTTTACCATATTCATTATGCTCAGAAATTTTGAGAATGATCGAAAGTACGTTACTTCTTTTATAGCTCAAGAAACACACGTAGAAAAATATGAAAAAAGTATCATTTTTGACGTATAAAATTATGTACCGTGAACAACGATTGTTCAATCGATACCAAAATTTAATTACATATTCTTCTCACAGAAACGAGTAATTTAAGCCCTTATTAAAGTGTGTGCCACTCCAGAAACTTGTATTATAGACTTTTCAATTGTTGTGAAGACAATTTCTCAAAATTAAAAAGTTCCAGATACATCCCTATATGCGTTACATCCTAATAAAGATGAAGCACGTAAATATATACAATTATATATTTTAGATAATGAAATGGCAACGATTGAACGACATAAGTTTAATACGAACTTAACATTATTAAAATATTTAGATAACTTGATAAGAGATATTAACCCTCATGCTAAAGCCTATAAAATGATGCATGAAGCAGGAGAAGAAGAACTACAACGATGTGCAAAAATCAATTGTCTTCTGAAAACTGTTACTATGCCTATTGTCCACAATAATAATTTCGATAAAAATAGATATAATCTACCAACCTGTAATAAAGTAGCAATAGTATACGTTGGAGAAGACGATATGCCTCCTATTGAACGTGATATTGTCATTTACCCTAAGTCTGATAAACTAATTAGTATACTAACAATTAGCAAACAAACAGATCCTGTGACATATTCGCTTATTCATACTAATGGTGGTTTCGGATAGATGTCAAATATGAAAAATAAATTTGGAAAATCTAATATTAAAAATTTGCAATTTCATAATTATAGATTTAGTGTTAGAAATGAATTTAATCCATTTCTTAATTTAGAAAAATTATCTCAACAGTTCATTGTTGATGCGTTTGTAAAAGTTGAAACCTCCAGATTATATTTCATACGAAAAAACCAAAACGTATTAGGAAGTTATTGTTACAAAGGTGTTATGGACTATTTACATAACAAAAAAGAATTAGATTATTTAACAATTGGAAAAATGGTATCAAAATTACCATCAAACTTTACAGGAAATCCACGATTTTCAAAACAAAATTACATTGATTTAATAACCCTTGTAAATTATCATGGTAAACCTGACCTATTTGTAACCATGACCTGTGACCCACATTGGAAAGAAATAACTAAAAACTTGAAAATTTATGAAAATGAAATAGATAGACCAGATATTATAACAAAAGTATTTTATCAAAAAGTAGAAGAATTCAAAAATTTAGTAATAAAAAAGGAAATATTAGGAAAATGTATTGCATATAGTTATGTAATTAAATTTCAAAAACGAGGATTACCACATATGCATATGTTGTTATTCTTGGATAAAAATGATAAATTTGACATTCCCGAAAAAGTTGATAAAATAATAAGTGCAGAAATCCCAAATAGAGATCTATATCCAAAATTATAGTCAAACAATTTATGATAAACGGTCCCTGTGGTATGCAAAATATAAATATGTATTAAAATATATATATAAATATATATATATATAAATTGTCCGTGTATAGATAAAAATACGAAACAATGTACGAAAAATTTTCCAAAAAAATTTAATAATACAACAACATTTAAATCAAATGGGTATCCACTATACAAACGCAAAAATGATAACGTCAAAATTATTTTTAAAAATAAATTTACAGAAAGAATTGCAGATAATGGATTCGTTGTTCCTTATAATCCTTACTTATTATTGAAATTTAATGCACACATAAACGTAGAAGTTTGTTCCACTGTACAATGCATTTAATATTTATTCAAATACTGTTATGAAGGTCATGATTGTGCATACATTAGAATACATCAAGTAAATGTTGATCTTAGATCAGAAAATAAAGACACTTGAAAATGACAATAGTGAAAATGTTGAATATGAATATGACGAAATTAAACAATACATTAATACACGATATTTATGTCCACCTGAAGCAATGCACAGATTAGAATATCCTTTACATGTTATTTTATATACTATAAAACGTCTAAGCGTTCATGAAGAGAATCAACAAAACGTATTTTTTAAAGAAGGAAAAGAAGGAATAATCATGCAAAAAAATGTTGGAACAACATTAACAGCATATTTTGAATTGAATAGAGAAGATTTCGAAGCACGAAATTACTTGTATTCAGAAATACCAAATTTTTATACATTTGATGAAAAACTGAAAAAGTGGAATAAAAGAAAAAAAAAAGAAAACTAATACTCAATAGAATGGACTTAGTAAGTCCGAAAGATAGAGGACGTTATTTTATTAGGTTATTACTATTACATGTTAAAGAAGCCACGTCTTTTGAAGCTTTGCGTACTGTTGATGATGTGATGTACAATTCGTTTTATGAGTCAGCTAAGGCAAAACAATTAATTAATGAAGATAAAGAATGGGATATTTGCTTGGAAGAAGCATCTTCAACAGAATTCCCTTATGCTCTTTGTGAATTATTTGCTTTTATTTGTGTTTTTCATAATCCTATAAGTACACGAAATTTATATGAAAAATATAAAGATAAATTTTACCACCCTAAATACGAAAAAAAATGTAGGTGAAAATCTTGCATTAAATGTTATTAAAAATAATTTACAAGTCAATGGATTTTCATTAAACGATTTTAATTTACCTAACATAAGCACATTTATAGAAGAAGATAATAATGAAACAATTTTAAATCATAAAATTATATTCTTAATGAATTAGAAATGAAAATAAATTCTTTAAATAATGAACAAAGGCAAATATTAGACTCTACACTAAAAAGTTTAAACAACCAAAGTAAAGAAAAATATATTTTAATAGATGGACCGGATGGAAGTGAAAAAAGTTATTTACTTAACCTGTTAATAGTCTATTTCAAATATCATACTATACATTATTTATGTGTAACTTGGACAGCTATGGCAGCGAATTAATTAGTCAATGGAAAAACCGTTCATGCAACATTTAAACTACCGTTAAATATAACAGATTGTACAACTTGTAATGTTAAGCCTAATTCTGCAGAAGGCAAACAATTGAAGGAAACACAAATAATTATTTGGGATGAAATATCCATGACTTCAAAATTTGCTTTTGAAGCGGTCGATCATCTTTTTCAAGATTTATGCAATGTAAACCAACCCTTTGGTGGTAAAACTGTAATTATATCAGGAGATTCCAGGCAAACATTACCAATTGTACAACATGGTAGCCGTATGAACATCATTGAAAATTCAGTTAAATTTAGTTTATTATGGCAAAATTTTAAGCAAATGAAGTTAAATGAAAATCTGCGAGTTTCGGATAATGATAATAATTTTAAAGAATGGTTATTAGACATCGGAGAAGGAAAACGCCGCGATGTTTTTAAAGATGATAATGAAGTAAGTGCTATATTAGATAATTTTATCATTCAAGAAAATCTTGTCGAAGAAATATTCGAAAAAACAATAAAAATAGACAATACGAATATAATGGAAAAAGTTATTTTGGCTCCTAAAAATAATAATGTTACTGAAATCAATAATAATGTTTTGAATTTAATGGAAGGAAACCATGTTGAATATTTGAGTATTTGATACTGCTGAAGATGATAACAAAGAAAATTTAGATATTATGTTATCTACAGACTTTTTTAATAAGTTAACTCCTAATGCACTTCCACCACATAAATTACATTTAAAAGTAGGGGCTATCATTATACTTTTAAGAAATTTAAATGTCGATAAGGGACTTTGTAATGGAATAAGGTTGATAGTAAAAAAATGCTTAAATATTCTATTCAAGCGGAATTAGCAACTGGTCAAAACAAAGGTTAATTAGTTTTCATTCCAAGAATAAATTTATCTCCATCTACGGAAGAAATTACATTCAATATGCAACGAAAACAGTTTCCTATTAGATTAGGATTTGGAATGACTATTAATAAATCACAAGGGCAATCTTATGAAAACGTTGGTGTTTATTTGCCGTCACCAGTTTTCAGTGATGAGCAATTATATGTTGCTCTTTCAAAGACGAAATTTAAAAACATTTTAAAATTATTTTAGGCGACTACGCTATTGTCAACGGAGAAAATAAAAATGATCAGAACGCAATATACACAAAAAACATTGTTTATAAAGAGATATTATAAAGAATATGTCAATATGTATTTTATATTTATGTTTTAGATTGTGTTAATAGTTGAACTCGAAATATAATAAAATATATGATATTTAAAAAAAAAAATAAATATCAACTGACGCTTTCAAAATAGTTGAATATGATGTTGAATCAGCTGTATAAAGGACGCGCTGTTATATCGGCTGTATAAGGAAACGTGCTGTTGAATCGACTGCATACGAGGATACGCTATTAAATCGACTACATTAGGGAATGCGCTGTTGAATCAACTGCAAATAGGGATGCGCTGTAGAACCGGCTGCATATGGGGATGCACTGTTGAATCGGCTGCATATTGGGATGCGCTGTTGAATCGGCCGCATATTGGGATGCGCTGTTGCATCGGCTGCATATTGGGATGCGCTGTTGCATCGGCTGCATATTGGGATGCGCTGTTAAATCGGCTGCATATGAGGATATGCTGTTAAGTCAGCTGCATATGGAGATGTGCTATTAGATTTGTTATGTCTAGTGTAAGGATGAGACGCTAAAACATTGCATTTGAAATAAAAAAAAATATTATATTGTCTGGAGTGGAGCCTGTATAAAACATTATAAAAATACGCTCCATTGCAGAATCCAATGTAAAAGTATACAGGCTTGGATGAAACGCTATGTTAGAAAACATATTGACCAAAAAATGTAGTAATCAAAAAAATAAAAGCCCAAGAAAATATAAGGCCCAAGAAAATATAAGCCCAAAATAGATAGATAGATAGATAACCAAATTTATTATATGTATATTATGTCGTACAATTAATTACAGTAATACATTAGAATAATTAAATTAATATAAAGCAAATAATAATAATAAACAGTAAAAAAGAAAACAAAAATCAAGCAAATATAAAAGTAAAATAAACTTTACAGCAATAAAATCAATACAATATAAAACAGTTTTATAAATTAGCATAAAGCAGAGGTCCACTCTCCAGGACAAAGGAGTGTGCAAATGAGGATGTCTTGAATGTCATGAGCAAGGATGAGTTGCGTAATGTCGCAGGAAGATCATTCCATAGCCGCGAGGAAGTGACCAGGAACGATCGTAGGCGATACTCAGTGAATGAAAAAGGAATGGTCAAAGGTTTCACATCACCCCTCAAGGACCTCACCGACCGGCTCCACTGATACATAGAATACAAATAAGATGGAGTATAAGATAAGAACATCTTATACAGAAACGTAGAAGAAAAATAGTCTTTTCTACCCGCAGTGGATAACCAGCCTAATGAGAACCTATAAGCAGAGATGTGCTCACACCTACCTACACCGAAGATGTAACATATACCAGAGTTGATGATCCTCTGAAGTCTAAGGTCAAGCTCAGCCGAGAGGTCACAGTAAACCAAACAGCAGTAATCCAGAAGTGGAAACAGCAATGTTTTTATAAGATGTATACGAAGAGCAAACGTGGTGCTCTTTCTAAAGAAGTTTAGCCTGTAAAGCAGAGAAAATGACCTATTATACACTTGTGTAACGTGCTCTCTCCAGTTAAGCTTACTGTCCAACCAAACACCCAGACTACGAACAGAGGACTCAAATCTAATATTAGCACCGTTCAACGGAACACCAGTTACAGGTGATGAGGACAGCATATTTATATAAAAATAGGAGCCGATAATTATTGCCTTTGTTTTGTCATCATTCAATTTCAGATGGTTATCAGAGGCCCAATTTGAAATAAGAACAGCATGATCACTCATGAGATTAGTATAAGCGCTAAGTTCAGAAATCGGAAAATGCACATAGACTTGCAAGTCATCGGCATATATCAAATGCTGTACACTAGAGTGAAAGTTGGCAGCGACGTTATTAATATAAATGGAGAATAAAAGTGGTCCAAGCACAGAACCCTGGGGTACTCCTGTATTCAGAGTAAAAAAGTCAGATGCATTACCATCAGAGTCAACAACAGACTGCCGTCCATCAGATAAGTAAGAGGCAAACCACTTGACAACAGAGTGCGAGACATCGAGAGAAGTTAGTTTCCGAAGCAGAGTGACATGGCACACAGTGTCAAATGCCTTGCTAAAATCAAATAATAGAAGCATAGTTACATAACGTCTGTCCATGTTGAGTCTAATATCCTGTGTTAATTTGAGCAAAGCTGTTTGGGTACTATGTCCAGTTCTAAACCCAGTCTGATGAGAATCCAACAAATGTCTGGTGGACAAGTAATAATATAGTTGTTGATGGACGAGATGCTCGAGAACCTCGGACATGAATGACAACAAGGAAATAGGTCGTATATCACTCATAGTGCGTGGAGAAGAGACCTTGTTGATTGTGGTAATTAATGAGATTTTCCAACATAAGGAAAACACACACTCACGAAACGAATCATTAAAAATACGACATAGCAAGGGCCCAATAACTGGAGGAGCTCCATGAACAATAGACTGAGGGACCGCATCAAACCCCCTAGCCTGAGAAGTGAAATGACATATTGCCATCCTGACCTCCTCCAAAGTAGCCTCATTAAACCTGAATAAAGGCTTATAAGGCTCATCTACATTAACAGTATTCGCATAATCAGAAACAGAAGGGGCAAGTGGATCAAACGCAATCCCACCAAAGTATCGATTAAGCTCATTTATAGGAAACGAGTGTCGCGAGTTATTATCAGTAGAACATATACCAAGGTTCCTGAGCTCTCTTCAGATCTGTCGCGAGTCTGTCATAGTAATATAACAGCTTAGCTGATTCAATGCACTCATGTGCCTTGTCCCGAGCAGTCCTATAGCATAGTAAGTCAGTATACAGTCGAGTACGTTTGTAGTGTCTATAAAGTCGATCTCTCTCATTGATCAAGCGACGATGTTCAGAGGTGATCCACAGACGATGAGCCCTACCCTGCCTGACCTTCCTGACAGGCACGAATTGTGCAATTGCCTCATTGAGATGGTTGTAAAGACATTCAAGGTGAGCAGTAAGAGAGGAATCACCATCACATGTAGCGCACCTTAAAGAGCGAAAATACTGAAGAAGTGCAACATCATCAACAGACTTATAATCCAGAAAGGTAAAGTCTTTAAGCATAGGTTTAGAAAGAGAGGACTTAACAGTCGCAGCTATGAAATCGTGGACGTCAATGAATGGAATATCAGTCTTCCAAAAGTCGAGTACAATGTCGTTGGCATCGACAAGACACAAATCAAGCCAGGTGTCAAAAGAATAAGTATGATGAGTTGTGCCATAAGGAACCAAGAAAAGTGCACTCTCAGTAATCACACCTCTAAGAAACTTAGAGTCATCAGAATCAACGCACAAGTTAGTATTAAAATCACCAAGGATGATCTTCGAACTATAATTATGCATATACGATGTTAAATCAGGTATGAAATCTGTGTTAGCCAAGAAGGGAGCATGTGGTGGCCTATAGACTACACCAACAAAAATAGGTTAAGCCAAGTCCAGAGAATTAACCTTACAAAACAAATATTCAGGAAGACCAGGCTTACCACTCCATTTACCAGAAGAAGAACAAAGGCGCCGCGAAGTAATAGAGTTGTGAATATATAAAGCAACACCACCGCCTCTAGTGTTACGATCCTGACTGTGAAGCACATAGTCATCAAGATCTATCAGAGAGTCACCAACAATCTAGCCCAGCTTGGTCTCAGTTACAGCTATAACATGGAAGTAGAGGCGAGAAGCCAGAAAGAGTCTAATCATCTCAATATGTGCTCTAATAGAGTTAGCATTGAAATGACAAACTCTGAGACCATCCTTTGCAGTGAAATGATTATTAATGAGTGATGAAACAGGATTATTAGTAGAGAGTGGTGTATTAGAGAGGAGTGGAGGAGAGAGTGGACTTACCCCAGTACTAGAAGCTACGGTGCTGGACTGACGCTGACCAGCTTCGCCTTGGCTAAAAAAGCATCCAGGTCCTCAACAGAAGCAACTTGGGTAGAAGCATCCTCATTCTTCCTTTTCACAAAAATTTTTCCATTTTTTACGAATGAAAGAAAATTTAGTTTCTTGTCTTTCGATTTTGTAAGCACTTTCATCTTCAGCTGATGCAGTGAGGGAGGAAGGAATTCGTTGATGTTGATTAACGAAGGCGAAAGAGCAGTGACGCATTTAGCTCCAGAAAGCAGATTCTCACCAATCTGAGAAGTATGAAGTCTCCTAGTCTTAATCTTAGCAGCTATGATCCCACGTGCAAGTGCAGGACTCTTCATTGTTACAAGCAGTGGCACAGTTGAGAAGCGGCGATCACGCTGCCGTGTAAATGAAGACATCACTTCAGATGATGTACGAGCATGAATAACAGCAGAAGTAGAAGAAGTTGAGGTGAAAGAGTCAGAAACCGAACGTCTTAGTGGCCGAACAGATTCTATATCCTCAATTGAGAAACTAGCATCCAAAGTAGAAAAGACAGCAGATACAACTGCCTTAAGATTAGGAAATTCCGATGGCACAAGACCACCCAGTACCAAGTCAGAAGCCCTTTCAATACAAAGTTGCTGTGCTTTCAAAGCATCACATTGCTGTGATAGAGTTCTAAGATGATCCATATTAATAGCAGAGTCCGTTCCAGATATTGTTGTATTGGTAGTAGTAGCAAGCACACTCTCAACTCTCCCCTTCAGCTCTTCTTGTTCGCGACAGACCCGGTCAAGTTTGGCTTCATTCTCAATAATTCGTTTGTCAAATACAGTAGAAAGTGCACTAACTCTTGACTCAAGAACAGAAAATTTATTAGCTAGCACAGTAAACAGACTGCTCACCTTAGAAACAGAGGATTCCATTGAGTCCAATTTATCCAGCTTACTCATTTTCTCAAGTATCGTAGTAAGAATATCATTAAATTGCTGCATATCCATTTAAATAAATAGAATGAATTATCAAAATTCAAGAAATCCAGTAAAACAAAATTGTAGCACTCGAAGAAACAGCAGTGATGTAGTATTAAATATGCTAGTGGAGTAGCAGCATAACATGTATACTATGAAGTTGTTGATCCGTCAATAACTTAGTGAATAATTTCTAGAAGGTGGAGAAACACCATAATAATACAGATCTGAATTACACGTAGTAAATAACTTATGATAATGACAAGTGAACAAGCACCTTAAATATGAGACTCCACAGTCATTCACCAATCAAGTTACAAATCTAGTACTCAAGGCAACCAAAAGATGGAGCCGCACAAAATATATAGAGACCGAAAAAATATTGGGCCCAAAAAATATTGAGTCCAAAAAATTATAAGGCCCAAAAAAGTATTAGGCTCAATAGAATATAAGGCCCAAAAAAATTAAGGCTCAAGAAAATATAAGGCCTAAAAAATATAGAGACCGAAAAAATATTGGGCCCAAAACAAATTAGGGCCCTGGAAAATATAAGGCCCAAAAAATATAGAGACCGAAAAAATATTAGGCCCAAAAAAATATGAAGTCCAAAAAATTATAAGCCCCAAAAAAATAAAAGGCTCAAGAAAGTATAAGAATCAATAGAATATAAGGCCCAAAACTATTGGGCCCAAAAAAATATTAAGTCCAAAAAATTATAAGGCCCAAAAAAATATAAGGCCCAAAAAAGTATTAGGCTCAATAAAATATAAGGCCCAAAAAATGTAGAGACCGAAAAAATATTGCGCTAAAAAAAATTGGGGCCTAAGAAAATATAAGGCCCAAAAAATATAGAGACCAAAAAAATATTAGGTCCGGAAAAATATCAAGTCTAAAAAATTATGAGGCCCAAAAAAATATAAGGCCCTAGAAAGTATAAGAATCAATAAAATATAAGGCCTAAAAAATATAAAGACCGAAAAAATATTGGGCCCAAAAAAATAACGAGTCCAAAAAATTATAAGGTTCAAAAAAATATAAGGCTCAAGAAAGTATTAGGCTCAATAAAATATAAGGCCCAAAAAAAATTAAGGCCCAAAAAATATAGAGACCGAAAAAATATTAGGCCCGAAAAAATATTGAGTCCAAAAAATTATAAGACCCAAAAAAGTATTAGGCCCAAGAAAGTATAAGGCTCAATAAAATATAAGGCCCAAAAAATATAGAGACTGAAAAAATATTGGGCCCAAAAAAATATAAGGCCCAAGAAAGTATATGGCTCAATAAAATATAAGGCCCAAAAAATATAGAGACCGAAAAAATATTGGGTTAAAAAAATATTAAGTCCAAAAAATTATAAGGCTCAAAAAAATATAAGGCCCAAGAAAGTATTAGGCTCAAAAAAATATAAGGCCCAAGAAAGTATTAGGCTCAATAAAATATAAGGCTCAAAAAATATAGAAACCAAAAAAATTTTGAGTCCAAAAAATTATGGGGCCCAAAAAAATATAAGGCCCAAGAAAGTATAAGGTTCAATAAAATATGATGCCCAAAAAAATATAAGGCCTAAGAAAATATAAGGCCCAAAAAAGAGGCCCAAAAAATATAGAGACCGAAAAAATATCAGGCCTAAAAAAATGTTGAGTCTAAAAAATTATAAGGCCCAAGAAAATATAAGGCTCAATAAAATATAAGGTCCAAAAAAATATAAGACCCAAAAAAATAAGGCCCAAAAAATATAGAGACCGAAAAAATATTGGGCCCGAAAAAATATTAAGTCTAAAAAAATATTAGGCCCAAAAAAATATTGAGTCCAAAAAATTACAAGGCCCAAGAAAATTATAATGCCCAAGAAAATATAAGGCCCAAGAAAATATAAGGCTCAAGAAAATATAGGGCTTAAGAAAATATAAGGCCGAAGAAAATAAAAGACCCTAGAAAATAAAAGGCCCAAGAAAATATAAGGCCCAAGAAAATATAAGGCCCAAGAAAGACACATTTAAAAATGCGGAGAACCGGAGAACCGGAGAACCGGAGAAACGGAGAAAAAAGTGGTTTCACTTATAATATAAGATATAAGATTATTACTGAAATAATTTTATAGACTTATTTTTTATTGTCGCTAATAGAAGCTTACAAATTCAAATTTC
Organism: Anastatus disparis; assembly: GCA_017163975.1. Taxonomy (NCBI): domain Eukaryota; kingdom Metazoa; phylum Arthropoda; class Insecta; order Hymenoptera; family Eupelmidae; genus Anastatus; species Anastatus disparis. The sequence goes on from JAFFSR010000391.1 coordinate 1,345,259, forward strand.
ATTGTAGTTATAAAAAGCTTACATATTTATTCTTTACTGTTGCAAAAGAAGCTTGTACAGTTGCTTAATATTTTTACTAAAAAAAAGTTAAAATAATTCTAAATATTTATTTAATATGTCGTTAAATTTCATTGTCGCTAAAAGGAGCTTACAAATTTATGTTTCATTACAAGCTTACATATTTATTTTTTATTGTTGTTAAAAAAACTTATACATTAATTTTTTTTGTAGTAAATCGATATTATTTTATATTTTGTATTTTAACTATCATCTATTTGTTTTTCTGTAACCTTGAAAAATAATCATTTTATATTGAGAATATTGTATTTACTAATGTAATGAAATAAAAATATTAAATTATTTAATTTACCTTATTTAAAATTATTTCATTTGCTAATATAAGTTCTTCTTACTCCATGTTTTCATCATTTCATACTTTAGTAAATTCCAATCTTTTTACTTCTAATATACATGTAATATCTATAAAATTTTAAAATATATATATATATATATATATATATATATATATATATATATATATATATATATATATATATATATATATATATATATACAAGGGAAGTACCCCCTGCTCTGCACTGCTCGCCAACCCCCAGTTGTGCTATAAATATAATTATATATTAAACATTTAAATCATTTTTAAATTTTTAAATCATTTTTTTTTAGTTTCGTTGATAATTTAGTATATTATTTGATATATCGTAATGATTTTGAGTTTTATAAGATTTATAGGATTATTTTGTTATAATTCCTTTTTTATATCTTTTTTCTCATTTTAAACATTTTATGAGATATATCAAAAATTCATACTAAAATTTATAAATTTATTATGATATTGTATATGAAATTATTACATGATCATTATATCATATTTTATTTAAAATTCAATTATTTATATAACAAATAAATAAATAAAATAATTTTAAATTATTTTATACTTACTTATATTACATTTACTTGTATAAAAGTTATGAATATGTTTTTTTTATTTATTGTTGTTAGTAGTTAAATTATTTATTTATTAAAATTTCGATTTATAAATTTTAAATAATCATAACTTTTAAATATTTTAGTTAATTTTTAAATATTTTATTTTTTTTTTATTTTTAATAATATTGATAATGTTTAAAAATTTTTTTTAAATTTATTATTATATATTGAAATATTTATGATTTATTTTAATTTTTCATATTTTATTAATAATGTTAGCTAATCTTAATAAATATTTAGAATAAATTTCATGACTTTGATTAAAGTAATATTCTGCTATTGGTTCGCGTATTATTTTTTTAATATTTCTTTCTAAACTATGTTAGGTACAATATCTCTGTTTTTCGATTCATTTTGAATATATATTTTATTTACATTTTTACAACGTGAAAGAGTTATTTGTGCTTCTATGTTATATTTGAATAATTTAGTTATTTTTAATCGCGTTTCATTACATAATCCATTTTTTATACCTAAATTTCGAATTAACATAATTATGGTATTTACTTTTAATTTCAGTTCGTGTGGAGGTAATCCTTCTCTTATGTTATTTAACATTTCTATTGAATAATTCAAATGGATATTATCATCAATAGTTATTAATCTTGAAAGTTATATAAATTTAAACATAAATATTAATATCAATTAATTTTAAAAGTTGTATAAATCAATACTATTAAAGGTTTATAATGTAAGGTGGTGTGGAAATCTGAATCCTCAACACTATATGCTTATTTTTATTTTAATACAATAAAATATTTATAATATGAACAAATTATTAAAAATCATTATGTTTTCAACAAATGAATTAATTATAGTGTTGAGGAATTGTAATAGAATTAATTTAAATTTATATTTATTAATTTCAGATAAACTATGTAAAAAATGGTAATAAGATATCTGATGAGGCACATGTTTTTCATTTTAAATATAATAAATTGTAATTTTATGCAACTACTTTCGAGTTTTCAACAAAAAAAAAATTAAAATTTTTATATTTTTATGTAATATTATACTTAAAATATAATAAAAAAATATAAAACTATATTATGCAATATTTGATGGTTCTAAAAGGTTATTGGGAGGATTGTGGGGGGGTTGTGGGGGGCTGTGGGGGGGGGTAATGATCGATAACATAAAATAACGTAAATTTACGTTATTTAATTAATAAAAATCATGTGGGGGGCTGTGGGGGGGCGTGGGGGGATGTGGGGGGGCACCGACTGAATTTTGGTTCATATAACTATATAATATAGGGAGATATATATATATATATATATATATATATATGTATATAAACTTTTCAGTGCAGTTCATATTTAATGAATTTGTTACTGTGTTAAAAATAGCAGTTTGAGCATTTGTTAGACTATCAATAATTGGCCAAATATTATGAACATTATTTACTGTACTATATTCAATTTCGTTATTTTCAATATAGTATTCTAAAGTAGGTAAATCAAAGTCACTTAATTGGAATCCATTATTAGTTGAAATACCATTAATTATGCTTAATGTATATTTTTCACTTTTTTGTTGATTCATTTTTGGTAATATAATAAAAATAGATTTTATATTTCTTATATAATTCTTGAACATCAATTGGATTGTGAAATGTACAAACGTAACTAAATAATTGACAAAGAGCTTTTGGAAATCGGGATTTACATGATTCTTCTAAAAATTTATCTCATTCATTATCAATTTTAACTAAATTTCTTGCTTTTGCTGCTTCAAAGAGTGTTGGGTATGTAGTTCCATCAAAAGTTCATAAGCTTTCAAAAGATGTTGCAGGTTTAACGTGAAGCAGAAATAATCTTAAAAAGAATCTTTCTCTTTGTTTTGGATTGAGTGTGTACATTCTGGTTAGAATAGATCTTATGGTTTTCATTCTTTTCGTCCATGTTTTATGTATTCGATTAAAAACATGATGTTGCAGTATATCAGAATAAAAGTGATTAAATGCTAAGGCGTTATTATATGATCTTATGCATTTTCTAAAATTATCACTTATCATAGAATTTCCCGTAAGTAATTTCTTAATCACTTCAGGATATTCTGGGTCTTCTTCTAATGTTATATTTCCTTGTTTACAACATGGTGCAAATTTCTTATTGCTTAACATTTCGAATGCAAAATATCTAGCACCACAAAAATCACAAATAAAATTCAAATCACCAATATTATTTTCCATGAAATAATTATCATTATTATTGGTCAATGTATCTTTAGCTATTTGTTAATAATTTATATCATTTTGATTTTCTTTTGTTTTGAATTTATCTTTGTTTTTTTTTAGAATTATTTTTATTTTTTACTGAAGTAATTGAATTATCATTTTTTTTTCAATGTTTTTTCATAAGATTCCTTTAAACCTTTCAATATTTTTTGTTGGTTTTTCAATTATTATTGTTTTCTATTTTCTAGAACTTTATTTTTATTATATTTATAATACGATTTGTCATAAATGCGTCTATCATAGTTGTAATTTTGTTGATATGTTAAATTCTAATTTTTGTTTGAAGATTCTTGATTGTTTTTTTGTTAGAAATTTTACTTTTTTGTTGCAATATATTAATAATTTCAAATTTCTTAATTGCAACATTTATAATTCTTTAAAATTTTTTATCCTTCTTGAAATCATGTTCAAGTTTTGTAATTACATTAATATTTTGAAAATTAATTTGATTTTAATGTTGCGTTATATTTAAATTTTTTAATTTCTTAATCAAAACTTTTGTTAATTTTAATAATTTTTTATCATTAAATTCATTTTTGAATGTCAGAATTTGTTCTTGTTCAATATCATTTTCAGATTCTTCAATGTTATTGTACACTGAGAGAAATGAAAGCTAGTAATTAGCTTAATATATTAACTATTAATCTATGAAACTGAAAATCAAATGTAACTTACGTATTCTAATAGTTTACATATTACGTTTATATAAACGATACGTATAAATTGAGTTATACGTATATAGTTTCGTATCAAGTAAATTAATTTTAGTTGGTATACATAAGAATTTTTATGAATAAATGTATTTTGTTTAAGGAATAAATTATAATGAACGTAATTAAATAAATATGGATATTTTTTATATTTTTATTCCAAATCTCTATGACTGACTACATATTTACCGTTAGCAGTTTTGTGAATTTGTAACGGTCTCAAAAATTGGTTCACATCATATTTATGAAATTTAAGACTACTTTTTATATTTACATCGATTTCATAGCATTGAATATGATCATTAAAACCTAATGTATCAAATTCCTTATAAGCAAAAAAGATATTAAACTTATCTTTTGAAATATGTTTAATAATCTCAAAAATAGGCTCGTTATCATGATTAACATTTATGAAAAGCATAGTTTCCTTTTTGTATAGTTGACTAGGTATTTTTACGTGAGAAATTTCACAAAAATTTCTATTTTTCATTAATGATACATCAGATAAAGAATAGTATTTACTTAGAAAATTAACATCTGAACAAACTACTGGGCCAAATTCAATCTCGTTTTGAAATCCCTTTTTACATAATAATTTAAATGCGAAATCGAGCTACATTTTTTTAGCTAAAGAATAAATAATATTTACTCTAGAAGTTACAACGTTAGCGTAGTTTTTAGATTTTTTTGTCATAAGCTTCAAACTTTTGACAGCTAATATAACGCAATGGTCCTAAAAGTCTTATTATTGTTCCCATGTGTGATATAAAGTGATCTTTTGGCTTTAAATATTCTTTAAATAAATCTAATTTTAAACGATTGTGCGTTTTTAATAATTGCTGTAAGTGATCAACGTTTTTCTCAGACATAATTGATCGATATATTCAATCAATAATTTGAAAAACTACTTTATAGAATTCCCAAACAGAGTCATCATACGGTACCAAATCTCCAATTATGATTCCAAAGTAGGATATCAGGAAATACATTTTACCTGCAGTTCTACATAAATAATTTTTCTTTAAGTGCTTTTCCAATATGTTGGTCACTCGATTCCCTCGATCAGTTTGTAAATAATCAAAATATTTCAGTCTATTGTTTAATTGGTTAAGCGTAAAGTACTCTTTTTTTATGCAATAATTTATGATAAGAGCCATATCATACCTATCAGTACTCAAGTTCAAATCATGCATTGGATCGCAAGTTTTATTTACCGCGCAATGAAAATATATAAAGCATTCAATACACAACTACTTTTAATGCCTCCTGTGAGCGCTTTAAAATCTTTTTCATAATTATACCTCTTTCTTAAAATATTTTTGTTTTCTTCACAAAGAAGTCCAGCTTCGAATTTTGTAGATCTACAAATTCGACAATAGTAATCGCTCATAAAGCTTTATTTGAACCCAAAAATCGTGTTTAATCCTAGATTATCACCTAAGACACTTACAACTACGAAGTACACTTTTTTTTGCTCATCGCCAATAGTTACTGTAATTCCTTCTTTTCCTAAAAATGTAATTTCATTAACAATATTTATAAAGCAATTATAATTTGAAAATTTCTTATGGTCTGTATTATAGATAAGCTGTGCCAAAAAAACATTATCTACTAACAAAGAACTATTAGAAGGTAAACTTGCTATACTATAGTACATACCACCAACTTTATCAACACCAGCTGTAAGAGCAAGTGAATTGTTGATTTCAAAATCATCAAAATATAAGTATAGAGGTAAAACAATTTTCCCACAAAAATGATTCGATATATTTATCCATATCTCACCTTGAAATAAGCTTGGATAAACCTTTCCATTATTTCTAAGTGAAGATGATTCACTTTTAATGAAGTTAATAATAGTATCATAAACACTGGGTATTTCTAAAAAAAGTTTTGAAGTTTTGCGCATATGAATAATATATCCTAAACATTTTTTTGGAACCATTTCAATTTTGCCATCAATCTGTTTATCAGTGAACTTTTCGCCAATAGTAAAAGCTTTTGGTTCGATTAACAGATTGACATTTTTCAAAAATGTTAATCTTTTCTGATCAGTATTCAAATTATTTAAAAAAAATAAATTATTCTTAAATCAAGATTAGTATGATATTCATGCGGAAGTGACTTTTGTAATATTTCAGTTAAATTCGTCAATAGATTATTTGTAAACGATATAAAATTAATAACTACATCTTGAATAAACGCTTTAGTTACGGGATTGGGATGTTGCATGAAATTTTTTTTAAATATATTACATCCCTTATTAAGAAAATGAAAAAATAAAGGACACATATTTTTTCTTTTTTCGTGAAAATGAAAACTTGAAGAGATAGAGGCAGTTGAAATTGGTGTGACGTGACGATTGTCATTTTGCCAATAGCAATCGTGACGTTATTTATCATAGCACTATATCTATATATATCAAAATTGTAATAACTTATATTGGCTGTAACTTTTGCAATTCATCATATTTTGAAAAACAAAAAAATACGGGTCTTTTATTTTTTCGTATTCTATCTGACGGATATAATACATTTTTTCATGCAAAATGCTAATTGTTATTATATAATTTACATATAAAATGCAAAAATTGTTCTTCTAATAACTGATTGTTTCTTTCTGTATTATTGCTCTTATTATGAATAATATTTGTACTTTGTATATTAATATTATTAGGCTTGCTCGTCATAAGAATGATCTTAACACTTTCAATTAAACTTTGATTTTCGATAGAACAAAATTTCGAGTCATTCGATATTAAAGTTTTGCTAATGCCGTGTGAGATATTCTCTACATTAGAACGTTTCAAGTTAATATTTTCACGTTTTAATATCATATCTTTCTGTTGGTAAGTGACTATATGTTCTTTTAACGAACGTAAGCAAGATAATTTTTGAAAACAATTTCCATAAATACAGTGGAAAGCACGTTCAGATTCATGAAAAATTTTTAAGTGTTTCAATAAAATTACTTGTAGAGAAAATATTTTATCACAAAATTTACAATTCATATTGTACGATAACTTTATAGACTATAAAAACCAATCAAAATTTAAGATTTATTTATTTTATTTATAATAGTGCAAACGTTTAGTGTTTTTTTTATCAATAACTTTTTGTATCTCAAATACTCGCCACTGTATGAAATAGCACAAACTTTCACTCTCTGGTAGATATGAAACATTAAATACTATATAGATTTGAAAAAGAGCATTTAAAGCCGAAAGAAATGAATTGAATTTATGATAAGATCTGTTGACGCAGACGTAAAACGTATCCGGCCGGATTTCAGATTCTCCTGCCATAATAATAAACGGACTGATGTCAGGGCCTAGACTAAGTCATTTTTTGTATCTACTTTCAACTTTAGTTTCAATATCACCTAAAATCTTTACATGTTTCAATAAACTATATCTTGACTCTGCACTAGTAGGTACCCAATACTTTGTTCTTTTAGCTCTTTTATTCTGTAAGTTCGATACAGGCTTAATTGCCTCCGCATTAGTAATTTTTGTTTTCATCTGCACTATACTACATAATAGTTCAAACTTAATAAAAGCACGTCCATCTTCGCTTGCATTAACCTCTGATAATAATTGTACTTGAACTGAATTTTCGGACAACACTTTAGAACCATATATATTCCAAAGTTTATCAAATGAATGATTCAAGTTTAAACAGAACTGATCAAAAGTATCGTCTTGAAAAATCTTTTTCTGCCTACAAAATTAAATAATTTTTATAGAAGCACAAACAAAATATTATAAATAAAAATATTATTGTGACTGTGTACCAATTCAATAGATAGCGATTCAGTGACTATATATTAATATACAAGACATATTAATAGATAAATAATATATAAAATAAATGAATACATAAACTTAAATTTTAAAAAATCGTACACAATATATCGTCAGGTGGGAGGAAGAAGGTTACGATTCGAAATTGGCCACAAAAAAGTAACGATTCGGATAAAGCCACAAAAAGGTTCCGATTCAGGTTTAGCCACAAAAAGGTGACGATTCGGGTTTGGCCACAAAAAAGTACCAATTCGGGTTGAGCCACAAAAAGGTTACGATTCGGCTGCTTATTTTTTTCTTTGATGTTTTGGATGAGTACCGCTATTGAAAACATAAGAGTTTGTCTCCTATATCTAGGTACTCATAAATATTATAATTATGTTTTCATTTTTTTCATAAAGAGGCAATTTTACAAATCTATAGTTTTCAATTTAGTGAGTATAAATCATATATTGAAATATATTATTACTTTCTATAATCTTATTAAATAAAGATTAATTGATTTATTCCATAAATTAAAAATCTATTTACTTTAACGTTATCAATGTAAGAATAAAAAATTCACAAATTTTATAATTTAATTCCTGCCAAGTACCATGAATTCTATAAAAATTTATTACGTTGAAATGTATATATGCTTATTAATTTAATAAATATATTTATATTTATATAAAAAATACTGTTAAGAATCGTTCATTTTATTTGCATTGCCTCACAGCGTGAATCAATTTCAAAATAATTTTTAATAATTTTATGTCACTTTTTAATAAGTATGTTTAAATCGTTTTTATAATATTTACATGAAATATTTTAAAAGTAATTTTTGTTTTCTTTAAAAATTATTTTCAAATTAATTCAGTAAATAATTTAAAACAATTATTACAGTATTCTTTTAAATTCATCAAAAAAGCGAAGATAAAATTATTATAGAAGGAATTTTACAATTGATTGCTTCTTTATAGAAAATATGAAAAAATAATTCTAATATTTATGAGTGCTTGGATATCGGAAATAAATTCTTATGTTTTCAACAGCGGTTCTCATTCAAAACATCGAAGGAAAAATTGAGCAGCCGAATCGTAACCTTTTTGTGGCTAAACTCGAATCGGTACTTTTTTGTGGCCAAACCCGAATCGTTATCTTTTTGTGGCTAAACCCGAATCGGAACCTTTTTGTGGCTTTATCCGAATCGTTACTTTTTTGTGGCCAATTTCGAATCGTAACCTTCTTCCTCCCACCTGACGATATAGTGTTGAAAAATAATTTAATTTTCAAAAGTATTTTTGTTATTTAAGTTATTCTAGGAGAACTCAAAGAATAAAAACCAAACTTTATGGAATTTTCCTCATCTTACTTCAGGTTATATTTTTACAAAACATCTCTTATAACTTAATTTTAATATTATTAAATAGATCGCTTGTTATATGAATAAAAAAAATTGAATAATTTATTTCTACCTACTCTTTTGTTTCTTTTTTCTACTCTTTCTTGACTTCTTTCTTCTCTAAAAGCATTTAATCATTGTTCCTTCTTTATCAGATCTGAAATCCCTATGATTTTATTCCTTATTTTATAAGACAAATACATAAGTGAAAAATGTATCTAAATATTTAATGAAGAAACATTATGGCTTTTTCTTCATTTTAATTTAAGTTATATTTTTAGTAAATATCTAGATAACTCTATATTTCACACTTTTTACTTTTTCTTGATCCATTAAGTATAATTAAAATTTATTAAATTCGATAATTAACATTCGTTCAATAAGTTAAATTTAATGTCATATAAAGTATTTACTAAACCGACGCATTGACCGAGTGGTTCGGCGCGCGCCAGGCGATCTGCAAAGTTGAGCAGCTTTGGCGTGCAGTACTTGGATGAGTAACCGCTCCAAGGATCTGCGCGTTCAAACTGGACTTGCTTTGTGTGACGATCACTTGGGCGTGCTGGCCACATGACAATGTGAGCGGGAGGTGTGGCAGATACGGTGTAGGTATCCTGATACAAGGATGCTTAATACCAAATCTGCTATATACACCGACCTTTTCCGGAGAGGGTTTTCCCAGATTTTATCCCACTGGGGTTGTCTATGGGTTTTCCCCTCTCCACGGGCATTAACCGGGTGAATGTGGAATGGGACGGGGCAAAATGGGACGGGTAAAAAACAAAAAGAATTGGAAGTATAAATAAAGGTGTGGGGAATACGTTAAAATCGTAAAAATAAAAGTGGAAGCCATCAAATTAAAAAAAAAAAAGTATTTAGTATTGTTTGAAATGTGAGATGGTGTGGAAAGTCGTACGTCAACACTATGCACAGTGACTATATGTTTATATACAAGACATATTATTAGATAAATAATATATAAAATTAATGAATATATGAACTTAAATTATAAAAAACCAAGGGGCGTCCAGATGGGGACCAGGAAGCGACCAGGGAGCGACCAAGGTGGAGCAACCTCATACAAAAATAGCTAAATTTTGAACGAATTTTATCGTTATTTAGGGAGAGGCCAGGGGGCGATCAAGGGGGGGCTAGATCTTAATTTTTCTTACAACTATATAGATATATATATATATATATATATATATATATATATATATATATACTAGGGGGGGTTCCCCCTGCTCGCGCTGCTCGCCAACCCCCTATTTATAAATCTGATTATTTTGAAATTATATAATTACATCATACTTACTATATTATTTTAATACCGTTTTAATTGTTTATAACTATGGTTGAAGATTTTTATTTAATTTTAATAAGAATGACAGATTTCCACACCACCTAAAGAGGTACCGTCATTGAAACCTTACATTGAATAATTTTTAACATAGGTTAAATAATAAACAATGTATGGCATTTGATGGCGCGTTGGTTTTTTTTGTTTTATTTGAAATAATTATATAAAAATAAACATAATCATTTTAATTAATTTGAAGACATGTTAAAATTAATTAAAATTATTTTAATATTTTATATAAATATTTAAAATAAAACCATGGTTTCCTTTGCCTGTAGCCCTACATAACCATAAGAGCTTATATTTCTTTCTCCTTATACCATAAGCCCAACCTACAAACCATCCTCCATCATTGGGAACACACATATTTAAGCAAATTTTCAAAAGTTATTTATTTTTTTGAAATTTTGTTAATTTATTATATAACGATTTTGACAATATTAATTTCTTTTAAATTTTTGCTTAAATATGTGTATTAGAATAATCATAACAATCAAACATTTTTATATTAAATATTATTGTAACATGTCTTATAATAATACGAAATAGAACATTTTTTTTTATAATGATTATTCTTCATTTTATCTTTTAATTCCATGTAAAATTTTGATAAGAATTATATTATATTTAAATAAATATATATCAAAATTTTATGTAATTACTACTTATAATTTGTAATAATATTTGCATAAGTTTTGAATCATTTTGTATAAAAATTTTATTTGGATTTATTAAATATTATATAATTTACGAATTTCAATATGAAATTTTTAATTTTCAAAAACTTCCTTCCAAACAATATTTGGTATTGATTTTGAATTTTTAGAATCATTTTGTATAAAAATTTTATTTGGATTTTTACATCTTGAAAAAGCATATAAAATTGAAATATAAAATTTATTGTAATTTTAAATTTTTTAGTAAAAATGTTAATACTTTTTATATAATTTTATTTTCAAAATATTTTATTGAGAATCACATTTTTTTCTATAGAAATATTTTGTTTTTCAAATTGTGTTATATACAAATTGTACATTTTTTTTATATATGTTTATTATTTATTTTATTTTTCATGTTACTATATACACGAATTTTATATTTTGTTATACATAAATTGTACATACTTTATTAATAAAAAATTATTTTAAAAAACATTTATTGCAAAAAGTTATTAATAATTTTATGCTAAATAGTTACCAGATGTGAAGGGATATAGTATAAAATTACAATGTTTTTGTCTAGAGTTATACGGAGCGTTATACGGAGGGGTATATGGAAGGGTAAAAAAAGCTAACATTTTTCAAAATTCCAATGTTTTTGTAAAGAATTTTGGGGAGAGGAATTTAAAAAGTTAGACAAAGTCATAGATGGAGAGGTAAACGGAGCAGTATGTGGAGGGGTACATGGAGGGGACAAGGAACTAACATTTTTCAAAATTTCAATGATTTTGTGAAAAATTTTATGGAGGGGAATGTGGAGGGGTAGACAAAGTCATAGACGGAGCGGTAAACGGAGCGGTATATAAAGGGGTACATAGAGCCGTCGTTAGCTAAATGAAAATATCGTAGAAAATATTAATGGAGGAGTAAGGGAGGAGCATGCGGAGCTAAATTTACCAAAAAATAACAGAATTTTAACGTTATTTTACAAAGTGTTATATGGAGCGGTAGACGGAGGGGTATGGGAATCAAAATTTGAATTAGCATTAAAAATTTTCACGCAGGGACCCGGAGGGG